>JAABNX020000038.1:4582722-4601414 GCA_015163995.2 Mormyrus lacerda
CAGTTATGTGAAACGCCAGGGATAAGATGCAGAGCCTCTTTTAGGAGGCAGGACATTTGCAGCTATTTTTTTTTTTTTGGTTACCTAGAGACTGTGTGTGTGTACACTATGCTGCTTGAGTTAATTTTTGTGCAATTTGTTTGTCTGCTGATTACGGAAGAACCTGTGGATTTTATCTCCTCCCTTAGCCACGTGACCCAGAAAGGCTGCATTCAGTGGGATGTTCACTTCGCTCTGCCGTTCTTCATGTGCTCTTTCTTGAAAGAGAGAGACGCCCGGAACGCTGCCCTTTGTTGTAGCACGGGCTACAGGATGGATGCCACACTTCCAAACACCAGGCCTCACACAGAGCGATGAAGAGCAGGGGAAGAATGGCTACTTATCGCCAAATGCTTGGAAATGGGTGCTTCTGTTGCCAATGGCAACAAACTGTAAATAGACAGCAGCCGGTGGAGAAAATGGTACATGGGATGTCTTGGATTTTTTTTAAAGTTTCCATATTGTGTGGGTTTTCTGAATCAATCACCCACTATGCACATTATCTACTAAAACACAGGCTGTGTGCTTTTGTATCTATTCAGACTGAGTGCAGCCACCCAAACTTATCACATTTGATTGAAAGGTTAATTAATGTTTTCTTCCCTGAAATATAGGACGCTTTGTGTTGTCAAAATGGACGATGAAATGGTTCTGCGGCCGTTGTATAAACCTGAATGCAACACTCCGACCCTTTTTACGCTTGGTTTTGAAATGCCTTGATCAAATCACAGGTGGGCAGTAGCCTTGTTGTCGTTCACACCCGTTTATCATGCTTCTCCAAGGTATCCAGCTTAACACTTCTGTTTAGATTTCCTTATTGCCCATGTCACTTCTGCGAGAAGGTTGAATGACTCCATGCACAGTTATTTTGACATCTTAGTTGGGGATGCATTAGCGTTTATACTACGAAACATGTTATGAAATGCATCCGAGACCACCACAGCAAGTGGTTTGGGTAATCTGATTACAACACATCTTGATGGTGGTTTACATTTGTATTTATTGTTGTATTGATCCGATCACCTAAGACTTGGTTTTAAAACCAAGTGTGAACAGGGCATTTCTAAACCAATGAGTTATGCCTGAACACCAAATTCATATTAGACATTCTGTTGTGGTTGAGCTCCTGTAATTCAACAAAGTAGGTCATTGCTACCCATGCTAACCATATGAAAGTCATAGGTTCAGATCCCTCGGGGGCACGCACAAATTGTAACCTTTCCCTCTCCTGCAAGTCACCATGGATAAAGGTGCCAGATAAATGAATTAGAAATATATATATATAAAAAAAAGAAAATGTAAGTTGTAAGCAGAAATTAGAAACGTCATAGAAAGTGTTGTAGAAGAAGCTCAGCGGTTGAACAACAGTCGGCATATGCATATTATAGTGGTTACGAAGGGGAAAAACGGAGATCGTTAACGTTTTGCGATTCTTGCAACATATTATAATGTACAAAATTGCCCACGCGCGTCTGGCGTGACACTTAATCTTTCAGACTCTCACGTTCACCAAGAAATCTTGCGGTAAATCTGTATTATTCCTTTGCAAACCTAAAATTGGCTACATCAAAAGCATTGGGGTAGTTTGCAAACCCTACAGACTATTTACATGGTAATAAAACCGTTATATACATGTAAATGGGTGCAGACCTGTCTCGAATTGAAAATTTCACTCCAGCCAGCTGACCAAAGTTGATAAGCCTGAATGTATGTTGGTTATGGATTTGTTTTTCTTTGGGACTATGACCCAGTCACATCGCCTGTTGACAGAACCAGCATCGATAAACGTTCACGGGATATTTTTTTTATGTGAAGTATTTTGTATGGAAAGCATAGGAAACACCGCTGGATGCTGACGGCTACCTGAGGGTAAACGCTGCGCTTATCTGATTGGCTGACACAAAGCTGGCAGCCGCGGTTTGCGCATATAACGGGCAGCGGACACGCCGAGAGCCGCCTTGACGGTGCGAGTTTGCGGCAAGTTGGAAGGAAGGATGCAGAACAAGTGACGGAGCCGCGGAGCGGAGACACCTGTAAGCAGCGCTGCAGACCCCCGCCAGACAGCAGTAAGTCCCTTACGGTAAAATCTACAAGTGGAGCTAAAGTGAAGTGCAAATACAGATACAGAAAGCTTTTAGGCTATAGTACAATAAACGATAAAGCATACAATAAAGATTGTAATGTTAGTCTTACTGTGAAATGTATAGCATTTTAACATACGATAAAAGAACAGGAAAGTTGAAGTTTTAACTGAGACATTTGAGGGTTTTTTTCCCCCCCACTTTTGATGCCGTTGATTGCGTTATATGTGCGTTGGTTGTGCCCAGCATTTGTGACCAAGTTATAAGCGGCATCATCGGCGAAGTGAATAAGTGTCGATGCGGAACAGCGCTTCAAAAAAAAAAAAAAAAAAAAAAGAATTTTAATAGTCTTATACGATTATCATAAAACGCAGTTATTGCATAAATATTGGTTGGGCTATATTTTGTTGAACAGACTTACCCCGTGTATCGTTCTGTTTAATGCACTTTAAAATTTAGGTCGAATAATTCAGTGTAGAATTAAGTGCATGGGTAATAATACCTAATGAATGCTGCAATCACAATGACAATAACACATGGAATTTACAACTTATTTCTCTCGTGAGCAGTTTTCCTATATAGACGTTCGAACCCACAATGTACTGCGACGTTTAATCAAAAAAGCAAATGTGTGCAATAAAAATTATAGTTACTGTTTCGGGCAAATATTTATTGTTCCACACAATCCGACCCGCAATAGGCTGCGTGCTGCACTTTAAAACTAGACTTCACACGTACTTCCCGAAATCTGCGCCGTTTTTTAGAAGTCAACCTGATTGGGAGTAATTTTTTTACCATTTATGGAAACCGAATTACATATCATTACAGTGCATATAGCCATCATAATAGAAATGCTATTTAAGAGAAAATCGGTAATTGCTTAAGAAGGTTAGGCAGAATTCTAGACAATCGGAAGGATAGAGGGTTTGTATGTGTATGATTCATAGATGATAGATTCGAGTGTTGCCAGCATTATCCAGTATAGTGAATTTCTACACGTACCGGGGCTTGCAGATCCGTGTTCTGGCGGCCGAAGTTCTGTTCTGGTATTTCCTTATAATACAAATGGTAATTAGGTGCGTCCTTTCTAAGTCACATAACCCGCTAACGCTTAATATGCATATTTTGTATGTGTGATTGACACGTTAAACAAAACGGATAGTCATGAAGTAAGGTTTTATAATATCACCATGAAGCCTACTGGTCTTAATGTGAATATAACTATACGAACCTACTGGGATTTACTGGGTAATTCATCATTTAATTTTCTGTAAGCAATAGTATAAACAGCAATGTTTGTTTAATACGAGTGCCTAAACTTGTTTAATATAAGCAGGCCCGAAGCCAGAAATGAGTTTCAAAGAGGGTTCAAACGACATGTGCCTGGTCAGGAGCAAACTAACTGGAGGGAGGGGGGTTCAATTCTGTAATTTTACTGCGTAGGTTCCTAAGCGAGGTGATACCATAACGCAGAAGCCACCAAAAACTGCCACTACCTGACACAACCTTAAAGACGTAACTGTAGTGGTAATATCGGCCCTCGAGCCAGTGTAATTCACACGGGCACACAGGACTATTCTCTGTGGTTCAACTTTGGCCTGTGACATTCTCTGGTACCAGGCTTTTGAAGGACGTCTCATGACCTCCCTCATGTTAGCAATCAAATTTGTGCTCCCCTGGCTTAGTCATAAGGCATACATACCTTTTCTGTCCTTAAAAGAATGTTATTAAGATCAGAAATGCCAAAGTAATAGTTTGTCACTGCAGCATGGCATGGTGCGGACGGAAAGACTGTGGATGATGCACTTGCATCTCCAAGACAAACGGGGTGTATTCAACCTTCCTATGGTGTTAGGGGCGGCACCCACCCATTTTTAACTTTAAAATGTATAAAAGCACCACATAAATTTGTGTACTGCATCAAGGTTTTTGACTTTGTCAGGAATCTCTATTTAAACAAAATAAATGAAAACAAAATCAAAGCATGGCAGCAAGATAATTAATTCAGTTTATTTATATAATTCTCTTGAGGTTTATTTTACCATTATTTTTGTTATTGCAAACAAGTGGTATGCTCCAGACCAAAAATATTAAAACCAATCTTTTCATGGATAAGGAAGCCTAACAAGGTTACCAAGAGGTAAGAAACAAATTGGATGATGATTATTTTGAAGCTATTTTATGGCTGATTTAAGACACGGGTCAGCATCGACCCGTCTAACATAAGAGATAGGAACAGAAAGCTAACACAGGATGAAGGTTATAAAAACGGAGCGCAAGGGTAAAACCACAAAGTAAATGGACCTTGAGGGGTAAAACCCAAGTAAGTAATTCAAGAGACTAACTAAATTAACCACAAAGAAAACTGAACACTAACAAGGGAACTGGAGCGAAATCTGGGAGCAGCACTAGGAAACAGACAGAACTACAAATACACAGTAACATAACACAAACAATGACTCACCAAAGAAATAAACATGGGCAGGAACGTAAATACACAAACAGAACCGGGTTAACAAGGAAGCAGGAGTGAAACATCAGATAGTCGACCCATAGCATATTCCAAACCGATGGAATAACTGATCTATTGAGCACAGGACTAGGAAGAAACACTGCTCAAGAACTGAACACGAGACTGACAGAATCAAAATGTACCAAACAAAACCAGAACTGGACACAAGGAGGGTGAACCAAGGGCAGAAGAACAAAGGTAGAAAAGAGAACAGAAATGCAATAATTAAACAGGGGAAGCTGATGTAAGCCAGCTTTGAACCCACGCCGAAAGGTTCTTCAACTGAGCCACATGCTCAGCCCACTGAGGTGTGCAGCAGTCTGGGTGGTGAGAAAAGGACATGACGGTAGAAGGATGAAGGACAGAGAGGGGGAAGGGCGGAACATCCAGTAGTGACTGCTGGCCAAATGGGGAGAGATCACCAAGAGTGGGGACAGATGAGGCCGGCCTTGGCATTCTTTAGATAGGCCTGCAGAATGTTGGCATATCCTCTCCACCAGTTCTTAGCAAGTTGTATCTTAATTCTAAATTTAAATGCTTGAAGAACAAATCAACTCTGTTGCTTGACATCCCAAATGCTGGGAGTTGAAATCCCATCCCTGCTCTTTGTCTGTATGTGGAATTTGCACGTTCTACTTTACATTTATTTATTTAGGAACAGGTTTTCATTAAAGCAACATATTAGTGAGGTTCATAATGCCTCGTTTGTCCTTCCCCAGTCAGCACGGGACGCATGACTGGTGAACGTCCTGGACGGAATGTCCCTCCCTCACAGGACACAGCACATTAAGACCCCCCGCAGGGAATTCAAACTTGAGAAACAAGTGTCAATTCAATTCTATTTATTTTTATATAGCGTCTTTCACAACATGGATGTGTTGTGATACATTAAACATCAGTAGAGAGAGTAATGCAAAACGGGAAAAAGGAAGGAGAGAAATTAAATAAAGATGTAGTTAGATTTTTTTAATATACAGGCTTTGTGAGATTACAAATAACATTGTTAATTTAAATTGAGAACTGAGATTATATGGGTAAAATAAGCACAGAATGAGAAAAGGACGTGAAAGGACAAAGAGTGCTATTTTGAAATGATATGATGACCTTTCTGTACGGCAGGAACAGATCGCAGAAATAAAGGCACCCTAGAACCATCATGTTTGCACATTTCCTGTTTTTATCAGCTGAAGGACAGTTTTCTTTGTTCAGGAGCCAGTTATGACAAAGTCTTTGAGCTAATTTAACTTGATAATAAACAAAACAGTTTGGCATTTCCCTGTATTCTTGCCAAGCTGGCAGTAATAGTGTCTCCCTGTGGAAAGTTGTCATCTATATAATTATTAATAATTTCACTTTGAAAGCCTATGTAAAACTTAACTTTTAGCTGGGTAAATTTCCATTATTTTTTGTTTGATGGTTATTGAATAAGATCTTTTGTATATTTTGAGGATCATTGAGGACTTGATGTGTAGTTTTGACTGGTAGGAGTGTATAGTCAGTTGTGGGTTCATCATGCATTCATCTTGACATTTTCAGTCCTATTCATAGTTTATTTGCAGGCCGAAGCGACACAGTGAGACTTGAGGTGCAGTAAAGAGATGTTTGTATTTGCCTGTAATGGTTGTTTCTGCCCCTGTTTGCAGAAAAGGACAATCTTTTAACTCCAGTAAAGTCCTGTGAAAGCATGTGGGTGCTGGACAAGATCCGTGGATCGGTGGAGAGTAACATGCTGCGTCAGGGCGACGGTGGGGACAGGCAGGGCAAGGCCCCTGTGTACAGCAACGTCCTGACGCCGGACAAAATCCCCGACTTCTTCATCCCTCCCAAGCTGGTGAGCTGCCCTCCGGAGGCGGAGGCGCTGGACGTCAAGCCTAAGGATGTTCCGCATCCCTCCACCTCAGACCAGGCCATCAGCGGCATGAAGCCCCAGGGCAGCCCACGCAGCCCCCGGTTGGTCAGCAAGCTGGCAGGAGATACCAAGAACCTCTTGAAGGCGGCCAATCGCCACATCATCCAGATCGAGACGGCGGACGAAGCGGTGGCTGGGGACACCAACGCCGATCCTCAGTCTCAGACGGCCATGTCCCTGCCCTACGTCCCAAAGACCCAGACGTCCTACGGCTTTGCCACCCTGATGGAGAGCCCCCACACTCGCAGGAAGGAGTCCCTCTTCCACAGTGACCACACGAGTCCCGCCACTTCACCCAACTCCCAACGCAAATCCGCAGGCAAGGGCGCCGCAGAGGGCAACCACCTGAACCCGGCGGACTTCAGCGCCGCTCACATGAACCCGTACCGCTACTTCAGCGGTGGGGAGAGCGACACCTGCTCCTCAGCGGAATCTTCCCCCTTCAGCTCCCCGCTGCTGTCCCGCTCCGCCTCGCTGCTCAAGATCCTCACCCACGAGACGCAGGCTAAGGTGGTGAAAGCCAAGAGGACCTTTGCCCGCCACAGCTCCCTGTCCACAGATGAGTGCAGCTCTGCCGAGCCCAGTCCCTGTGCCCAGCGCCGGATCCACTGTCCCACGGGTCTCGGTGGGGACCACCTTCCGGGCCCAGACCGGCAGCACCGGGAGCACACGGTAAACTTGCACAAGGGCGGCAGCCTGCGCCTCTGCACCGACTATGATCCCGGCGCCGCCCGTCTGCGGATCCGTGTTCTGGCGGCCGAAGACTTGTACGACAAGCTGTTTGACACGAAGAGCATCAACTGCTGCGTGGCCATTTACCTGAACCCAGGCAAGCAGCAGAAGCAGAGGAGCACCATAATCAAGAATAGCCGCAACCCCATCTTCAACGAGGACTTTTTCTTTGACTCTGTGCCTTCCTCCTCGGTGAAGAACCTGGCCATCAAGATCAAGGTGGTCAACAAGGGCACGAGTCTGAAGAGGGATCTTCTGCTGGGGGAGAGGGAGATCCCACTGGTGAAGCTCCTCTCGGGGCTCTAGGTGTGTCGATACCCTGGGACAGGGCATATTGACCTGGTTCTTCTTAGATCTGCCCAGCTTAAAGATGTCTTTTTTCTTGTTATAGGATCAAAGGAACTATCTAGTTACGTAAGCTTACGTTTTCAAGAAAGTTTTATGTTTAACTCAAAACACAAGTCAGCATTTTAAGACACATGCATGCTGTACTCTGTATTCGATACAGTTTATTGAATCTACTTTTTGTACAGAGTTTGCCGCAGTCGACAGTGGTGACCAAATGCGTGTGTGCAATTTGTTCTTGTTGAAACAAATTCTTTGAACATTGAGGCCCTTTGAAGTCTCATTGTAATCTGATGTGCAAATGCAGGCTTCGATTGTGATCACAACCTCTGATTTTGGGGGAGGGTGAGTGCTGTATCAAAAGCCAGTCACTGGAAACTTGGAGAACGGTTTAACGACGTCACCGTCTTAATCTCCTTCAGCGTCTTGGGAGTCTCCAAGTGGACGCCTGCTTCTCAATCTAAATCTAATTCAGTTTCTATCAGTTTAACTAGTAGTTTCCTGATTATCTGAGTGTTTTTACATAATTTGAACAATTTCACCCATAAGCCTTACTAAACAGCACATTTGTACATTGTTTCATTATGTTGCATCAAAAATATTTTAATTTCATCTGTTTAAGCCGTATGTAATGTATGTCACCTCAGTTTTTCCACCAAAAATATAAAGCAGCTGTCCGACATTTCAGAGATTTTAATCTTATTTTTCTGTGGAGCATCCAGCACAAAGCTTTTTGGATGTTTTTTTTTTTGTTTATATATTTTTTTGTGCTTTTGATTTTATAGCTCATTGACTTTTTTAAACTTACTATTTTTAATATGAGGTTTGACTTAGACCGATGTCTGCTCTGTGCCCAAAGGAGATGAATAAGCATGTAAAAATAGAAACTCGAGAAGGCGTTATTGCTGGTTAGTTTCATTTTTCATTCTGCCTTGTAATCAAATTATTTCTAACAAATCTCTGGCCTTAGGTGACCGTCGGGTCTCACTTTTATCTCCCCCGCTCACATATTCATCATCTCCTGGGGACGTTTGCTGAGGAAAACTGGTCCCCCCCTGAGCTGGTGGTAACGTGTCCTTACAGGCAGAGGTTTGAATCGGAGGAAAGATCAGCCGCTGCTTTTGTTTGTCCTGCCAAATCCTGGACTGTCACATTCAGGTTATTTTAGGTCGTAAGAATCATCGGCTGGGACAGTATTCGTCGGTAGTGTATCGGGATGGAAAAGGCAACAAGCAAATGTGAAGCTTGTACCTTCATCATGAAGGCTGCTCTGCTCCTCACTTAGCGTTGTGTGCTGCGATTGGTTTCTGCTTATTTCCGTGAAACATCTACCAAAATAAATCAAGTACAGTCAGATGAACCTATGTGTGGAACTTCAGATCATCTCCTCGGTGTGGCCGTGATCATTACAGCTGTGTTGGGCTAAGTGCCTGTCTATAGGGTCCAACTTTTAATGGGGGCAGTGAAAAACTGAAGGTCTTAGAAAGAGTGTCTTAGTGAAGTCTTTGTACCGACAAACGCTCACACTTGATTCCCGCTTATGTCTGGCTTCTGATTGTTACTCACACATGGCAGTAGCCCTGCTTGCATGCCAGGCTCCTCTTATGTCACACTGTTTGATGACAATAATGAATGACTTTTGATATTTTATGTGCCGTGGCTGACGTATTACAGGGAAAGGCATGCAGTCGTTTTGATTGGCATCCACTTAAAACAGCACCGTGTGTCAAAAAAACAAGCCTAGTTTACGTGACAATCTAGCTCCGCTGAACCAAATTAGAGTACAGTAAATGCAATTGCAATCTGTAATGAAATCAAATTAAACACTGGCCTGAAATCTTATCTTAAATGTATCCTGTCATGTGTATTTGGACAAATATCTGATTTGTAGTGTCCCTGTACATAATCCATAATATGTGTTCATGTGACTTTTTTCCTCCTTAATTAGAAATTAAACATCCTGCTGCATTTTAATTAGCATCGGCAGTACAGTAATTCACCGTTTATACTTAAATAATGCATGGTGCGCTGACTGTGCTAATATTTTTGTCTGTCTACAGATTAATAGATATTTATGCAAAGTATACTGGATATTTAATTACTCGAGGGCATAGGTAGAAATGTCACACCGAAAGAGAGAACTTTTGTACATTTATTGGAAATAAATACCAAAGTTCTTGAATACAGGGTGTATCCTTATACACTGAAATGACCACATTTTACCTGATGAGGTAGACATCTGTTCTTCTGAAGGCTATGTCTGAAGAAATTAAACAAGTTCTCAACGTTACAGTTCTATTGTAAAGTGAATGTACATTTGCTAGATTGTAACGTCTGTAGGTATGTGTGAGGTCCATGCCAACACACTCTAATGGGTTATTGTTGTACTTTTCAGACTGTGATTGTATATGATACCATGATTAAAAGCAAATGAGTTAAATTATTGTGTCGCTACTATTGTGTCAAATTTGAGGACATCAGTGTTTTTAATCATGTAAACCATGTGCTTGTTATGGGAGAGAGTAATAATAATAAGAAGCCAAAAATTGTTTTGTGTTTTGCGTTGCGCCAGTTTCAATACAGCCCAATACAGGAATTGTTTCGTATTTGTAGGAAGAGGAGTGCGGCTTGTGTGTTTCCATGGGGACCACGGTTTATGGATTTCAAACGAATGGATTAAGACGCAGCGTTGCAGGTGTTACGCCATGGGCGCTGGCTCTCAGCACAAGATTAGTTTTCAGGGCTACTTTTATCATTTACGTGACGCATATCGGAAGCTCTGTATTTTTTTAAAAAATGGAGACATCAAGTGACATTTTTTAGAATTCTAGAAATACTGATCACATTCAGATTTCTATCAAAAGCATGATGTTTTTTGGAACACAGACTGGACCTGGTGTTACTTTAAATGAGAAGGGAAATTCTATGTTGAAACGTCATGCGTTCAGTGATGGATGGCAGTCCTGACAAAGGAAAAGGCAAGTTCGCCATATCCCTTATGCAAATTCATTAGGATCTTTACGGGAACAATCACCAACATACAGCCACATCCAGCATAGGTGCTGAGTTTGCGCAAAGTGTAAAATGAGTGTTATGGACAACAAGGGTTAAACATGAGAACGGACCCTTAATTCATTAGATTCAAACCAGTTTTGATCTGCCCACAAACTAAGCACACAAACAACGAGAACTTTAACAATAAAAAAATCCATTCTAATCAGGGTTCCGTGGAAATCCAGAGCCCACATCGGGCACAAAGCTGGGGAGCACCCTGGCCAGATTGCCAGCCCATCACACTACAGGCAGTTTAGCAATGCCAGCTAGCCTGACTGCATGTCTGTGGATTGAGGAGGTGGGGGGCAGCAGGGAGAACCTGCAGGAGGTGGGGAGCAGCAGGGAGAACCTGCAAACTGCAGGAGGTGGGGGGGGCAGCAGGGAGAACCTGCAGGAGGTGGGGAGCAGCAGGGAGAACCTGCAAACTGCAGGAGGTGGGGAGAAGCAGTGCCTTCCACTGAGCCATCACAATGCATTCAGTGCATCTTTTAATTAAATAACTTTATGGATCCTTGTGGGAAACACTCTTTATTTTTGTTTTAATTTTGTTTTGCTTTGTTTTTTAATGCTTAAAAAAAAGTACTGTGACTGGTTGAAAAAGACAACTCATGCAACCTTTGTAAAAAAAGTCATCAAACTAGCAACAATGGGCTCTAAAGCCACTGACTCACATATCAGGGGAGAGAAGCACAAGCGTTTTGTCAAAAGTCAGACAACTGTCCCCATTCAGTTGTTTGCCAGTCCTGCAAGTACAACCTCTGCAGACATTGATTACAAGCTCATTAGACACAAGTGGCCTACACCCGCTTTGGCAGTGTCTCCAGATCCCACGATAAGCAATGCCTTCTGTACATTCTCCTCAACCAACACACTGAAGACAGAAGTGCTATGGGCTTTTCAAATGGTTAGCCGACATCATTCCTATACGTCCAATGGTGACATTCACACTGTGGTGAGCAATTTGCTGGGACACAATAAGTAATTGTAGGAAGTTGTGGCCTACATGCCCTTCACAACTCATTCAAGACTGGTTTTGAAGTGTGGATGGTGGAGAAAGCGCTCAAAGCACTTCATTTTCTTTTCCACTCTGCACCAGCCAGAAGAGAGGACTTCACAGCTGCAACATCATCCTCAAGATTTCCTCTACCTTTCTGTGGCCATCGGTGGCTTAAAAATGTGCTGTTGAACGAGCATTGGAAGTCTGGCCCTCTGTTGATCTGGGTAAATATTCACCACCACAACAACAACAGCAATAAATGAGCATGCAAACATGCACATGTGAACTTAACTCTAATTTTATTTTCCGACTCTCCTTCAACGCTTCATCATTCATTTCATTACCTAAGATACTGTAAAACGTCAAAAGACAGACCAAGTGCTATTGCATTTTTATTACATGCAAGTCGCATTGGGGGAATGCATTATTTTCATAGATGTCCATTATCTCAAAAACTAGAACCAATTCAGGAAAAGTGATTTTTGAATTCAGCACTCTCAAAATACCCTAAATCAATTCAAAAAACCTTGGCAAATTAAATATTTTTTGTAGACCTGTGTAATAATCCACACTAAAATGCCTTATGACTGTCAATAGAAGATATTTTTAATTCTTATACCAACCATTATAATGCATAATAAATGAGAGCTTTACGTAAAGTGTTACCAAAATATTTAATATTTAATATCAATATTAAGTTAATCACAAAGTTAACTTGAATATTTTACATCAGTAATGGACTATTCCTGGTAACATTTGCCTTTAACAACAACCCACAATAGGAAATTAGGCTTTAATGAAAAAGGCTTCATACACTAAGCATTACCATGGAAACGGCAGGACACTCATCCATCAGAGATTCTGCATAAAGTATTGCTCAAAAGACCTGAGTTTGGATCAAACTTTCTTGTAAGCCTAAATACTACATTGTTTTAAAAACTTGACAGCTTCATCTTTGCTTCCAATCTCCAAAACTCTGCAGTATACATATATAAACCACATATAATTATGACGATATGGTGGAAAGAGGTTTCAGAGTTCAGTAATCATTGCTGACTCATTGTCAGATTTTTTACAGAAAAACTTCTGTTGCTGTTTCATTTGAAAAGTTTTCTACCTAAAGTAAAAATTTAAGAACTTATGGGACACATGTGGCAGGTAGACTCACCCAGGTCACCGTCTGTGTGACCCACTGCCATCCAAAAAGAGCTTCAGAGCCAACTGAATTTCCAGATCCCGAAAAAATTGTGAGAAACAGCTTTTTCAAAATTAAATTCAAATTCGGAATTAAATCTAGCAATATCTGACATCACAACTCCTACTCATTGTCATTTTTGTACATCACACGTTTTGCAGCAGTGTTAAACCATATGAGTCTGGAATTAATCATAAATATACTGCAACATTTAATTAACAGTCAAGAATCAATACCTGTAAAAATATTTGAAACGAGTATCATTGGTAGTATCTGTCAGCTGACATGATAGCAGGTGGAGTGTGATTGCTTAAACTTGTAGCATAACTGTATACATTGATATTTTGGTATTTTTTCTAATATTCAGAAAACTGTCAAGTTGTATGAGATCTGGGCACAAATGCAAAAATAAAAAATGCAAAAAAAATTAATCTCTGTTCTTCAAAGAATGGCAACAAACTGCACAGCAAAACATAAGGAAAAATTAAAAACCTGATGTGAATAGACTACATTTCATTGTATTAACCAGCCATTTCAAGAAATGCATTGTCTGCTTCATAGTACAAGCAGCTCTTTATTGTTACGTTGAAAGCAACATAAAAACTCTCAGAATAAAGAAACATGGAATTCTATAGCAAAATTATGGTGCGCAGAAATGACATTATAAAACCGCAGTGGAGAGCAGCTGATATGAATTAGCAAATAAACACCAGCTTATTGGGATCAGTTTGTTAGTCAGTGGTGCTGCATGGCGAACAAAGGAAGCTCATGACTCATTCGTCTAGTCAAAGTCTTATGACCATGACAAACAAAAAACTTCTGATATAACCGCATCAGATTTATCTTTCTTAGATGTCTTTAGTTTATTCCTGGAAATATGAATATTCATGGCACACGGACTATGTTATAATATCACCCTGTAACCTTTTTAAACTTCATGTTCTAATGCTCTCCGGCTCCATGTGTGTGGAGTTTGCATCGTCTCCTCGTGTCGTTGTGGGCTTTCCTCCGGCTGCTCCAGCTTCCCCCCACAGTTCAAAAACACGCAAAAGTGAATTAGCGTTAACAATTGCCCGTAGGTGTGAACGGTGTGTGAGTTTGAGTGTGTGTGTGCACTATGACCGGTTGGTGCCACATCTCGGGTTGTTCCGTGCCTTGCGGCCATAGCATCTGGGATACCCTCCAAGATCCTGCAGAGGAAAAGTGCTTACAGAATATGGATAGATGGATGGATGAATGTTATTGGTTTTCACACGTGAGCTTATGTAATTTTTCAATTACCAATTGTCATTGAACTGTTTATAACAGGCATCCCATTTGGGTCCTGCACCGCAACCCACCCCGTGTGACCCTGACCACAATAATCAGTGGAAGAAGGAAAGGTATTTATGCCATTTGCCGTGAATAGAAACATTAATGACATCGCATCAATATAAGATTTTAGGAAATCGTCAATCAAGAAACATTTGATTCAAGTTCTGAAAACCTTAATATTTAATTAGCAATTCTTGCTCATTTGACTTTGACTTCCTCGGCCGGCCCCTGGAGGATGGGCTCCCCCTTTGAATCTGGTTCCTCCCAAGGTTTCTTCCTTCTAGGGAGATTTTCCCTGCCACTGTCGCCTCTGGTTTGCTCAATGTAATGTTATGAAAATGCTCTCTCTGAGCTATTAGTTAAGATCTCCCCAAAAGAGCTGGATGGGCCGAATGGCCTCCTCTCGTGTGTAAATTTCTTATGTTGTTATGCACTATACAAATAGAACAGAATAGAATTTAACTGAACTGATTTGAACTGAATTTAATTTTTCATGTGCCATTGTAATAAGGTGGTTGTTACATCAATTTGCTTTATATTTTATACAGATAGATAGGAGACTGCATTCATGCCATATTTTACAAAAGACTTTCCAGATTTAATGAACAAATCTAATCATAGAAAGAATCACTCCTGTAGAGTGAAACATCAGTACACTTATTACACTGTAAGATGCTGGAAAATAAAAATTCCCTTTCTGATGAAGTTCAGGTAGGAAACGGGGGACTGATGCTAAAATTGTTGTTTTAACAACACGGTTGTCATTCTGAAAGCGCGCAGCCCGAGAGCGCCTTCCAGTGTGCCGTCACCTTCATCATTGCCCTCCTGCACCTGTAATGATCAATTTCCTTTGTTTGGTCCCGGACCGGGGCATCCTGATGGACTGCTGTGTGAGTCGGCTGACAATCCCCATCCCTCATCACCTCGGGATACCACAGTAATCTGTTGAAGCCAGGGACATCAAGTGTGTAATCACTACTGGACTGAAAGACGTTACCACAGCACCCATGAGTACTGCATAATAGGCACAGCACTGATCCTCTGATTCAGGTATCCCCCGGTAACTGGAACAGGAACTGTCCATAGGAACCATTGGAGTTATTATTATTTTTAAAAAACCAAAATGAGATTGTCTTCTTTAAATTAGCCACAACAATATCATGCCAAGGAGAATCCATGCTGTAGTGTGTGCATCTCCAAGGGCCAGTGCTGCGCTAAGACTCCCTCTTATATACCATATCAGTGTCTGGATGAAGGTTCAGCCCTAGCCGCCAGCCAGGCAGCGCTTTGAATAGTAATTAGCCTAATTGCTTTGAACCCTGACCTTTCACCTCCATGTTTAGTGCATCCATCCATCCATCCATCCATTCTCTAACTGCTTATCCTGCTCATAGTCTATTCCAGGCAGCACAGGGCACATACACAGATGGTTGTCAGAGAATCCATTTTAATAAGACTGCCTTGTTTGTGCCCATTTACTCCCATAGAGAACCAGTTGCTTGCAAATCAAGTCTATTGATTGGTGTTATATGCCCCGTAAAAGCAAAGATGAAGCTCACTCTACGACCAGCATTAGTTAAAATAATCGACCTGAGTTGTTCCTTACTGACAGCCTTTATGGGAAGGATCTAACATGAAAGAGATGCAGTAGTATTGCATGCCAATATACTTAATCAAAGACAACGCATATGGTGCCAAGCATAAAAATGTTCATAATCAGCACTTTATGGGCTTAACTGTCTTAATGACTAAGGGGAAAAAATATTTTGAAACGCGTAAAACGTTGTAAAGATGATTGATTTCAGTATCTACTAAAAAGTGAATATTGTAAATAACCGCTTGTGCATGTAATTATAACAGTTATCCTTTACAGCCGGCTCTTTTGATTTTCCCCATTTGAGATTAAAGGAACTGATTCTTTTCCAGACCTGTAGTGTTTCATATCGCACGACGTTAAACGCTCTCTGTCTGCAGGTAATCACTATTAGGAAACGCAAAAGAAATACGTCTTGCCTCCATGCAGTGCAGTAAGGGGCCAAGCTGAGGCGTATAACTAATAGTTAACTTTAAGTAAACAGTCAATCGTCGACTAACGATTGATCGACTTTACGACTGCTCCGGCACCGTAGATATGTGACCACGACTGCGCCCCGTCTGGCGGCGCGAGTGTATGACCGTTTCCGCCCCAGCTGCCGGCGGCGCGAGCATCTCCGCGAGACGCCTTCTCGTTCATCTCGTGCTCAGGCTGTTCGCAGCGGTCACCGTTACAACAATGAACTAAGAAAATGGTGATAAGAAGGTTAAAAATATCAAACAATATGACTTAAAGATTATATAGTTTTATTATACAGTATATTTTTCCGTATAAAATAAATGGCCAACTTAAGACCAAATCGACTTATGACCGGTAAGTCGGAACCGATGGCGGTCGTAAGTCGCCACCGGCCTGTAATTATGTCCTGAGTAAACTGTTCACTGGTCATGATTCCACAACCTTTTGATCGTTTTCTTAAGATTTATTCAAGACTACTTACAATTAAAAACAAAAATACCAATGCAATACCAGTCATTTCACATTTAAATATGGATTCTAAATCTCATTTGCTTCTAATGAAATGGTGTAGCACGATTTGACAGACCATAAGATGCACTTTCAGAATGGTAATTTGTGAATTTCTTTTCATTTTATCTGACAGCAAGAATTCTGTGTGAATATATTTTGCAGAATTTTTCAA
The DNA here is from genome assembly GCA_015163995.2 of Mormyrus lacerda. Taxonomy (NCBI): domain Eukaryota; kingdom Metazoa; phylum Chordata; class Actinopteri; order Osteoglossiformes; family Mormyridae; genus Mormyrus; species Mormyrus lacerda. The sequence continues at coordinate 4,599,636 of JAABNX020000038.1, forward strand.
AAAGGTATACCGCGTGCTTTGGAAAGCAAATAATTTGTTTACTAATAGGAAGGAGCTGTGTTATTTACTGGCACGACTGGCGGAGAAGTTAGCATTTAGTCTGACAGGAATTGACTTACAGGGGTTAATTATGGTATGCTCTTTTCAGTGAATGACCTGTGTGCAGCAGCCTGACTTTCTCTGTTTCTTAATGGCTGGCATTTTACCGGATGCCAGAGTGGAGATAGTCAGAGGTTACAGAAATATAAATTCTCAGTTGTTCATCAGATTAAATGCACCTTTTTGATGAGTGGAAGATCTGTAGAGGGTTATTTAAACAAAGAAACTGTAATCATTAGTGAATACGAGCAGTGATAGCTATTCTATCCAGTACAGGTGCTGTCCGTAGTAAGAACTGATACTGCAGAACCAACATCTTTTTTTTCCCATATTCAATGATTCTAAACGGGAATGTCTGAATATAAATCCACACAGTATGTCATGATATGCCCCACATGCCATATTCTTAGCATCTGGTTATGAACATGATTTTTTAATGTGTGTACATATTAATGCGTTTAATAGATGTCTGAAGATGTAGACTGTAGCACAAGTTGAGGAAATTTATGCCTCAGGTAACATGAGGACAGCACTGCGGCGGTGTGATGTTTCCACTTGCTCAACTTCAGTAAAAAATATTTAAGTCTTGACTGACACGTTTGTGATTACTATTATTTCTGTCACTATTCCAAGTCCAGGTGGCACTAGAGATATCAACATTAGCAAATTAGCAAATGCAACATCTATAAATGGGTAGGTCCACATGAATCATTTGTGAGAGACTCAAGCAATGGCCAATCAGAGCAAATGTATTATATCATTGATTTTACTACCAGGCTGTGCGAATTGTGGATCATTGACTTAATGGGAAAAATATCCTCACTCAAAAATTATGCATATTTACACTGATCGAACAGCAATTAAAAAATCAAGTAAACCCAACCAGATTTGTTTGTATAGGAAACTCAAAAGTCTTGAACTGACCAATAGCAGGACAGCCCTCTGATTCCAATGTGGGCTGTGTAATCATTACAGTAAAAAGAAAACAACAAACTGAGTGGCGTTTGATAATTCATGGTTTGGAAACATCTATTTGAAAATGACAACATGGAGAGCACGGCATTGGCTGGCTGCATTTTTACAGCTCTCTTCTGTCAGGTCTTTATCGCAACAGTTTAGCGCTGATAAAAATTCTTGGAATTGGGATGTTGACAGTATACTGTATGTTTCTCCTTTTTTTTTTTTTTTTTTTTTTTTTGCCAGTGTTTCCCAGCCCGGTCCTCAGAGACCCACAGCCGGTCCATGTTTTTGCCCCCTCTGAGTTCCCTGCCAGATTGTCCACATTTTTGCTCCCTGGGAGGTAGCAAAAATGTTGACTGTCTGCGGGTCCTTGAGAACTGTATTGGGAAACACTGCTCTATAGCATTACATTAAAAAGGCTGAGGGAGCCTGTGGGGCTGTGTGAGTTACCTTGTAAAGGTTGTAAATTTCAGCACTTGAGTTGTTTTTATACATCCTGCAATAGATATCTTTTGGGAGCTTCCATTAATAAGGTGTGTGATCAGGTTGCATTTTGACGAAATGTGGTACAGTAGTCTGTGGCACTGATAAGAACATAAGAACTATACAAACGAGAGGAGGCCATTCGGCCCATCAAGCTCGTATGGGGAGAACTTAACTAATAGCTCAGAGTTGTTAAAATCTTATCTAGCTCTGATTTAAAGGAACCCAAGGATTCAG
>JAABNX020000038.1:4621874-4633955 GCA_015163995.2 Mormyrus lacerda
CCTGCCGGCCATCAGGTTTCCCTCTGATGCTGAAAATGTCAAAAATTACAATTTGGATAAAGAAATCTCTAACGAAGCTCTAACGCAACTCAGTGTTTGACATATACAGCTTTGTCTACCTTGTGATGGAATAAATAAAAATATTTTTCTCAGTATCACTTTGATTTTCAACTTTATTGGCTGTATTGATGCACATACCATGCTTGCCTGTTACCAGTATCATATGTTTTTAGTTTTGCATTAATGGGTTGGACAGTGTAATTTAAGTCAGTCATCAGCATGCGTGAAAGTGACTTGCGATTATATCAAATGAAATATCATTTAGAGTTTTCTGAAATTTAAATCATGTAATACAATTAATTTCTTTTTCCTCTGTCAACAAAATGCATTTATAACAGAGCTAAAGTGAAATGCTTCATTAAAAAGCTTTTTTTGCTGGGTAACCTGCTACGGTACTTTAACAATAAAAATACCATAGTACTGTAATCTGTATTATTCATTGGGGACCCTTCTCAGTCTCAGAGCACCAGGAAACAATTTTGAAAGAATGCAAATGTGCATGATCTTTGGAAGAGATTAAACTATAATAAAGCGTCACGGTCATGCTGCCCCTCCTACCTATAATTCCCATTCTCACATAGTCCATCTTGGCTTCCCGCTTCATTATCCCGCGCCGTAGCCAGCTCTAATAATGTATGACCAACCATCTGATCCCTTCCTGTTCTCACTAATGCAAAGGGAATGCAAAGCAGCAGGACCAGAAATCATTCTGCAGATGATCGCTGTTCGAGTAGCGAATTAGGAGAAAGCGAAGTAATTACAGCTGAGTTTCAACCAGAACATCCAACCGTCTAGTTCCATCATCCAGATGAAGGTATTTGGCCACATGAAAATGGAACCTGAGGTGGAGCCCTTCTTACACAAGTAGTATGGACGGGGGGCATGGCCCTCTGTGGCTCAGTGGGTAGCAAAGAACTTTAAAGCTTTTCCAGCCATGATTGATGGGGCATTCAGTGTGATTTGGCTAATGGTTTTAATACACTAAATGTTTTGATTGACAATGGCCAGTATACGTACAGTGTTACTTTGGCAACTCCATACTAGACAACAATCACCCACAAATGGAACAATGTCTAAGCTGCTCCCCCATCCACCCACCATCAGTGCCCCTGGGTGTACCTCAGCATTGTGCTAGGCCCCCAGGTGATACTCGGCAGAATAAATCGTTATAAGATGGATGGATTTGCTCTTATTAAAATTCAGTGCAGAAAAACTGTTAATTAAGCTGTTTACAGCTTATAAATAATGAGCAGGAAGAGAGGAATCTAACTCTGATGGCTGATTATCACAGGAAGAGTATCTGTATCAAGTAGAAATGATGGACATATTTGGATCCTGTGTTGAGGAGCATCCTTTAGGCTTTATAACTGCAAATAAGTGTTTTTGGTAAGCGCTGACAACCTTCCCGTGCTGCTTTGTTGGAATTTTTGCCTATTTTCTTATACAAAACCCATCCATCCATCCATCTATCCATCCATTTTCTTCCGCTTATCCGAGGTCGGGTCGCGGGGGCAGCAGTCTCAGCAGGCAAACCCAGACTTCCCTCTCCCCGGCCAGTTCTTCCAGCTCCTCCGGGGGAATCCCGAGGTGTTCCCAGGCCAGCCGAGAGACATAGTCCCTGCAGCGTGTCCTGGGTCTTCCCTGGGGCCTCCTCCCAGTGGCACATGCCCGGAACACCTCACCTGGGAGGTGTCCAGGAGGTATCCTAAGCAGATGCCCGAGGCACCTCATCTGGCTCCTCTCAATGCGGATGAGCAGCAGCTCTGTTCTGAGTCTCTCCCGAATGACCGAGCTCCTCGCTTAGCTATCTCTAAGGGAGAGCCCAGCTACCCTGCAGAGAAAACTCATTTTGGCTCTAGTTCTTTTGGTCACTACCCATATCTCATGACAATAGGTGAGGGTAGGAACATAGATTGACTGGTAAATCAAGAGCTTTACCTTTTGGCTCAGCTCCTTCTTCACCATGACAGACTAATGCAGTGCCCTCATCACTGCTGACGCCACACCGATCCGCTTGTCAATCTCCCGTTCCATCTTTCCCTCACTGGTGAATAAGACCCCAACTTAAATTCCTTCACTTGGGGAAGGACCCCCTCCCCAACTCGGAGAGAGCATCCCACCGTTTTGCCTCTCCCTGCGGAGCTTTTTAACCACCTCAGCGACTTCTGCCCCAGAGACAGGAGGCTTGATAGGACTCCTTCTTCAGCCTGATGGCATCCCTCACCACCAGTGTTCACCAGCGGGTTTGGGGATTGCCACCGCGACAGGCACCGACCACCTTACGGTCACAGCTCCGGTCAGCCGCCGACATATAGGCCATGAACATGGGCCATTCGGACTCAATGTCCCCCGCCTCCCCTGGGACATGAGAGAAGTTCTGCCGGAGGTGGGAGTTGAAGCTCCTCCTGACAGGGGACTGTCACTATACGGTTGGGTCTGCTAGGCCTGGCCGGCTTCCTCCCCCACCAGCGGAGCCAACCCACCACCAGGTAGTGATCAGTTGACAGCTCTGCCCCTCTTTTCACCCGAGTGTCCAAGACATGCGGCCACAAGTCCGATGACACGACTACAAAGTCGATCATTGCACTGCGGTCTAGGGTGTCTTGGTGCTAAGTGCACATATGGACACCCTTATGCTTGAACATGGTGTTCATTATGGACAATCCGTGATGAGCACAGAAGTCCAACAACAAAACACCGCTCGGGTTCAGATCCTCCAAATCACGCCACTCCAAGTTTTACTGTCATTGCCCACGTGAGCATTGAAGTCCCCCAGCAGAACAAGAGAGTCCCCGGGAGGAGTGCTCTCCAACACCCCTTCCAAGGACTCCAAAAAGGGTGGGTATTCTGAACTGCCGTTTGGAGCATAAGCGCAAACAACAGTCAGGACCCGTCCCCCAACCTGAAGGCGAAGGGAGGCTACCCTCTCGTCCACTGCGGTAAACCCCAACATACAGGCACCCAGCCAGGGGCAATAAGTATTCCCACCCCTGCTCGGCGCCTCTCCCTGCGAGCAACTCCAGAGTGGAGGAGGGTCCATCCCCTCTCAAGGAAACTGGTTCCAGAGCCCAAGCTGTGCATCGAGGTGAGTCTGATCTAGTCGGAACTTCAGAACCTCGCGCACTAGCTCAGGCTCTTTCCCTGTAAAGGTGACATTCTATGTCCCTAGAGCTAGCTTCTGCAGCCGAGAATCGGACCGCCAAGGTCCTCGCCTTTGGCCACTGCCCAACTTGCACAGCACCCGACCCCTGTGACCCCTCCTACGGGTGGCTGTGCCCGACCAGGCCCCATGGATATAGACCTGGCCACCAGGCGCTCGCCATCGAGCCCCAACCCCAGGCCTGGCTCCAGGGGGGGCAAGGGAAATCATGAATCCAATGATTTTCTTTTCATAAAGGGTCTAGTGAACCCTCCAGTTTTTGATGTTTGATGGCTTTCATGCTGCACCTACCTTCTCTAAATCTCCCCAAAGATTTTCAATGGGATTTAAATCTGGGGACTAAAAAGGTCACTCCAGGGCATTCCAGGATATTGGTTGGGTTGGAAGTGTGTTTGGGATCATTGTCTTACTAGAGAGTCCACTCATCACTAAGGATCAGTTTCCCCAACAGAAGGCATTGCGTTAATTTTTTAAATGGTCTGGTGTTTCTGGGAATCCATGATACTGGGTACCAATCAAAACTGCCAGTTCCTGCAACAGAAACCATCCCCACAATATCAATGACCCACCTCCAACTATGTGGATAATATTCTTCTGGTCATGAGCCTGGCCTTTTATGTGTCTGACATACTGTTGATCTCTGCGCCCAAATAGTTCTTTAGTCTATAGAGCTGTCTTCTAAAATTCTGCAGGACTATCCAAATTCCTCCTGGCATATTCTAGTTGACCTTTGATGTTCTTTGTAGTCAAGAGTGGAGGTTGGCCATGAAGCCCTTGTTTGTTTAGTGTTGTTCTTATTGTTGCCACTGACACTCGTGCCAGCCTTCATCAGGTCATCCTGATGGTTGTTTTGCGGTAACACAGGGGTGGTCCTGATTAAGTTGCTAAGGGCTCTTGATGATTTTTTTCCTCCGCCTTAAGCTTTAAACTTCCTTATGGTGCTTCTAATGGTGTCTTTAGGAATGTTACATTTTCAGGAAATCTTTGTACATCGATGTCTTCCAGGTGCAATGAAGTAATTTCTTCTCTCAGCATTTGCGAAAGCTTCTTAGTCTTAACCACGATTGCAGTTCACCTTCACCACGTTCATGGGTGGGGTTTTCAAACCTGAAGCAAATTAATGATAATTATAGCATTCCCAGAGGGTTAGTTATGTTTGAACTCCACTTCAGGCCATGAAAACTAACAGAAGGTTTTAGCAGCAGCAATATTATATAGAGGTTGAACAAAACAAAAGCAGCTGGATCCCATTTTGCATTTTCTGTTCAAATTTGGGTGTTTTTATATCAACACTACCATACTTACAATTTACCCACTTATTGACATTGAACAGATAGAAACTGTTTTATTTGAAATTACTTGTGAAATAACCACAATCTACATTGTAAGTCATATGCAAATAAAGAAAAAATAACAATTTGGCTTTGTGGTCTGCCCAGCTACCCTAAGCTTTAGCAGACAATTGATAAACTGGAAATGAGTCATTGCTTGGCAGAAATTGAATTCTTTTATCAGTAAAGGTCGCAAATTGGTGTAAATGTATTTCCTCTTTCATTAAAGTTGATTGGCTTACAATTGACGAGCAGCACTGCCAGTATTCCAGTGTCTGTTTAATGCATTAACCCCACAAGTCTCCCCTGGGGAAGCCATTGTCCAAAATGCAGACTCCTTTATACAGCTTATTTTTCATGGAATAATAACTCTAAAAAATATATTACGAAAATACCTGATTTTAAAATCTTTACTTCTAACAGTTGACTGCTTACCCGATAAGCCTTTCTGTATCAGTCAAAACATCTTTGCTTATATTTTATTTAGATATATTTTTATATGTTGTTTACCTCTGAGATCCATATCAACAGAAGAGAATTTCATTTTCTATCAAAATAACCAAAACTTTTTTCCAAAGTCAAACTCTGCCTTTTGAGTGCCTTCTGAAGGCGACGGCTTCTGTGTGCCTGACGCTCGGACTAAGCTAGTGCCATCGTACTGGCACCAAGGTCAAAAATGGATGAGATTTCGATTTCAGACCTTTCGGACTAGGAATTATCAGAGCATCTGATGTAGTGGGTCAGGGAAACCTTGACAGGCCACTTGGTTGGATGAGATCTAACAGACGTGACGGTGCAGCTGCAGCATTGTATCCCGGTGCCACTGGAGGATGTTAGACCCATCTTTGCTCAGCAGCATCGGAGATGAGCAGGAGGGGTCTAGTGTGGCGAGCTGACAGCTCAGCTGGGAGGCGCTCTCATTTAATTGGTGATGTAAGATGAAAAAGCATGCTTTTGTTCAGTTGTAGCCAAATCTTCGTCATACTTCTGTGGGTTTGTGGGTGATTGTTAGGGATGGTAAGATTCCCCAGTTTGTGTCAATGGATTGGCGTTAAGGTTCATGATGCGATTCAAAAAGTGTGCTGCGAATACAATTTGGGATGACCTCGGGATGCATAGTTTCTAACATTTATCACCGGTAAAATCTGATTTATTAATTTATAATTATTAGTGGAGGTCCTATACTTTCAATATTTAGAAATGTGACCAATAATTTTTGACCATTGCGTTGAATCAAATTATGTGGAAGTTTTTCTGATGGCAATTTGCATATAAGAATGTCATGAACAGTGATCAGATGAATCTCAGTAAATTGCAAAGACCCTCTTTAGCATGAAAAAGAACATAATCACAAAAATCCCATTGCCACTGCATTTCAGCCCTACCACAAAAGGACCCACTGACGACATTTCAGTGATTCTCTCAACACAGTTGAGAGTGTTGATGGGGACAAGGCTCTGTCATACTGATTGAGTTAGAATAGCAGACTGGATGTTTTAAAAGGAGTGTGGTGCTTGAAATAATTGTTCTTTCTCTGTTAATTATGGTTACCTGTAAGGAAACACATGCATTCATCATTGCTGTGCACAAAAAGCGCTTCACAGGCAAGGTATACCGCTGCTAGTAAGATTGCGCCTATCATTTATTGGATCATCAAGAACTTCATGAAGAGATGTACGGTGGTTGTAAAGAAGGCTTCAGGGCGCCCAAGAATGTCCAGCAAGGGCCAGGACCGTCTCCTAAAGTGGATTCAGCTGTGGGATCGGGGCTCCACCAGTGCAGAGCTTGCTCAGGAATGGCAGCAGACAGGTGTGAGTGCATCTGCACGCACAGTGAGGTGAAGACTTTTGGAGGATGGCCTGGTGTAAAGAAGGACAGCAAAGAAGCCACTTCTCTCCAAGAAAAACATCAGGGACAGACTGATATTCTGCAAGAGGTACAGGGATTGGACTGCTGAGGACTGGGGTGAAGTCATTTTCTCTGATGAATCTCCTTTCCAGTTGTTTGGGGCATCCGGGAAAAAGATTGTCTGGAGAAGAAAAGGTGAGCACTACCATGAGTCCTGTGTCATGCCAACAGTAAAGCATCTGGAGACCATTCATGTGTGGGGCTGCTTCTCAGCCAAGTGAGTGGGCTCACTCACAATTTTGCTGAAGAACACAGCCATTAAATAAGAATGGTACCAAAACATCCTCTGAGAGCAACTTCTCCCACCATCCAAGAAAAGATTTGTGATGACCAAAGCCTTTTCCAGCATGATGGAGCACTGTGCCATAAGGCAGAAGTGATTACCAAGTAGCTTAGGGAACAAAACATCGACAAATTGGCAGCCAGGGCGAATTGCAGAGGTCTTGAAAAAGAAGGACCAACACTGCAAGTATCGAATCTTTGCATAAACTTTATGTAATTGTCAACAAAAGCACTTATGAAATACTTGTAATTATACTTCAGTTACCATATAAACATGTGACAAAAAGATCTACAAACACTGAAGCAGCAACTTTGTGCTGAACTTTGTGAAAACCAATATTTCTGTCAGTCTCAAAACGTTTGACAACGGCTGTAGCCTGACAGCAGGCTTGATGCCAGGAGCTATCTCTTCCAGATGGTAATTTACTATTGAAAATATAGAACAGTTTGTAAGAGGCAAATTACTTTTTGCCCAAACATCAGTGTGGAGAAACTTAATTTCCATACAGTTTATGGACATATAATCCTCTATCCATCCATCTACCCACTAATCCTATGCAGGGTCACGGGAGTCCGGAGCCTTATGATCTTACAATCTTATTTTTTTTAGGAAAAATATCAGATTAATGGACAGAGAGAGAGAGATGACGTGACCGAAACAGAAGGTAGCTCCTTACTGGCTACAGGAATGCATTGCATAAAACGTATTTATGATGTGTGACTGGAATATTTGCATAACAGAAAAGAGGTTCTGTTTCTGCTTGATTATTTAAAGTCAAAAGTCTCCAATGATGACTTCAGAAACACCAGCTCTGAATAACAGTAGCTGGGGAAAAATGCATAGAAGTAACAATATGCACAAATATAATTTTTAGCAGTTTATTTATAGCATTTTAATGGATGACTGTGGTTAAATATTCTGAAAGGTTTAGCCAGAAAAATACAACCAGTTATGGGTTGTAACTGGATAAATGAAGAAATAGCACACAGCTTGAAAACATATATCCAATATCGTGGATCAACGCAGCACATACGTCATAAAGGCACGGCTTACTTCACAACCTTCTGGAACGCTCTGAAAGTCTTAAACTCTGGAACTGAGTGATAAGATGTGTATCACAAGTCGTTTTATATCATGCTTCAGACTCTGAATTCTTAATATCTGTCCAGAAACCTTAATTCTGAGCCAGAAAAAGAAAAGGTTGACAGACCTCTTGTTAAACTGTAGACATTCAGTGTCTGAGCTTGGGAAAAAATGTTACTCATCCTGTTTGCTTGAAAGACCTGTCTTCTTGCATTTCACCAACAATACTCCAAACTGCACATTTTCAGGGTATTTGAGATGTTCTTCCAAATTATCAATCTAGTACTGTTCTGCTGTGTGAAAGTCATACAGTAGCTGTCAATATTATGCATTATACACCACTGTGAGAGAGACAAACATCCTTTCCTACAGGATTCACAGACCATGAGGAAAAGCAGGGGGCTGAAACAGCACTGGTGGTAATAAATACTGTGATGTGTATGACTGCTGTATGGCAAAAGTATAATAAAAATCATTTTAAATGACGGTGATTACCTTCAGTATCAGGATACAGATCAATCAAAGCAGTTCACTCCGTGATTGAGGTATTAGACAATACACTTAAAATTTTAATACCACGATTGTCTCCTTGACATCATCCCCGTCACAAGAAATCATCGGGATCACAAAAAAACCTTCCACTTCCCATTGTCAAATACGCAAAACATATTACCCATGCAGAACAAAAACGCCTTCCACATCCCGTTGTCAAATACACAAAACATATTACCCATGCAGAATGTACTTATACAATATTCCCGTGAAAATGTCAAAGAAAGCTGTAAATATGTGTCCCACATACCCAGGGTTTAATCACTGAGTAGTTAAGGAATAGAGATAGCAGCTCAACTCAATGATGTTGCAGGAAGCAGCTCTGCGAAGATCAGGCCAGCACTGAGCCTGAGTTTGTGAGACACGCTGTGTTTAACACGACACATGAACCGTCTAAATGGCCTCTCGGTGCCATCCATGATGTAATAGCTTTTACTGCTATGATTTTCACGTCATCAAAACCTTGAACGAGCTTATTTTATTTAGCTAACTAGTGTTGTTCGGCTTCCATGTCGTTGCTGGTGATTTTGGTAACTTGGTCTAAAAAAATTAAAGCTGCTGGAATATGAAAAAATGGGCACCATCTAAAGAAAGTGGACGACAGAGCGGAGCAGTCGATCCCCCATCAGACACTTCACTCCTTGCAAAGAGCTGAGTTGTAAGTGGTGTAGTTCATGTTTTAACTTACAATGATTTTCTCATCAATTCGGTATTATAAGGACGGTGGACAGGCTTGAGGTTTCCCATCTATGCAGCTCGCAAAGGTCACAATCTACATAAAGTGCTCTTCCTTGGCACTTCTCACATGGCAGCAGACAATGGTGAGATAGAGGTTCTCTTTAAGGCCTCTCCTGTGTGTAATGAGTGGAGGCCTGACTCCGGACAGTCAGCTTCAGCACTAGGGCTCTCGTGATCGCTCATACAGGGGAGCTCCTCCTCAGGTAGGGAACAGAAACTGATCAGCCATTGCCTCTGGGGTCCCGGTCCATGACTCAGTCGGACCCCTCAAGCATGCTGGATCTTGCCGGAGCAAGCGCCGCTGATCTTCCGTGAACCTGGAGCCTTTTCCCCAGACAGCATGGGCCTCAGAGGAGGTAATATTCCTCCAAGGATTTGATGAGCACCGTGTCCTTGATGTCGCTGAACACCTTGCGGATGTTCTGCGTGTCCGTGGCGCAGGTGAAGTGTGGGTACACCGTCTTGTTCTTCTCATCCTTGTTCTCCCTGTTCACTGCCTGCTGGATATACATCCTCTCTATGAAATTCATGGCTGCCTGGGGGTCCTGTCTCTGTCCTGGAGAAGGAAGGGAGAAATGGCAATAAAATATGTGAGATATGAAACTGCGGCGGGACTGATAGCAAGCGTGAATGAAGCTGAAGGGTCTTATTAAAGCTGAATGGTGAGTGTGCAAGAAGGCCAAGTCAAACTTTTTTTAATACGGCTAGATGTACAGTCTACTCTCCAAACTCAAAATTAAATTTCATGGAAATACTAATGGAGATAATATAAAGAAGTCAGAGTTCCGAGTCTTTAGTCATTTATAAACACATTCATCATACATTATAATGCATTCATTAAGCTATGAATATTTACGAAAAGGCAGAATGCTTTATAAAGCTCTCATCTATAACACACTATAGATACCTTTATAATGTATTATAATGGTCGGTATAAGCATAAAATTAAGGATGTTTTGTACTGCATTATGAAGGTCTCTATAGTGCGTTATACACGAGAGATTCATGAGGCAGTTATAATGCATAATAAACATGGCTATAATGTGTTATGCTTTGTCATAAATATTTATAGCCATGTTCATGATGCTTTATGATAGCATTGTAATGCATTATGAATGTGATGAGAAATTACTTAAAACATGGCTTTAAGTAACGTGTTTCCAAAATAATAATAAAAGAGCTATAAAATATGTGAGATATGAAATTGCAGGGGGACTGATAGCAAGCGTGAATGAAGCTGAAGAGTCTTATTAAAACTAAACAGGGGAGTGTGCAAAAATGCCAAGTCAAACTTTTTTTTTTAAATACAGCTAGATGTACAGCCTACTCTCCAAACTCAAAATTAAATTACATGGGATTTTCAATGAAGAGTATATAAAAAAAAGTCTTCTAACTTATTCCACCTACAGCACAGTCAAATGGAGGGCAACAGCCCTCCTCCCCTGAGAATCTGGTGTTGTGCAGAGCTGGGTACATCTGGTTGCCATGGGCAACAGTGGAAGGCACATTAAGTGGAGCTGATAGGTACCAGAATCTGATTGGTTCACAGTATGGGTACTAGAGTCTGATTGATGAATCAGCCACCGTTCACAGTAAGATCATCTGTGAGGTCTGCATTCTGTACTCGCACCCTGTCACAGGAGTCAAACCTGTCACTACCAAGGCAAAAGCAGTACTATGTGATTTTTCAGTCCTCCAGATATAAATATGGAAGTTACCCTTGCAAAGTAACACAGTAACCCATATATCATTGATGCTCACATTAACATGAAAAGGTAATACACACAATGGGAAACATCAACACTTTCCACCACTATAGAGCTTGTAATAGTACCTAGAATTTTACTTTTTGTGAAAAAAAGACTCCAGAGAAAGGCCATTGTGTAGGATCTTTAAAGATGCCTCAGTGCTTACAATCCGGATGCTCTGACCTTTCAGTGGGATGAGCTGTACTTGAATTAATCTGTTTCCTCTCACGTTCTCTCTGTGTCAGAGGGTTTCTGTCCCGTTAATTGAATCCAGGAGATGAATGTATTGGCATTTGGCTACCTGTGAAGCTGGGGAAGTACGTGTGCAGATCAGACGTGTGGATCTTGTCGGCGAGGATGTCCTTCTTGTTGAGGAAGAGGATGACGGAGGCACGGAGGAACCAGGGTGAGTGTATGGTGGTGTAGAAGAGTGCCATGCTCTCCTCCATGCGGTTCTGAAAGGTGGTGGGGGGGGGGGTCGGTCAGTTAAGGTTAATGAGCAAGAGGGAGATAGAACAGTGGTGAGGAGAGATAAACAGCTTATTCACCCTGACACGGGGGGGAGGAGGGAGGGAGTTCAGAATGACAAGCAGATGGAGAACTAGTGTAGAAAGAGACAGACACCGTATAGAAAGACAATGTAATATTGTGAAAATGCACTATATACATTTGGATGGAACTGAAGTGAAAAAGAGGTAAGGTTCCGTAGGGCCCTACTGGAAGGAACACAGGAACAGAAACAGATCCTCACATCCGTATCCTTCTCCTCCAGGACTTGGTCATATTCGCTGAGGGAGGCCAGGAAGATGAGAGAGGTCACATTTTCAAAACAGTGGATCCACTTCCTGCGCTCTGATTTCTGCCCTCCCACATCCACTATCCTGCAGAGAGAGGAAGCCATTTGGTGGGGGGGGGGGATTATCAGCAGGCAGGGGAGAGCAGACACCCTACGAAATCCTCTACAGCTCGTCAAAAAGTGCACATTTTTATTGCTTTATATTACAATATAAGATAACAACTCTAACCACCATACATCAATACAGTTGTCCCTCATCACTTCGCGCTTTGACTTTTGCGGCTTCACGCGATGCGTTTTTTTGTATGTTTATTATAAAGTTGATCGAGACAGTGAAAATGATGCATCGCAATGCATCAGAAGCATCTTTGCTCTTGTAAGTGTTTGCGATTTCTGAGAACTTTTATCTAAGCCCCTCGATG
>JAABNX020000038.1:4634055-4644366 GCA_015163995.2 Mormyrus lacerda
TAGTGGTTGTGTGTAAGAACTGTGTGTGTACCTAAATTAAATTTACAATAATAATAATATGATATTTGTAACGTCTAATATGTCTTATTTTCTCTTAAAGAGAATCTAATATATTGGGTAATACGAGTGTAATGGTGACTAAAGGGTATTATTTCATGTCTAGAGGGCTCTAATAATATTAACAACCGTATTTAGAAGGTTTTCTATGGTCTAACTACGAAAATATTTGATTTATAAATAAAGAATCCTACTTCGCAGAAATTCACTTATCGCGGTAGAGTCTAGAACTGATTAACCGCGATAAACGAGGGCCGACTGTACTGCTTTAGATATATCTTAGGTATTTACAAAACAGCGCCATCTACTGGCTTGATGAATGTACAAGTCCAGCAGTTATGGCAGTCAATTGACGTTTTCTGTAAATGACAGAGAAAATGTGGACTTGGGTACTGCAGTCTGGTACAGGTGTAGACAGCCTATGAATCCCCTTCCATATATGATTTATTATAAAATCTTTTCCCTAGTCATTGTGAATTTAGCCCCACAATGACAAGAAAAGAAAATCTCACCCCTACCCAACACTGAACTTCAGATAGCTATTTTCTTTATTTTACAGTTATTTAGCAATATTTTGGACAGTTTTTTGGTCATCCATCCATATTCTATACTCTCTATATTCTAGTCCTATGCAGGGTTGCGGAGCCTGAAAGCTACAGGTGCAAAGCAGGGAATAACCCAGGACATGGTGCCAACCAATTACAGGACACACATCCCATTCACACCCAGGATGTTTGGTAACTCTAATTCACCTCAACATTAATTTTATCCTGTTGCAATTCTTCTTAAGTCACATTTGCATTTCTATAGTATCATTAATCATTAATAATAATATATAACTAAAGATAAACTGAGCAAATTTGTTGTTTAAGAGGAGTGTTTCAAGCTGGCAGCCCTTCGTATGGCTCAGTACCCGTGAAGTAGCTCTCGGTTTCAGAAAGGTCGGTGAACCCTGAGTTAGAGCAACAATTAAAACTTGCGCAGAAAACAAATTTTTCATTTTACTTTCTGTACTAATTCTCATTTCCGAACAATAACAGTAATTTATGTAATTCAATATAAACATGGCTTATATGCTGTGCAATTGTTTTTCTAAATAATATGATTATTTTATAAATCAGTTCATCCTTTTTTTGGGTTGTTGGAATCACACCAGGTTTTCTTTCTATTGGATTAAAATGTTTTCTGGTGGCCCCGCTGTGTGCCTCGCCTGGCTGCAGCCGACCTTCTCATGCTCAGCGCTCCGTGTATAAATATATAATTGCCTTTACGGCAGAAAAACACCCCGAGGTATCATTAAGGTCCAAATCCGATAACAATTCAGTAATGGGCTCTGCAAACCCCGGTGCCGCAGCGGGGCACCTGTCGTGGCGTGGGGCACGCCGACCTGGCAGTGTATGCTGGGCAAGCCGCCCTTTTATCGGGAGCGGGATGGTGGCTGTGCCAGCCGGCGAGGTGGACCCTCGTTGTGATGAAGCAGCTACTCAGCTTGCCTAATTAACTGACCGCGTCTGCGCTACCCTCCTCCGGCTCTCTGACACAGCCTGACAGGACTGTCTCTCCTTCCTGCGGTGTGACGCCTCTCTTCTCTCTTGCTGTCAGACACCAAACCTGCTTTTTCCAAACCCTGTCTTCGCAAATTGTAATTGTAAGGGCCTTATGCTACATTCAGTACCTAGACGGTTTGATTCTACTGTTACTTTCATACACTGCAAAACTATTTACCGTTTAGTTAAAATAACAGAAACAAATTGCTACTTCAAGGTGGTACAACAAACACGATGGGATGGGATTTAACTGCATATAGACTAAATATAAGTACATGTGTACATATAGACTCACCCTTCGCTACACGAAATAATGCTTAGAGTTATGGTAGCTTTAGCATTTAGCTTTAGCTTTATCCAGCCTCTTGAACTTCCAGTTGAAACGATTTTAAGTGCTAATCTCATCAAGTGTCATATCGTGTGGCCACTTTAGGACCCTATCCTGTAAATAAATACATTAACATCTACCTGAGAGGCATAATTAGTTCCCCGAGTGCAACAGCACAGACACTCGTGTCAATTTGACAACATAATGTAATATAATATATTCAGTCTGAGTACTGTGACGTCCCTTTGTGTGTTGAAAGAGCAGCAGCATAATATCACTGGTTATGATTTGTATACTGCTCAGCTATGCCACACATATTAAAATGAAAAACAGAGTAGTTTAGGTGTTACTCTCACACTTACTGTAGTATGGATGAATACGTGTGAATTTGTGTTATTGCTGAACTATTTGAGTCATTGCTACGCCGTCGAGTGTGAGGATCTCCTGTTACCTGAGGGAAATCTTGTCCACAGTGAATGAATAATCGTTAATACCGGTTGTCGGCACTCGGACCCGCAGCACATCCTGATCGGTAGGGATGTATTCATAAGATGCCATTCGTCCTAAATTAGCCATAAAGCTATCAAGAGAAGAAATACTTATTAGATCCTACTTTGTTACATTATAATTTACTCACATCACTCACAGAACCTCACACTCAAACATTTGGTGGTACCAGCATTATGAAATGGAGACTATTACACATACGTACACACATGCAAAGAAATATTAATATCAATATGAAAATGCTTCTTAGACTATTTTAATTACCCAACTAGTAAGTAGAACTGGGTTAAATATGTTATTTACAAATGGATTAAATGAATGGTGATTTCAGCATTACTAATTAATCATAAACGGATAAGCACATTTTTATTCTTGTTCAGCTGAAGCACACCTGGTTGATGTAGAGACTCCTCTAACAATGACCAATATCTATGCCTATTCATTAGGCT
This sequence comes from Mormyrus lacerda, assembly GCA_015163995.2. NCBI lineage: Eukaryota > Metazoa > Chordata > Actinopteri > Osteoglossiformes > Mormyridae > Mormyrus > Mormyrus lacerda. The sequence goes on from JAABNX020000038.1 coordinate 4,636,944, forward strand.
TGCTCGCCATCTTGTGGTCTTAGTCAGTACAGCAATAAATGGACATGTATTCCATCTATTCATCTATTCATTTCTGAAACATACTGGCCGGGGACACACGCGCACACATACATACATACATACATACATACATACATACATAGTAAAACCTCGGATTGCGAGCATAATGCGTTCCAGAAACGTGCTTGTAATCCAAAGGACTCGTATATCAAAGCTAATTTTCCAATTAACAGAGGTGGAGATTTCAGGTCCAGAGAGTACAAATCCAGACCAAGATTTTGTTTCAACCAACCATTAGAGTATAAAGAGTCACAGAGTACTCAACTGGTTGGTTGAATCAAAATCTTGATCTGGATTTGTACTCTCTGGACCTGAAATATACACCTTTGCCCATTATAAATAACGGAAACTCAGATGATTCATTCCACAACCTAAAAATATTCATAGAAAAATGATTAATACAAAATATAAAGTAAAATAAAACAAATTAACCTGCACTGTACCTTTTAAAATAATCGTCGATGGTGCGAGGGAGACGAGAGAGAGAAGAGGAGGGTTATTTTGTAGAACGAATTTCACTTTTTTAAAGGAATTACTGCTATCTGTTGGCTCACTGGAATCTTTTTCTTTTTGTGCGACTTTAACAAGGAACCATTCCAATTGCCTCCTTTTCAATTTCGTGGAAATGTGGACATTGTTTTGTTGTTAAACAGATTCATTGCTTGCACTGCTACACCCTTATTTGGGTGCTGCTTTTCTGCTAAATTTTGACTACACAAGTGAAACACTGACTGAGTCTGAGCGTGGGAGATGATTACCCACAATCCCACAGCGAGAGAGAGAATAACCATCGGCTTAGTTGTGATCATGTGACAAAAGGCAGACAAAGCGTATACATAATACTCGTATTGTAAGACCTTAGAATTTTTGCTCATCTTTCAAAACACTCGAAAACCAAGTTTTTTTTATACATATATATAATGTAATGTATGTATAAATATATATAGATAGTGTGTGAACTGTAAAATTGCGCATTATATACAAATTAAGGAACTGCATTATTGAACCACAAATAAAAATACATATACTGTATATATACTAGCCAACCCCAAAACATTCATTCCTCAAACAAATACCTATTCATTGATCTTAAATAAGGCTGCGGCTGTTCTTGTTGGTTGTTCTAAGCTTCCTTCCTGTTGGTGTTTGTTCTGTCCCCTTGGTGTTTCTCCTATGTTGTTGGTTGTTCTTTCTAAGCTTCCGCATAGTGTTTGTTCTACCATGTTGGTTGTTCTAACACCAAATGGAAGCTTAGCTAGAACAACCAACAAGGTAGAACATGAATCTAAGCTTCCGCTTGGTGTTTCCCAATACATTACATATTTCTGGTTTTACTGCCTGACTGCCATAGTAACACCTTTACATCTTGTGATGCGTGTTTTTTATAAGTGAAGATTCACCTGACATGACACGTCCCACATGTAACACTCCTCTAACTATTAAGGAGCAACATAACCAAGTCTGATTCATGCAGTTCCTTCAGTTTTCAAAGCTTATTTTCTGTTGCTGTCACAAGCTGACAGCCACACATTCCTTGTTGTTTGTAGAATAACATGCTTTGCATTGCCCTCCAGATCAGGTGCCAGAGCCCCGCTACTCACTACTCAGTAGAGTCCAGTAGTTGGTACTCGCGGCGCCGGCTGTAGCAAAGTTTGAGGCCAGAGTCAGCCCAGAGGCGCTGGATGGCATCGACTTGGGGCCGCTCCAACTTGGTGAGCTGCAGGGTGTCTACCTTCTGCAGCCGCTGAGCTAACGCCTGGAAACCCAAACAGGCACAAGTCTGGGTATTTGTTTGGAGAAATCGTGGTTGCATTTGAAGTACTCAGATACACTCAAACTGCTGTATTTATCACATGCCTTGTATTTACTCTGTTGGGTATTTTGCATTTATTCTCGGTCTGTATTATGTCCTAATTGTTAGTTGTCTATTCTTATGGTATCTCCAACAGTAGCAAGCTATACCACCAAATATTTCCACTAGTCTTGGTCATGTGGTAATAAAGATTTTGATTCTGAATAATATAACTTTATCTACCTCATCAAAAGAACAAGTGTCACCCATTTAGCAAAACATTTCCACTTTCCATAAGTCTTAGGCAGAAAAAAGACACTTTCTTTAGATTGGATATGGCTTGGCTGGATTATTTTATCACATCAAACAATAGGTACAGAAAGTCAAGGTGCCTCTAATGAAATGTAAATATAATCCAATCAATGACTGTGATAGGCATCTTTGAATTGCCCCTAGCATTCAACTGTGTATGTGGCCAGCAATGGGCAGCTATCCCACATAAGGTTTTCCCCTGCTCTCTGCCTTGTGCCTCAAGGCTCAACATGACCCTAAACGAATGGATGGATGGATGGATGGAAGGAACAATAATTACAGCCACAGATGTGTGTGTGCTGTCTGCAAATTCACACCTGGTTTTCCGGGTTGTCGTAGGGGATTTTGAGTGTGGTCATTGCATTGATCATGGCCTTCACAGCAGTGAAAATGTTCTGGAAGACCAGCTTCGTGAAGGCCCGGCGATCTTCCTCGGAGTAGCCGCTCCCATGGATGATTCGCATCTGTTTGATGAAGGTGGTCTTTCCGCTCTCTCCTGTGCCTAAAAAGGCATCATGGGAAGGAAAAGGAAGTCAAGAATAGAATTGCGGGGGGAGACGTGGGCTGACAGGGAGGAGAGCTTGTGAGTCTCACTGAAACGGGCGTATGAGCAAAAGTCAACAGCTGACGCTGTAGGGTTTTTCCCAACTTCACATTTTAATTACAACAAATTCACAACACTGACTTCTTTGCTGAGCTCGTTACCAGAAAGGCTGCCTTTCAGCATTCAAAGTTTTTTATGGATAAACATCCAGGTATTCATTGTCCCAGGTAGTGACAGTGTGGACTAACAGTCTCACTATAACATGCTGTAAAACCAGATAACAGTAACTGGCCCGGTTTGTTCATCTCGACCATGTTTCCCATTCCTCTGCGAGCACCTCCTGTTTGCTGGGCTTCAATCCGCTTCACCAACTGTGCAAACCCAAGCATCTGGCAGCATCAATTCCTCATTATTTCCCACAGTCATAAAGATAAATTGCAGTGTTTTCATTCACACACCTTACTTCCCTGAATTATGTGCCGTTTATGCTGTGTTCTCCTATTACATTCAGAGGTCTCCATTCTTCAATTGAGAGATCTTTTTCTTTATGCTCACTGTCTATGGATCTCAGTGACTATTTTTGCTGAGAGCAGCTAATGAATTAACAATGATTTCACACACAGACAGGCATTCTTCAACCTGGCTGATGCAGTGTAGCGTTTATCTTATGTTCTAATCGTTTAGGTTTATATCTGAAAACAAATGGCTGGCGAGCGAATGACATAACATACATAATTTTTGTGCCCAAGTCCATTATTTTGTAATCCTTTAATGCATAGCATGCCTGACATTTTTGTATGAGAGCTCTTTAATAAAGAAATACTTTCAATGTATTCAAACAATACAGCTTTGACTATTTTGTATCCCAAAGTCCAAAAATGTCAGGGTGTGCAGCTGTTCGAACAAATGAAAACTAATTAAATTGATATTTAAGTAATTTTGAAAATGTAATGAATTAGTTAAGCGTAATTCAATGTTTGAAACCTTTGAACATATAAAAAGTTGCTAAACACTTTAGTTTTAAAACCATTGAGATAACTGAAAAACGTGTGTTTGAAAATTTCAGTGAAGCAGGTCCATCACAGGGACGTTAAATCCTATATATACTTTTCCTGTGAAATTCTGTGCTATTCATGGAGGTAGCATTTGTTTATCTCTGCCCTTTCCATTAAGATTTAGCAACATCTCAGATAAAGTTCAGTTAAACAGACATTATATATTATTATGTTCGTATATGTTGTTATATATGCAGCAGCATCATTACTTAACATTATGACGTCATTTAAAACTCAAACATTTATTGGCAGAAGGTGCATTTTTTCCTAATATCCAACACAATAAATAATAATTGTAAAAATGACTATTTAGATACTACACATTATCAATAAAGGCGTAGCAGATTCCTAAAAAATCCACCAATCAGAATAAAACATCCCTGGAACCACAGTGTGTTTGTGCTCTGTCAGTAGACCTGCCTGATGGGGGGTCTGCAGCCAGACCCAAATTTACAGTAATACTGTATCAGGCGGCACGACCAGGAAAAAGGTTTTTTTTTTTTTTTTAATCTAAATGTCATTTTTGAAGACCGTGGACTAGATGTTGCATCATAAAAAAGACACCAAGTATTCTTCATGGTGCAGTGAAATTCAGTAGATCTGACTCAAATATGGACAAAAATGACCATTTTCAACACATACTGTAGATAGGCTGGCAGTTTCCACGACAAGTGTCACAACCGATGGAAATCAATGAAAATACTATAATACAATAAAAGTCTTTGTTTTAATAATTGTATGTATATACTTGGTTTCAAGGACAAAAGTTTGTGTAGGTGTCCAAGCAGATGTCTTTTTAATTTGAAATGGCATATCCACAGTTAATATTACTAAAAATCATCAACGCAAAAGATATATAACAGCCATGTTTGATGCACTGTAGGCACTTAAGTAGTTACTTTATGAAGGTTTTCAATGGGGAAAAAATGATTGCAATTGCAAAATATTTTTTGGTTGCACCACTGGACATATTTCATTTTGTAAACATTTTTTCAGTCTTTTTCACCCGGCTCAGTTAAAACAAGTTGCTACTTTGAGTAGTTTGGCAGGAGTGGAGGTAATTTGCAAAGCTATTGCCTTTTTAGAGCAGGGGTGTTGCTGAAATGTGTTGCTATCCGGCTGCGAGAAGAGACTCACATCAAATCCTCCTCATTAAATGACGTGCCCAGACCTGCGGGTCACCGATGACACCACCCTCTTTACGTACCCAGGACAATAGTATTGCATTTATGTTTAAACAATCAGGGCGTGTGTCTCAGTTAATTTTAATAGCACACATTTCTTCTGGATAACTTGAAGAGATGTTATAGAATAAGTAGATAACACACATTGCACAGTACCATGATGTCAGGTGAAAGATTTATACAGTATAGCAGTAAACTGATGGGTAAGCAGTGTAAATACCTGGTAAGCTTAGGTAAAATCACACTCCTAGTTCTCATTGTAAGGAAAGCCCCCCCTTTCTTTTACCACACACCTTCAGTCAGAGGAAATGAAGGTGGATACATTGGTCTCTCTAGTATAAGTGAAACTGCAAACCAGAACCTTTCATACCCTGAACAACTGTCACTGCTCCCAACCCCTGCCTCTGCACTCAGGGTGTGTCCAGAAAAACAACAAACACAGTAGGAACACTTTACGCTTGAATATTACACTAACAGTGTAATTCCTGTCTCTAATTCCCTGGTCAATGACAGTACCTGATTACATTAGCTGCGTCGTTTCTATGAATTGGCTGCAGCGTCAACAGAGAGCCGAATTCACAGGAGTAAGACTTAAGCCACAATTCTGCAGCCCTGTAATTAATGTTTACACTGCAGTTCCTTATAAAGTATATTGTTATTTTATGGCAAGCCTATTCTATGGGCAGACCCTTGACTAAGGTAATTTAAAACAATGAAATGTAAAATATAATTAATAAATTACAGGTGTCACATCCTGCTCGCCATGTCGGCCTGACCTTCCGGGCTCCTCCCTCATATGGCCCTGATCAGCCACACTTCATGCTTATTGTCCCTAGTTAGTCTACGTATTTAAATACCTGTTTGTCTCGTCATGGCCAGTCCGGACGTTGACGTTATTCCTCCCATTACCTGTGACCTACCTTTTGCTACCCTTCCCGTTTTGACCCCTTGTGGTGCTGTTTTGTTTCACTGCTCCTGTTTGTTAACCCCAATAAAGCCCCCTTTTTATTTGCCTTACGTCTTCCCCCAAATCGTTCATTTCCATAGCGTTACAGTAGGTAACAGAGTATTTTACCTCAGTTCCAACAATTTGTGAATGAAGTTTCAGATTTATTGTTGTTTTAAAATTTCGTTAAGTGGTTTAATTCACGTCAGATGTGACCTTGAGTGTCCTGAAAAGTGCCCATAAATAAAATGTATATTATTATTATTATTATTAGATTCACACTTACTAAACTGCAGCTGAAGTCATTTTAAGTTATGATGTACAGTTATTCTATTAAGTTATGAATTAAACTTAATTATTAAACTAATGCATGGGCAAGCAGAATCATTTTGTGAGTCTGACGATTGATTATTGAGACCAAAGGCCTCTGTGGGGCCACCAGGGGTCCCTTTTGAAGCCCCTTTATAACACAGGCCCCTGGGCTGCAGCCCAGGTGAACCCATGCATTAAAGCTCCCTGACTGAGACAACACATAGTTCCGGAGCAACATACACGTAATCCTTAAATCAAAATTCACCTTGTTCTGCATATGGTTTCTGTGCAGTTTGTGTGCTTTTGGTGTCATGCTCTAACTCACAGCTGCACTATTTTCTGTTATCTGTCATATCAGTTATCTGTCATAATCCATCTTCATGATCAGCTGATAACGAATTGCACTTAGCAGGTTAAATGTAGCCTGTGCTAACCTAATCGAGCCTAAAAGTTTTGGACATGAATATATATATATATGCATGTGTGTGCCTATATGTGTGTGTCTGTGTATGTTTGGGTTTGTGTGTGTGTGTTTGTATTGGCTATGTTTTCTCCTTGGAAAGGTTTCAACTCTTTACGAGTTCTGACCTGTGTGGAGTGGGTCAATGGACCATTCACTTTGCATAGTAGGAAACCTACTTCACATTCTGTGCTACAGAAGTCATCTTCAAAGCAATTTTGAATTTGTTTAGCAGTGTATACAGGCACATTGTGAGGCAGTGGTGTCTGCATCATAGGGTGCTGCTTTGGCTGTAGTGAAATATGTGTTGACTTTTATGAGGACCATGCAGAGCGATCATCAAACCTAATGACTCAGACAAGGTGGCTGCCCAGACCAAATGAGCCTGGAGGTTGAAGGCATCCTTTGCCTTTGTCCACAAACCCTTCCAGAGGCAGTAAAGCGGTCAGATTACTTTTCCTATTGCTCAGGGGCACAGGATTTGTGCTCCTTGCACAAGGCTGTGTATCTCTGCACTTTGGTCTTGGATGTGATTTCCAAGTGGCAGCCCTGACGTACACGCCAGCTTTGAGAAGCTCACAGCATGCAGTGTTTGTTGAGAATAGGTCACAAAGGTTCCATTTTGTGGTCATTTTTGAAACAGTATTTATTTATAAACTGTATTGCAGAGTCTCTATCTCTGTCATTTAACTTTGATTTGCATCAATTCCTATCTATCTATCTATCTATCTATCTATCTATCTATCTATCTATCTATC
>JAABNX020000038.1:4649126-4670434 GCA_015163995.2 Mormyrus lacerda
TTCTTCTGGCCAAACTACATTTTTTCATGGCCCTATCACAAGCATTTCAACCATTTCTGGCTAAATACCAGACAGGTATTCCCATGACGCCCTTGGCAGATTTGATCTGGGTAAATATTCACCACCACAGTAACAACAGCAATAAATGAGCATGCAAACACGCATATGTGAACTTAACTCTAATTTTATTTTCCGACTCTCCTTCAACGCTTCATCATTCATTTCATTACCTAAGATACTGTTAAGGAGTCAAAAGACAGACCAAAAGCTATTGCATTTGTTATCACACGCAAGTCGCATTGGGGGAATGCATTATTTTCATGGATGTCCATTATCTCAAAAACTAGAACTAATTTAGCAAAAGTAATGTGATTTTTGAATTCAGCATCCTCAAAATACCCTAAATCCTTTCAAAAAACCTTGGCAACTGAAAAAAAAAATTTTTTGTAGACCTGCATTATGTTATGACTGTTATGAAATGCCTGTACTGGCAGGAACTCAAGAATTGGCTCTTGCCTATTTAAGAAAATGCTGGTCATCAGGCGTAAGCTTGTCAATTTAAGGGTGATTTTACTGATTAATGGTGTTATGCAAAATTTATGTTTGCAAAATGCAGCTAAGTAAATTGATGTTACTTCTTGTAAAGTTTCAGTCCGATATTAATGAATTATCATGCATGTGTGTGTGTGTGTATAGGATTTGTCTGTGATCTACAATTTGCTGCATGGTTACAACTTGCAATACTACGTAGCCTTCAGAAATGACCAACTTGCATGTTCTGTGGTAAATGATAGATATTGTTCAATTTTACACTGTATGTTTACAAGTATTTATAGTTTCTCATAAAAAGCGGTAGTTGTTGTGCTGAAGTTTAAATCTAAGTCCAAATATTTGTTTCTGGAAGACATAGAAGCTCTTAAGAGGGGAAACATGTTTCTGCCATTATTCTGCCTTCATTTAGTCACTTACAATACAGTGTATTATAGCAATTATTTGCATAAATTATTCACTGTGTGTAAGTATAGACTGCAATTTGTGTCTTCACCTTACAGTTTTAAATAATACATGTAAAATATTATGCTTTATTCAGAGGATCCTTGGGCATTATGACTCACCTTCGATTGATTTTACACCTCTACCTCCTATTATGGTCACATGACTTCTCTTGCAGCCCTCTCACGTATCAGCCTTCATCCTTATTCAGGTGCAGGGGCGAGATATGTTACAATCCCTATAAAAATTAAGAAAAAAAAATTTGTTCTGTGTTCCGATTTCTCAACAACTCATTTTTTTGCTCCTAAGGGGAAGTTGGTTTCCCCTCAAAAGTTGTACCTTTCTACCTGAAAACATTCACCTGCCCCCTGCAGACCTTGCTAGTCTTGCAACACCAATGTTGCCTGGAAATATATATATATATATATATATATGTCAAAAATACCTCTTGGAGGATTTTGTGTGCATATGTTTTACCAACACTCTCCTTACTTAATCATTTAACGTCAGTTTTTCGGAGTTTTTCCTCCATTTCATATGTGAATGACACTTGGTAATCTTCTTATGGCCAACCTACCGTGTGTCTACAACTTACCCACTGCTCTCTTCGGAATCCTTCTGCCCTCCTGTGTTCAAAGGTGGTATTACATGGCCAGGTTACTCCTTGCTTGACTGCTGCTGCTCTGTGAGTGTGGAAGGCTTCTTCTGCTAGTTGGATACATTCTCATCATGGACGTCCTTTTCTTTGGTCTCCTTGTTTTATGTAATATATGTGTTTCGGAAATTTTATTGAAATATTTGTTAGCTGTGATGGGCTTTAGACTGACCCACACCAGGATATGAAGAATAGATAAACAGATGGATGCATGGAGTATAAGAATGTAAAAGGGGGGGGGGGGGGGGTACTGTGCCCCCCCCCCCATATTTTAAATGTGGCTTCATTCATCCTTCCCAAGAAATAGATCTTTGCATTCAAATAATTCAATTGTGTCCCTCCCTCCAATATCAAAATCGTTCTTGTATCCTTGGATGGGTGGATGACATATTTGCTGCATAGTGCATATGTTTATATTAGGTGGTGAATCCTGGCCATTGATTGCTGATTTATTGGACCTTGAAATTATGTGTGTAACTCGTACCAATGTCCTGATCTTTCTTGAACATCAGAAACGCGTTTGACATTTTCTTCAGCAAAGTTCATTCATTCATTTCATCTCCCAAATTGTACTTCATTTTAACTCTTTCCACAGCAATTCTCAGAGTCAGATTACGCCTTGTAGTTTTGCTGAAAAAACAGAACTCTGGTGTACAGAAGATGGGAGGATGAAGGAGCTGAGGTGTCTGTGTGGTCAAAGCTCTCCCCTCTATGATATTTTCTATAATATTTGCCCAGAAATCACACTTATCATAGATCAGAACTCTACATGATCTTCTTATCAGTGTCGATTTGACACAGCAAGAATATTCTTATTGCAGATGATCAACACCCTGTCTATTGACATTTCATTCACAGTCGACAATTTAAATCATTTGCACAACTGGCTCAGCAATACTTTTTAATCACACAGCAGACATTTTGATGTGTTTGAACTGTAAAATTAGACCTAAAATACCCACATTCACAGCTTCGTAGTATCATTCCCTTAGCAGATTCACTAAGAATATTAACAAGAAATAAAAACACCATCCTCAAGAAATGCTTAACTGCAATAAATGGTACAGTGTAGCATCAATTATTATTATTGTTGTTATTAATAATAATAATCATAATAACTGGAATTTTAATGTGAAGGCACTATGACTAGAAATGAACTAATTGTTAATATGCTTCCCATCCTTAAAACCTTAAATTGAAATTCACAAACATTATTTCCTTCCAGACTCCCCCTCATTCACTCATTTTTCCTCAAGGTGGTTTTGTGATAACAACTGCTTCGAGCACAAAGAACATGTCAGCCAGTGTGCTGCTTTTTTTTTGGAAGAATATACCTACTCAGAATTAGGAAATGTATCAATTGTAGTCTAAAAATATATACTCCATCTCGTAGTTAAAGGGGCGAGGTGAGACCTGGGCAAAAGCCAGCCACGGCTATTTTTACTCACCTACATGATCATTAAAATGAAAAAAGGTAAGGTTTTATGTTCAAGTCCCATGAACAATTACAATTACAACTGTTGCCTCCATACTCATATGCAAAAAGGACCCTTTTGAAAAAGTAAAAACTGATTCAGAATGTAGATCTTTTAAAAAAAAATGTATGTTAAAAAAATCTAGAAAATCTGTTGTAGCTTTCATGGGGATGAAGATAATTGTTAAAAAATGTCCCCACTCATATGGTGAAGCTTGAATTTGGTCCTTCACAGAAAATAATTGCCCAGGTCTGTGGTAGGTGAATCATGGCAAGAGAGCTGTTTTGGGAGACAGCCAGTTGGTGTCATCACCCTAACAATGCGAGCGGCCATCTTTATTAAGTGTGCTGTGCTGTGATTTGATAAGGACCATCTCAGGTCTCTCTCAGTATATCCTCTGCCATCAGGCTGTTTATTATGCTGTCATATCTCAGCCTACTGGGATTATTCTCTACTCAAGTCAGCTGTCTCAACTTCAGAACCACCCAAACACAACCATTTTTTGTAGCACTGTCTGCCTCACGCCTGGGCAATCTGGCCCCAGCTCAATGTCTACTAACCCAGGGATATAAGGCTTTCATCTTGCGTGCATTAGTTGGTAAAAGGAGGCTATTTAGGTCTTGGCTTCTAATTTAATCTTCTGCATCCAGCCAATGGCATCAAGCATCCAGGTAACCAGTCATTATCAGCCATGTTAAACTGATGCTCATGTGTGCATCTACATATTTGTGATCTGTGACTTGTGAAGATATATTCATTTTCATTTTTTAATCTTAATGCATACCATTTTTTAGAAAAAATCAATAATTTCTGTTTTCAATTTTTGATGTAATTTGAAAAACATACTAGAATCAAATTGGCCAAAACAAATAAATTAAGCATCACTATTCTATTCTATTCTATTCTATTCTAAAATATGCAATATTTTAAGCAATTGATTTTATTATTAGACGGAGTTATATTTAGTGTTTTATTGTTACCAGAGAGTTCTGTGTGGTATTACGGCCATGTTGTTTATTAAACAAGCATCTACATGTTCATTAGAACATATTTTACCTGCATTTCAAGGAAGCCATGATCTGCAGGACCAAACAATGAAATGTATACCGTGAGATAATAGCTTGTGATAATGTGAGGACCCTGCCATATTCACACTTACAACAAATTCTGCTTAACAGGAATGCAGTCAATGATGGATCATGATGTGAGAACAAAACAAAATATTAAGAAAGTCAATCAACAATGCAGAGAAAGAAACCGCAGAAGCACTCATGCAGCAGCTGTCTGACAGACAGTATCTCACGCTGCTCCTTTCTACCTAAGCATCTATAACAAAATCATATCCCCCCTTTTTATTCTGCAATGAGGAAAACCTGGGAATTTAAATCCTCATATTTTTCCTTCGCAGCACTTCTCTCTCCTTCTGAACTGGCTGATGTTTCAGCCAAACCTGAGCTACCACTTGTCTCATGGCCCTGTTGCCTGTCACATCACGATTCAGAAACTCAAGGTCTGGAAAAGACTTTGACCATTCAGAATTCGCTTTGCTGTCTGTCTGTTTCGACTATTCATTTCCGGCCTGTACATGGTCACTGAAGTGGGGATTCAGCGATAGCCTTAATAAGGAATGCTAAACACTCAACTCTGACCCACAGATTTGAGTTCTGTTTTTTTGGTACTTAATTACTCATGATGGGTTTAAAATAGCAATTTAAAAAGGCCGAACAGGACATACAAACCATGTAAATATGTAAAAGGACTAGCAAAAATGTGGACTCTGCTTTTTGCTTGCATATGCAAAACAAAAATGACTTTGAACAACATTTTCCACCACTTTACTCGAAAGAACTGTTTTAGTGTCGATGTAAATAGGTTTCAACAATAGTGATAAAATTTGGCCTTGACACCAAGGCAATATCAAACCCATTTATCAGCAGGGTGATGCAGGACAGCCGCGCCGCTAACCATCTTTGAGGACACTGATGATTTCCAACCAGCAGGGATCAGAATGCTACATCACCACCACACCTTTTAATGCAATGAAATTTGTTACGCAACTCAGGCCACTGCATTCCAAAGCAGGGTCAACACACAACATCTGAACTGAAGCGACAGGACCGGTTTGTAGGTCTTATGTTATTGCTGCTATTACGGAAGGTGTCATTTCATTGGTATTCTACTACCATAACCTGTACTTAATGACCTACAGTTTGTACAGTTGGTATTTTGACTAAAACAATGTATGTTAAGTACCTTATTAAGAGTACAAAAACAGGACCCTCCTCTGAAATTAATATGCCAGGATTCTGGTTTTTCCAGATTCATGGCAACTAGTTAACTAATTGTCTTCTGCCCTGCACAAGCGTCTGTAGCATGGCTACAGTAATTGCAATAGATCATCTCAATTAGTGCAGGACACTGGAATAATGAAAACATAAACAATAACTTTGAATAACAAGTCTGTTTAATCGCTATTTCATTTCACCGTAACTCCAGGTTTTCATCGCACTTTAATAAACCTCACAGGCACTCTGTGACAGAAACGAATATGTAAAAATCCCAGCAAATATGTATTTTGTTTTTTATTTTTGTGGTCGCTGACCCAACAAGAAGTCAGTGGTCTATTTTGCTCCATTGCATTTTCTTCGACGACCAAAATCCTGTGATGTCGGTTTGATACCATCAGCCGATATGTTAATTAGCAGGCATTTAGTGGGAATTAGCTACACGACTGACACGCCCGGAAAAGACGATGGTTGGGATCTGAGAGCTGGAGTTCCGCGACCAAACTTGACGCTCGGGTAAAATCCGCCCTCGGAGGGAGCGCGCATCCCGCCCCCGCTCCGTCCCAGTCTCCGCGCCGCGGCGGCCCCAGCCTCCATTTGCCCTCCGCTTGCCAGTCATTGTGTTTGCCTGTGGTCACCTCACCACGGGGCTAAGAAGCGGACAGGATCCATCACCTGCGAAACATTAAGAGGCTGAAAATTCTCCGAGCCGATAAAGATTGCTTTTCTCCGGCTAGCTAGCATCAGTAGCTGCATTAACTCCCGGAGTCTCGTAGGGCTGAATTTACGGCGAGTAGATCCCACCGTCTCCGTAATTAGGTACCTAGAGAGTTAGATAACGAGCTTATATCTTAATACCGAAAGGAAAAAGACAGGTTTTCCCGCAATATAGAGTAACATTTCGTACAATGTCGACGGCGCTTTTATGTAGTTCGCTGCTGAGCGCGCACAGCTAATGAGCAGCGCGAGGGGCGCTTTCCTCTCCTCGCCTCATTTCGGGCTCGGTTCTGGGGTGGCTCGTTTTTAAAAGAAGGGGAAACGGCGTGGATGTGGCAGCGGACCACCGTGTCCCGCAGCCTCCAGGACTCGGGCTTCTGAGGGGAAAATAATAATAATAATAATAAACCCATACGGCGCCGGGTGCAGAAGGCTACAGAGTGAAAATGTGCCTGTAAAGGTTTCGGGGAAGCGCTGGGAAAGTGGCGTCTGCTGGCCGAACATTACAGCCGGGTAACAGATCCAGGCGCCTTAGGCCCGCAGCCTCATTCACTCGAAAATTATCAGATTTTTTTTTTTTTTTTTTTTGTATCCCCTCCCCTGGTCTCCGCCGGGTGGCTGCACTCAGTACGGGGCTGAAGCCGGAGCGGTCTCGGTTACCAGGAGGCGATCCGCTCCCCTCCATTCTCGTCTGCCGCTCGGCCCCCCTCCAGCCCCCTTTATCTCCCTCCCCTGGTTTGCAGCGGGGACCGGGGACATTAAAAAAAGTAAGCGGTGTGCGGTACGCCCCGATATAAACGGGCTCCCTAAAAACGGGTGGGGGGATGACTTTAGAGTCCATGATGGCTTGCTGCCTGAGCGAAGAAGCGAAGGAGTCGAAGCGGATCAACGCCGAGATCGATAAGCAGCTCCGCCGAGACAAGCGGGACTCCAGGAGGGAGCTGAAGCTGCTTCTGCTGGGTACGGTGACCGTCCCCGCCCGCACGTCTAGCGTTAGCCTCGGTGCGCTTTATCCGTTCCCCGAAAGGCGACGTTAGCCTGCTAATGCTGACTAGCCTGCCGGCTAATTCTCGCGACGGACCGATGTAGCTTTAATTATCACAGGCTACACTGCAAGCTTCAATCCAACGTGCATGTTTAAAATGAGGCGCAAAGCATGTAGGTGTATTGCGTTAAAATCGTCTTTGCATTATGGAAGAAAAAAAAACGTCATCTGTTTGTATGGAGCAGCTGAAGACGTTTAGCTAGAACTTGGCATCTGGCATAATATATGAAGGCAGGCGAGCTGATAGCAAATAGTTAATTTATACCTGGTTATAAATACCTGGCCTGCCCCAGTATATTGGATGCGGAGCGACATGTTGCGCCGGGGGGATTTCTGACATGAACAAGACTGGGCGACACAGGTGTAACTACTGTGGCAGTCTGAGGGATGTGGGATGCGAGTCTTCCCGGTGACTCTTGTTAAAATGATGCGCACGATCGTTATGTATTGCTTCCCCATATCCAGCGCAGTTAAAATATGGTTGCATAAGTTTTCGAGCGGCAGGTTAATGGCCCTGTAGTTGGATATCTAATACGCCGCGCGCAGCTATTTCATATTGTCT
The DNA here is from genome assembly GCA_015163995.2 of Mormyrus lacerda. Lineage (NCBI taxonomy): Eukaryota > Metazoa > Chordata > Actinopteri > Osteoglossiformes > Mormyridae > Mormyrus > Mormyrus lacerda. The sequence continues at coordinate 4,656,859 of JAABNX020000038.1, forward strand.
GTCTGTTCCCGTGCACTCCATGAAGTATTACATTATTCAGCAATGGTAGTAGCAACACTTTGATTAATTCCATCGCTGTTCCGTTTAAGCAGGCAGGGATCGTCTGTTTCAATGCATACGCACATAAATCACGTTAACTCCGCATGATGCGCCTCACAGTCACACACGCATTAAACTGGCCCGCTACCTGACGAGCGTGGATTTAATTATCTACTAGACAATTACATAATATCTGTATGAGGCGGAACCACATTTGTATACCTGGTTCAACGTATCGTACATCTTAGTGGTTGGAATTTATTTCTTCCAGGTGTGGCTATCAGATGTAAATTTGACTACAAATCTGGCATTTTAAAATAGATTTCTGGGAAATATATGACTAGCCCTTACATTTGACTGTGAAATGCGTTTGACCACTGTTAAAGTGCAGATGACCAACATAACGTTTTGTGTGTCTGGATAGCTAATGTAGTTTTGCCCTGATCTGCTCATGCACATAACCTCAGAGAGGGGAGTGTCTTGCTTTTAAAACATGGCAGGAAATATAGGCTGCTCTTTCCTTTCAGTAATTAGCAAGGGCAGTGTTGATCCTACACAACGCGATACTACGGACTTGAGTAAATTCCCATTTTTGGCGACTATATGAGATGAAGTACTGTGCTGTTACAACTTGAGATTTTTGTTATGTATCATCATATTTTCCAGCCCATAATCCCATAATGCATCACACTTTTCATTTTAGTGATAGTATAGTGGACTGTTTCCTAATTAGGTTTTTACCACTGAAAGAGAAGTGAGAAGGTTTGTTTTTTAATTCCTTTTTTGGAAGGTGTCTTACTGTTAAGTGTATCTGTTTAAGGAAAAACAAAATTTTTGAAAATTTATGATGTGTCAGTTACACTGAGCGAACCCCGTTTACAAGGCCTTGTGGCAGAAATTTCAATAAATCACCCTTTGCTTTGTCAGATATTTCTGCATTTGCAATGATGTAGTGCATTAACCTAAGAAGTCAGAGCACCGTCAGATAGGTGTTCGTAGTTATAGACTGTTGTGTAGTGATTTAAATTTTCTTGTTTGAAAAGCTATACCGTTATCACTCCGCTTAAAACACGCATCATAAACAGACCCTATCTCACTGATATACACAAGGCAGACAGAGCTGCTCGCTGCATGGGGCTTTGAGTATAGACTTCTAAAGACGAACAGGGCTGTAGAAATCAAAGGGCAAAATAAAGTATTTAGGTTACTGAATGTATGCGAGTCAGATTTTTTGCATTTTAATATTTAGGACAAACTAATGTTTATGCATTTGGATTTAAAGTTAGACTCTAAAATCACAATGTTTTACGAAGTTATTCCTCAGGCTTTATATGCACGCATTTAATGTCGCAACCACCTAATATGTTTATGTATTAATTTATGTGATTTTTGTAATGGGCCACTTGCTGGCAGAGAATGTACCATCATTTGTCTAACAGCTAACAAGTAGTTCTGCTTTTAGTTGCTTTGTAAGTTTCTTGTATTCATAGAACGTTACATTAATGATTTGGTTTTGCCGTGAAACATGGTTACCTTCTGAAACTGTATGATATCTGTGTAAAGAGGATATGACTATCTTGCAATGGTGAAGCGATATGGAAATTTTGACAGCGATAGCCTATATATTTTTTGTCTAGTATTGCTGATATCGCTAACCTCTGAGCCACTTGGGCTTGCCAGATTGGCTGAATGACATATCATTTTTAACTCTGTTAAACTAAATGATCTGCAGGCCAGATTTAATATTGAATTAAAAACATGTCACAGCCCTGTATAAAAACCATCTCAAAAGTCGGTCCCTGCCACCCAGCCCTTATTTTTGGCGATATTGTAAAATGAAATGCTGTGTCCTGTTTTAAAGCAGTATTGGATGAGATTTGTGCGGTTTTTGGACTCTGTGATTGATCCCCTTGCTCATCAAGGTTTATTGTCACATTTCCCCACCCCGGCAGATTTTATGGTCTTGAACCATCAGGGGGTGTGGGGTCCCGTACTTCAGATTGAAAGTGGCAACTTCAGTGGTCAATGAGCCAATGAAATCCTTCATCCCCCACTATGGACAATGACTGATGTTCAATGCAGTCATTTCTTTTTTAGTAATGTCTTCAGCTCATGCGCTAACTTTGAATATTGACAAAAAATTTTAATATACCAGCAACAAGGTTTGGTTTCAACCTTGGTAGCTTCTAAGCCCTCCGGCCCCCTAAACATGCATGGTAGACTCACAGTATTGGTAGGTACATAGCCTTACCGTCCACACCCAAATATACCCTCTTGGCAAGTAATATCGCCCAAGAATTGCACGTCAGACCGGTACTGATTATTTTTATTTTTTTTTTCTTCCCAGCCAGTACCAGTTGTTAACGAATGTGTTGTGCATCTGTAATGTCTTGTATCCTACTTATGAAGATGTAATTTAGCTGAAGATTTGGTTAATTTATTTTATGGATCTTAAATGTTTTTCCCACATTTAAACGTATTTCCACTGGTTTCCTTCTGCAGCCCAAAATGCTGTTCAGGTGGATATTCTGCAGCGGGACTGTGTGCGACTGGCAGCTTGTGCTGGGTGCCCCCTTCCTTTGGACCTTTTCTAGTCTTATGTGCTGAATTCTTTGGGTGTCATATTCATTGCTCCAACAGTAAAGTATTATTGTATTGTTATGGCCAGATTATCACAACCTGCAGAGGGGTCTTTTAAACCAGTCCTGCTTCTTACAGGGCAACACACTACTGCCTGGGTTGGGTATAGGAAGGTTTCTGTATTTTTATTCTAATTCATTTACTTTTGAAAAAAGTAAGCCATTTATTTTCAGTGAAAGAGCGTCTCGCTAAGTAGAATTGTCAGTAGAACATTTCGTAGTATGTTTCTCTAATAATCATTCATTAAAGTGTTAATGATTAATCTTGCTCACTTTTTCTAAGCGTGGAACATTTTCCCGCTGGGTTCAAAGGTTTATTTTCGAGCCGCGAAGTTGTTTACCAAGCTCCACTATTCAGAGATACAGTTCAAGTGCTCTGGCCCGATTTTGCTTTCACTTAATTCTGAGACTATGTTTTGTGTGGTAAGGAATATATTCCTATTTCTAATCCTAAATTTATTTCACCTGCATTATATCGGAGGCCTTTCTTTGGAATGAAATTAAGAAATGAAATACTAGTTTTCCTTTGAGGCAGAAAAAATAACTCTTAAATGTTGCAGTAATATGTACTAATTGTTCGGTAGTGTATAATTGGAGGAACATCCAGCACTGGAATCCAGTAAGCCACAAGCACATCCTAGGAAGGGTCCATGGGGCCTGGACACCCTGGATGGCGCCTCTGTTGCCTGGAATGCACTTAAACACACACAGTTGCTCAATACAGGCAATTGAGTCACCAATTTGCTTAACTGCATCCAGTGGGAGGAAATCCAAGTACTGGGAGAGAACCTATGCAAACACTGGGAGAAGATACAGATGCTGTACACAGGGTTGAAACACGCAGTGCTGTAGGTGAGGTGACACTGTTCATCTCTAAGCCACCGTGCCACCTGAATTAAATTAAGGTAAAATATTTCAGCCGGAAATTTGAGAATGAATGTTTCGTCAGAATGATACAAGTTTGCCATGCAGTGTTATTTGGTGACTGTTTGCTGCTCATAGACATAATTACAGCATAGTTACAACTCGCTTGTATGTTATGGCACCTCGCTTCCTTCCCATATGAATATTACAATATTATGATTTATTTTTTTTGTTTTTTTTTAGTATTTTATAACTGAACATAATTAAGACTAATTTTATTCCCCAAATAGCATAAAGCATACTGGTTCTCCATGAGTTAGCAAGGGAGGCTTCTGATGGTGCACTGGTGCAGTGACAAAGGCGGAGAGGTTAATAAGTATTTTGTTAGGTGAAGAATAGAGTTCCAGGCATGGAGTTGAGTCACAAATGAGTTTCTTTAATGAAGATCTCAGTTGAGTCCCAGGTTGTTGTGACTGAGCCCCAAGTCACAGTGTTCAGGTCATGTCAAGTCGCCGATCTCAAGTGTTATTTAAAATTGATTAGAAGGCGACGTTCAGGCCCAGACTTATAATTGTATTTAGCAAATTGAACTTCCACTGTAATGAAAACTAGTTGCATAAATCTGCCACAAGTGCAAGTGCCCTAGTCTCTGAGTTTTGAGAAATGAAACCAAGCAAGAATTTACCAGCCCTTTCGGAAAGGGGACGCAGCAGCATCAGCACGCACGGATAAACGCAGAGTGTGTTTCCTGGATGCAAAGTGTCGGCATCTTGTCTAAGTGTCTGGTGTGGAAAGGAAAGCTGGCTGCAGTGTCTTCTGACAGGTCTCCATTATTGACTTTTTAAACCTCCTTGGGATACTGGCATCACATCATTTTTCAATCTGCTAGGTTTGGGAATAATTTTAGCTCTGTTCAGTGTATGCACATAACAGCAGTTGATGCTACTCCGTAGCTTTGGGACCTAAAGGGTAATTATGGGACTGTAGGTTAACTATGTGGCATTTAATTAGTTCTCAGGGCTGCAGTTGTCTTTAGATGGTTTAAAGGGGTCAGTGTTTAGATTTAAGAGAGCTGCAAGATTTGAAATTGACAGTTTATGGAGTGCTTTTAAGGTGTGCGCCATCAGTCACTTGGTGGTTAGGCCATCAGTCACTTGGTTGTTAGTGCTTCAATGATTATTTTATAAAATAAATGGCCATCAGCAGAATAATTGTTCTTTGTTTTGATTGGGATGTGGTAGAAGAATAGGACTGCTGTGGCCAAAGTTAATTAGCTTATTAGCCTCGGCGTCTCCATGGACTCTACATCAGTGTGGTATTAGATACTGTAGTTCGGCTTCTGCAGAAGTTTGTTCAGTGCTGTGGAATTGCTTGTGTGTGAAGCTCACGCCTGGATCACATACAGAGTGCCGGTTCCCAAATTCTATCGCTAAGCCTTGGCTGCCCACAGTGACCTCCCGTCATCCTGTAGTCACTAATGAAATATGCACATTTCATTGCACTGTTTTCCAATTAATGAACTGTAAAAGACGTTTTTTAAAACGTCTTGATTTTAATTCTGGCACTTCCCAATTGCTTTTGATGTATTTTTACTGTGTACACTTGCGAAAGCTCAACTTCACGGGTTTTGTTTTTTCAAGGTTTTTTTTTTTTTTTTTTGGAGCTATTATGGAACATGTGAAACCCAGTTAGAGTATGCTAAATCAGAATTTCATTAATCCAGGGCTGGCCAGTCTTATCCAGAAAGGGCCGCTGTGTATGCAGGTTTTCATTGCATCTCTCTAATTAGATTACTAATTAGAGTCCTGACACCTGGGTTTGAACAGCTGACCTATAGGTTATCCCAAAAACCTGCATACACACTGGCCCTTTGCGGATGAGGTTGGGCCCCCCTGCATTAAACCTTGACTTTTACTGGCATTTGCCCTTTTATATAGACAAACTATCAATGCTAAAGGGAAACTTGCTTTTGTCTAGTAGCAAAGTATGGATACATACAGTGGAGAAAGAAGTACATTGAGTAGAGAAGGTTGTACCAAAATGAGTAAACAGAAAAATATGAGTTAATGGATGTACTTAGTGGGTACATAGATAGCAACAAACTACTTAACTGTATTTTAATTGCTGTCCATGAATGCGTTGTCTGGTGTGAGGGAGGCACATGGGGGGGGCATTGTATTGCCTGATGGCAGTTGGCTGGAAAAACCAGCAGTGGCACTTAACACGCTATGGTGGAGTGAGCCAGTGACTAAAGGTGCTCCAAGAGAGCGTCCGTGCAGTTTTGCCCCCATCCTCTTTTCTGTAAGGGGTCCAGGTTCAGTTTTATGCCAGGGGTGTGCGACTTGACAATATTAGATCGTGAACAATTAAAATGTCTCCACGACCTGCCCTTACTGAGATATTGTTAGAATTTGCACTGTAGTGTGAAACTATCAGTTGCACCTCTGTGGCTCAAACATGCATCTAAAGCTGTTTTGTCAGCCAAATCCGTTTCGACAGACCAATAAACCAATAATGACAAACAGTAGGTAACATCTAGGTTTTCTTCCTCTCTCCCTTTCGTATCCTAGTCCCACCGCTCAACATTAGGGCTGGGCAGTTAATCAAAACCGATATTCTGAACCACTAATCGACGTAATCTTACCCGTGATGGTTACTTCATTTTTAAAAAAAAAAAAATTCTGTTAATAGTTTCCCCAGTGTGTGTTTATGTACTGTCCCCTTAAAAACTCACCACCACGTGTGTTAAATGACTCCACCCCATCCATCTGGAACATGGAAGCAGCATGGAGAACATGTACACTGAGCTGACCGAGCAACTCAAACCACTTGGACCAAAGCAAAACGCCATGTCCGTTTCAACAGATTGTGCCTTTAGCGTAGATGACATGAACAAAAAGGGATGAAATGGAAAAACAATTTCAACTCCTGAATGCCAGGAGTGACCCTACTCCATTGAGCCCTCGAGCAAGGCCCTTAACCTGCGATTAACATCATACCAGGATGACGCAATCTACATCCAACCTTGCAAGGAGGTCCTCCAACTTAAATTTGGGGGTTGGTAGCAGGATTGGCTCTCCAGCCACCGGGAAAAACTCTCACTGCTCCATTCGGACTAGTGTGGTGCTGAGGTACCACCTGCCACATGACTGCACTCAGGTTCTCCTCCCTGAGGTGGTTCATAATGTGGTGGGTTCGGTACGGTAATCAGTGCACGCTCCTTACCTGTTATAGTAATGAAGTAGTACATTTAGTGTTCATTTTGGGTGTTTTTATACATAGGGAAAAAAAATTAAATTACGGTAAATTTTTTTTTTTTATATAAAAAAAAAAACATGCCTACTTTGCCTTGCGGTAACCCGTCTGTTCGATTAATCATGACATTGATTTGAGGTCGTATCACCCAGCCCTACTTAACATGCAGCGCATTCCCTGTTAGGGTGACATGGAGCAGTTGGTCAGCAAACAATTCGACATCGGTAATACAGAACTTGTTGGTGCGAACAGTAGTAATTTGCAAAGGTAAGGTACGCAGGTCATATGGCAACTTTACAAACCTTTTTAACCACCTCAAAAGAAAACACCCGAAAGAGTAAGAGTGTGCTGATGTCTTTCCTTTTAGGTTTTGCCTTACAGGGTTGTATTTTTTAAGTAATGGAATAAGTTTAGTGGTACTCTTCAGTAACTTGCAAAATAATATTAAAAACCAAGAGGAAATGTGATGAGATCGCGATCCTGCATTAAATATCGTGATATAATTCTCCCATATCGTCCACTCCTAGTTCAGGCTTTTGGCATCAACTGAACTGATCTTTCTTCCCCGAGTTACAGGGTAGAGAGCTTCACCAGCTATTCTGCTGTGGCCTTTGTTGTGTTGCACCTCCTCCTGCCCAGTCCAGTCTGCTGTTCATGTAGAGTCCCAGGTCTCTGTGGACCTCCAATCGCTACAGCGGCCTCAGGGGCTCTTCATTGTGAATAATACTTGTCATTTATCATCCCGTGAGATTAAGATCCATGTTTCATGCTGTGACATGGAGCAGGCTTTCAATCAACCAGGAAATTTTACAATTTAATGTTAAGCACTTGATTGCATGTCCTATATGTCTCATAATAATACAAATAATAGATTTTATTTGTAATGCACTTTTACATTTAAAATAAATCTCAAAGTGCCACAAAATAAGTCATCCTAAAGCGAATAAACAACTTACTACTATGTACAGGCAGGTAAAAATTGAAAATTGGCCCAGGTTAGATTTAATAAGTCTTATTTTTATACATTTGATTTTTTTTTATGGTTTTTGAAATGTGGTTGTTGGGGTCTCCAGTGACCCGATAAGTAGGGACCTCATTTTCATTTCAATGGTTTCTACCATTAATTGTGGGCTTTGCTACAAATCTCCTGAAAAGCATTAGTTTTTTTTTTTGTTTTTTTTTTCTTTTGGTACCTGTGGTTTTTTTGTAGCCATCTATCAGAAAATGATGGTGAAATTGATCAACAGTTCTGCTGCAAGCCATTGGAAAAATCTCTGCACATCAATGGATAATTTCACTTGACAAGAATTAGAAATATCTTTTATTTTTATCTGCTGTTATCTACTAATTTACAATTTCTTTTCTTTGCAGTTCAGCAAATTACTACTTTTTCAACTCACTACAAAACTAACTAAAACAATTTGTTCCATATACAGTTTTTCTGTTCCCTTCTTCGAAATGAGTAAAATCGGAGTGGAAGCACCACCACTGGAGGGGAGGGGGGATCGTTCCCTGAGAGGACCCCCCCCCCCCCCACATCCGACACAGAGCCCTAAAATATTTTTCATCTGTGTTTTCACTTCCTGGCCTTCCTAAGGTCCGGGTCATTAGTGGTGAAGCTCAGCATATCCTGTGTGTGGATTTTTATGCTGTGGTATTAGAATGTCGTTGTAGTGTTTTGGCTGAAGGTAACTGAACTGCATGCGGCAGCCTGTTCCATGCAGGACAGCAGGCCGATGTGGCTTTCTCTGGTGTCTGCAGCCTTAAAATGTTGACCACTGTGTCATATGAGGTTTTCACGTTCCGAGCACAATCGTCTTTAATATGTCACCCTGTGGATATTGTACGTACTCATGTAAAGGAATGTTATGCTCTTGAAAAGCATTTTGAGGGGCAAATTGTGTATTTTCCATATGACTAACTTCTGAAAAGCTTTCTGAATTTAATGTTGTAAATTAGTATTACTGTGATGACCAAAGGCGAATGTTGTTCGGCGGTTCACCAGCAGAATGGTCTGCAGGTTACAGCTCAGTTTGCTGAGTTTGATGATAATATATACAGATGATAAACCTAAAATGTAGGTGCCAGCCAGTCGGTTTACTTCATGTTGAGCCTCATCCTAAATAAAAACGACTGAGGGAGGAAGATCTGACCAATGTGAGACGGTTTCAGTAATTGTTCAGAACGTACATATGACTCGTGCTGTTACACGCTAAGCAAGTACTGCCCGAAAAAAGAGCAGAACCGATAGATCTCTTGTAGCCGTCATTAATGAAATTGTGTGGAAAGGTAAAATGGAGGGCAGTGATGTGGAAGCTGAAAGGGATGAATCCTAAATGTTTGAAGTACTGAAGTATATGAACTAGGAGGAGGTCGGTGGCGAAATAGATGCTGCACTACTAATACGAAACGTATAAAGTAAAATGAGGAACGGTGTGGAATCAGAAATAGCCGGTGCTTCCTGGGAAGTTCACCATGTTCCTTGATGTTTTCAGCAGCAGCTGCAGCTGTAGTCTGCACTCTGTTCCCGAGCTGGAGTCAGAATGATTTAGTATGTAGAGGGTGCCGGCCTGAGTCTCGCTGGGTCGTCTTAAGGAGAAACCTGCCCTTTGCAGTTTTGCTTTCATTTCCGGCAACCTCATTTTTTGCCATGGCTGCGTCCTTTGGGTTCCTTTTTTAATTGCAGGTGCACACGCAGCCTTCTGCTAAACGCTAAGGCGCAATAGTTTAGCCTTGGCGAATTAACCTCTGGGCAGTGTTTTAATTTACAGTGTCGCTCGAGTAGCTTTCAGTTACAAATGACTTTAGGTTGTCTGTCTTCCTGAAAGTCCTGCCAGTAGTTTAACTTGGTAACTAAATGTGCGAAGGCATTAAATGGTTCGAATGAAAATCACTTGAAGGCGGTGCTGCTTCGCCTTGGAGCTACCTCAGATGTTGAGGGATGGATTATTGTTTAGAGCAACGTTTCCCAGTCTGGTCCTCAGGGACCCACGGACTCAACCGGAAGCTGGGAGGGAGCAAAAACGTGGACAGCCTGTGGGTCCCCAAGGACTGGGCTGGGAAACAATGGACTATAGGGGAAAACAATATTAATTTGTCCACAGTGAATGCTTGCTTGTGTAATGAAATAGGCTTTTGGAAAGGAATGGCGGTTTTCTCTCAGCTATTTAAGGAATTTGAAACAAACTGGAAATATTGGAAGAGTCATTCAATGCTGGTACATTTGTCCCATCTTTTTATGCTCTTAGACTCTCATTGGATACTGGTAATCAAGTCAGTTTTTCAATAATTTCTCTCCCAGTTTGTTTGTCCTGTAATCTTTAGCCCTGTTATTTCTATAATAGACAGAGTGCACTGAAAAGGTTTGTAAATAATTTATCAACTTGCGGATTGAAGCTGATTGGTCAAGTTCTCAAAGCATTGGTGTCCAGTTAACCCACACTGGGTAAAACAGTGTGCTGATCAGCTCAATGAAACCCTACCTGATACAGAGATTAGATGCTGGATTCCCATCCCAGTGAATCCTATGCTGGAATTTTCTTGGGCTGCGTGGGTGCAGCATGTCTCAGCGCCTCATGCAGGCCAGCTTTCCTTCTCAAACAGCGCATGCTTTTTGTGTGTCAGCTTGCTACAGAGCCACGTCGCTTCCTGTGTGTCAGGCCTTGGAAGTAAGGTGCTAGTCTTCATGTTCACAGTATAATATTTTGTGTGTGTCATTCTGCTGAAGGGTCCCAGGAGGGGGCTTTCAGATGTCAGCAGTGAGATTGCTGCCATACAAAATGTTGAGGAGAAGAGGAGGAGGGACGAAGCTTATTTGCAGCTGCATGGAGAATGTAGTATTTAATGGTGGTTGGCGTTCATGTCTTCATTTACTGCCGTTTCCCCTACGTTAGCAACTTATAACTGATATTTGGAACCGTGCAACTGAATGAGTCCAACTTTGTAAGTTGCTAACGCAAGCTTTTGGGAAACATACCCCATATTGACGCTGCTTAGTGACGCCTTAGTGAACATTTTTCTGTATTGCACCGAGCTGGATTGGAGCAGCGCATTGGCAAACAGGTTGTGGTGGTTCAAGGGTCTGTTTGCTTAGACACACACCCAGAGCTTGTCGGCTGGCCGACAGTTTCCCTTCCTTTTCCCCACGTGACGGCCAGCCGTCCCTCCCTGTAAGGCACCGTACCATGAGCCACGTTGCGCGCATCATTAACTAATGGGCTGAATCTGTTTCCCCAGCATCCACATGCATTGCTGTGACCTAAAACATTCTCTCTGCAATATTTAATATTATTTTAGATGGGAGCTTCCTAAGATCAGATGCAGATAAGCCTGTAGTAGCTATCTGAAGTCCGTATGAAGCATGAAATAAGCTTTGTCAGAACCAGAATCTAGTCTGTAATCTAAGTGTGGAAAAATTTCTTTGGGTCATTGTTAAATACTGACCTTTTATATTACATAAGAAATATATTTCTACCAACTGAATAGAAATTCACCTTCATGGGAATTAAAGGTAATTACTGTTACTTTTAAGAATGACACTTGTGCCATATAAATGTAAGTGAATAAACAGACTTTTTTTTTTTTTTTTTTTTGCCCCCACTGATTGATCTTGGATACAAAATTCAAACACTTGATCAACGTGGTTGGGCTGGTGATGTTGCCGGTTACCTAAATCCTAAATTACAGATGGGTTGTAGAATTTATTTATTTTTTTTTTTTTAAAAAACCCAGGTGCTGCTAATACCTGCTGTAATGAATTGGTGGTGAAGCCAGGACTGTTCACAGGGGAGAGTGGGCATTTCAAAGTACAATAACGTTTTGTTTTCCATTTATGAGATCTGTTTAGGGTCTTGTTAATGCTGCCTCGCGCTTGGCTCATAATGTTAATTTATGAATGTATTCTAACACATGACTGAAAGTGCATGCACTGTAAATTAAAGTAACTTAAAACCGCAGTTTCTGTGTTTCTTTATGTCAAGAATTTAGTTTGTGCGTCCCCGTCTTCTTGCTTTCATTTACATGCATGTTAATGGGATAATGCAGGTTTTTTTTCCCCTTCCAAAGCTTCCAAAAGGTTCTTGACAAGTTCTTGTCGAGAGAAGCAGGTTAAGCATGTAAATAATAACAACAAAAAAATACTACTGCCAACGTAGCTTCAGTTTGTAATGTCATCCGGTGCTTCTAAGCTCTTTTTGCCGGACACAGTGCTTGAAGTGGTTTGGTCATGAGGCCTGATAGATTGTGGTGATTTTGCAGAAGGGATTTCGAGAGAAGCTGGAGCCCTGAGCGGGACGTCCCAGGATGGGTTGTTGCCGGGGCAGCGTTCTGAGGCTAGCGGCTAGCTAAGCGGTCCGCCGCGTCGATAACGGGATAAGGGCGCAGGCTTTCGCAGAAGCCCCCCCCACCTTCATAGCAAATTACAGCTAAGTGCCCTAATGGTTTATATACACAGAGATGGGTACTGCTGTTACACCCTTAATGCAGTTTTGCGGTCGTGTCTGTGGAAGTCCAGCTGCTCGTATATGTGCTCTTTGGTAGATGAAGTCGTGCAGGACAGGGATGTCTGCTGGCATGCGGGATGTTTTGCAGGGTCTGATGAAGGTGCCTAGTTTCTTTTAGAAAGGGGTCTTATTTATAAATGCCTTGGAATGTTTGTTTTTTGCCGGAAAAGTGTGAGCTTGGATGGAAACTTTGGATTTAATGGTGCTGACCAACATTTAAAAACAAATCAAAGACAGCAGCCCATATTTTTGTATTTAAATTTATTTTGTTGGTCTGCCGTCTGTTTTAGAAAGGTAGGGCTTTGGAGTCTCTGGTCTGGTAGATGTGCTGGATCTTCGTGGCTGGCAGTTTGGTAGGTCAGTGAGAATGTAGCTGAATGCTGTCTCTGTGAAAGGTAGCGGCTCTCTGTCTTTGTATGACACAGGCTGTTAGCTTACAGAACTCCCCCCCTCCAGCACTGCTCATGTTTGTTCTGTATTACCTGTGTTACCAGTTCAGGTTGAGCACCCTGATGACATGCAGAACAGGTCTGGCGTGAAACGGGTATCCGCCTCTCTCGCCTGCCGTTGCAAGGCGGTTGTGGCCAAATGCCGCAAAGGTGCTTGTGCCCTGTGATCGCCACGTGCAGTCGTGTTTTGCACGTGTGTGCACAGGTGCTCCCCCATAGCTGATACTCATCCAGTTGTGTTGCATGCTCACAAATGCATTGCTGCCGTATTATGGAACTTAGCATGGAGGACAGGCAATTTCAGGATGGCGGTTAAGAGCAGAAGATGAACAGCTATATAATGTTCCGCACATGTTTCTCGTTCTTACCCTGTCCGGCCTGTTTTGTGGGTACCATAGAACTGCATTAGTCATTAACTGTGGAGGCGAGTATTAAAGCCGACTTACACGGGTTTTGAGGGGTGGGATTATAAGGCAGGGGAAATCCAGTGCATCCGGATTTAAAAAGTTTATACCCACTTATCTGTCCATTTTCTACCAATTTCCCTCAAAACCACTCCAAGTCGTCTGCAAATGTAGATGTGTCCATTTGCAGGACCGTTTGAAAGTCGTACTAATTCATTTTGATACTTGTTGAAAATCCTTCATATTCTGTGAATTAATTCTGGTGTTGGCTTCCCTCTGGCATATTAAATTATTAGGGCACCTCTGTGCAGTTGCTAGTCCTCCCTCACCTCCGGGGTTGGGGCTTTCCTCCTGCAGTCTAAAAACACGCACCGAGGTTAATCAGCATCTCTCAGATGCTCATTTTGTGTGTGTGTGTGTGTGTG
>JAABNX020000038.1:4675013-4685560 GCA_015163995.2 Mormyrus lacerda
TTTGCTGAAGCCTATGGATACTTATCCCATCTGAGTGCAGTTCATTTAAAGCTATTATCTAGCGGTTTCCAGAGAGCAGACTGCCGGATCTGATGTCTGATGTAAAAGGCTTAAGCTGAGGTTACACACAAGCTGCACTTATTTTTTTGAGAGGTTGAGGATTAGTGATCAAATATGCCGACGTGCGTTACACGCAAGGGTCTGTGTTCCCAGGGCACCGACTGACCTGGGAACGGCCTTTACAAATTTGTCTGTTTACAGAACATCGTGGTGTGGCATGTCACCTCTGCCTTACTCTGGGCACAATACGCCTGGCTCATCAGGTCATTCTGGGAGGTACTGGGGTTTTTCTACAATTAAAGAATTAAAGGGCGTGGCCCTTAACGTTACCCTGCCATGGCCTCCGGCAGTAAGAAGTGGATTCCTTCGATGCATTATGCAAACTTTGAGTGTGTGAAAATTGAAATACAGGAAGTCTCTCTTAGTGAGCATCATTGTCACTTATCGGGGTCGTCCACTTATACAAACACACAGCCCCTCGGAACTAGACCCCAAATTCATGCAAAAGCAAATCATCTTTTCTTAGATTTATTTTCTGTGCATTTTAGTACGCAAAACATACGTACTGGCAAGATTTTGTCTGTGACACAAGCCTAAGTAATTTATACAGTAAAAAAGGTTTTGAAAAAGGTTTTGCTTTTGATTTAATGGGCTGATGTGCATTTTGGCTGATAAACCCATGGTGCTACCTAGCTAACCTTAACATTTGCACTAGCATTACCTTATCTGTAATATGGTTTATCTCCTGTAAAATATTTATGCATGTCTACCTTTGTAGAGCCCAATTTTCCAACATGTTCAAGGAGGTATAAGCTGTTCAAGCAACCTTGGGGTCATACTGGAGCACTATGAGAAACGTAATGGCTAAGCTAGTGAATCTGCGGCCCTAAAGCTTTTGTAGTACAGGATTAAAATGGAAACACTTACTGGCTTTTTTGTTTTTTGTCCTCATTGTAGGAGAGCATGGCAACATTTTGTCAGGGCACATGCCCCTGTAAATTAGCGCTCATGAGAGATAATGTACAGTAGCTGTTTGCTGTCAGTTTCCATTGTTTTTCTTATGGCGCTTTTTCCACTGGCATCCAGGAACCGAGCCAAACTCGGACCATGCTGTGAAGAGAGTCCAGTTACAGCGCAGTTCCAGCTCACTTCGGTTCTCCGCCGCAGAAGGGTCAGCTCGGTTAAGGCGTTGCAGGGTTCTTGTTGAGCGGCAGCGAGATAAAACAGAAGATACATTTGTGCACAGTAAATATAATTTTCTGTGTGCTAATTTTTGCTAGCACGTATCAGAATTGCCATCTTGTGTTAGCATCAAACTAATGCTAGCGTAATTAGCATTAGCGTGCACAAATTTGCATTACGAATCCATTCCGTTCGGCTCTTCTATAGTACTTTAGGTTGTTGGAAATTTTCAAGTTCCTAGTTACTGGAAATGCATCAATACATTGACGCATGACACTACTAATAATGAATAATATGGAGAATATGGCCCTTATCCATCAGATAATCCACTCATATTGATGCAGATCACCGGTATCTTCCTGCATTTCGACCGGTCAGAGGGTGGTGACACGACTGGCTGAGTTTGTCATGCTAGTAAGCAGGGCCCTGTCAGTGTGGTCGCCGCTTTAGTAATTTGCATTAGTTCGCGGTGCGGTTTGGGTAAGGCAGTGGAAAAGCACCATTAGTGTCTGTGTTAATGGGTTTTAATATGGAGCACTCTTGGGTGGTGGGGCTTAAGTGTGAGACTCTGCAGGGCATCTGGCTGGGCCTGTGATCAGAAGGTTGTGGGTCAGCAGGGTGATGTCACCGTTGGGCCCTTGAGCCTGGTTGTTGCCGGGAGTGTCTGACCCTGCTCTCTGTGTCGCTTCAGATTAAAGCACCTACTAAATAAATATTGCATGGATGTCTGAAGCAGAAAAATGAATTCCATCTTTAAGAGACAAACCTTTTGCATTTCAGGACGTGCAAAGGCTGTCAGATCTGCTGCTAATTGTTACCTGGTGATGAGTTGACATTTTACTGGGCTGGTTTCAGCGCCTCTGTTAACCTAACTGCCCAGGCCAGTTCCTGTGGGCTGCAGGGACCCCAGGCCAGTTCCTGTGGGCTGCAGTCCCTGTGTGTGCTTTACGAAAGGCTGGTCAATGCGCTGCTTGAAGCGGGTATTGAGCTGGTTTCATTTGATAGAAATTCCCGAGAGGTGTTCTCCCGCTGCCTGCTAATGGTGCCCCTTTATCGTGACTTGATTGAAAGGGGGGGAAGCCTTGTGTTGACCTACTTCTGAGAGCGGCAGAAATGTGAAGTAGGCGGTGATGTCATCCTTGTCATTAAAGAAAGCTCCCCAGGCTTAGCCACAGTCTTCTGAATGGCGCGAGAGGCATCTGAATGGTGACAGAGAAGCCGGCCCTTGCGTTTTCTTTTCTCTATGGCAAGATAAACGCCACAATGCATCTGGCAGCTCTTACAAATTCACAGAGGAGGACAAGACTCAATAAATGTTTTAAGCACCTGCATGCATAATTGAGCGCCTGCTTAATTGACCACAACCCCTGAGCAACAATTTGTATGTCTTGTATGCGAGTTTGGATCATGTATAATGTCAATAATTTAGGCATCAGTTTCCTATAAATCTTTGATCCATTGGCCTTGCCAGATGTTAATGAAGGAAACTAAATTTTATAGTCTTAGGAGTCCTGTTCTGGGAGTCTTGGTTGCAAGCTGGGAGGAATATTTTACACACATGGGAGTTTGCGGGTGGGTCCTGGTTATGACTTGTTTGAGCTTATGATATAGACTCATGAAGACTCATGAAGCGGGTATCTAAGCTGTATTACTGTTGTGAAGCTGTAGCTAATTAGCAGTTCATATTGGGTCATATTGGGATTAGTGTGCTGCTGTTCTCTTTTTTTTTTTTATGAACCTACCGGTAGGAGAGCCTCAGTGACCTCAGTTTGACAACGATGGATCCCATTTGCCCTGAATTCCGAACCCCCTGTACTGCCGTGCTTTCGCCTGGCCCCCTTACATTGATCATTGACGTGGAGCACTGAGGTCTCTGGAGTGTTTCTTGGCTTCGGCCTAACTTCTGATCGCCCAAGCAGTTCCTCATGTAGTCTCCCTCCCACCAAAGCGAAAGCAGTGTTTCCACACCCTCCTGTCCCAGCACTGTCTCCTCCCCATTCATCATCCACGCAAACAGAAAGCCTGCTGGATAAAGGGGTATGTGCTTAGCCTGTAACTTACAGCCGACGTTCGTGTGTCTCGGAGACGGAGTGCTCCCATAAGGTTAAGTGTGAACTAATGCCGGCAGAAAGCAGTTGTATGTCCTCTTAGCATCAGTCTATAGCGCTTCAGCAGTCATGTGCTTCTTTTCTATAAAATACTACTTAAAATACTCTATTCAGAATTCTTTCCAGGAAGGTTTTGAAAAAGGGAAAAATGGAATATATTTGATGTAACATATACTCTTAGTATTTTATTAGTCCTTGGCTGCTCTTTTGTATGGAACAACCCCACTTGATATAAATTGAAGTATCTGCTATTATTTTATATAATTAATTCAGCCAGTTTTGCCATCTTCACTTTTTAGTTATGGCTGTGGAACCTTAACGATGAATTGTTAAAATGCAGCAATGCCTTTTGCGCTGGGGAGGTCTAGTGATAAGTGAGAACCTGCTGCCGTGGAAGACTAGTTCCTGACAGCAGCCATAGCACCTGCAGGTTTGGGCCTGACCTGTACTTGGATAGGAGACCGACTAGGAAAGCTGGGTTGCTGCTGGAAGAGGTGGTGTTGTGGCCTACAGGGGGAGCGCATCCTGTGGTCTGTGTGAATCTCAATGCCCCGGTGCAGTAAATATGGCGCGGTCCTTCGGATGAGACGTAAAACTCAGGTCCTGACACAGAGGTCGTAAAAGATCCCTGGGCATCTTTTTCGAAAGAGCAGGGGTGGTACCTGATGACCTGGCTAAAACTGTCCACCGTGGCCCTTTCAAACCTGGCCTCCTAATCATCCCCTGTATCTAACTGGTGAATTCTCTCCTGCCCCTTCACCACCTTAGCTACTGCATGGTGAACATACTGGTTCATAATGGCGGCTGTTGCATCGTCCGGGCGGGTGGCTCACAGTGGTGGTTGAAGTGACTGTCCATCAGCGCCCTGAAGCGTTTTGGGTGTCTTGAAAAGTGCTATATAAATGTCACACTCGGGTGTTTTCACTTTCCTGCCTGGCAGTTTCATCTCAGATGCTCTGTAGAAGCTCCACCTTTGAGCCCCTGTACTTTGGGATGTATTACAGCAGTATTTGCTGGCTTCGTCCAAACCCGATTATTTCTATGTAGCACTGAAGGTGTGAGAAGTCTGAGAGCCGTTGCTGTGCAGCCTGGCCTGCTGTTTGTCTGCTGCGGTCCCAAGCTGTGCTTTGTGTACACTCAGGCACCGGAGAGAGCGGCAAGAGCACCTTCATCAAGCAGATGCGCATCATCCATGGGGCCGGCTACACCGAGGAGGACAAACGGGGCTTCATCAAGCTGGTGTACCAGAACATCTTCACCTCCATGCAGTCCATGATCCGTGCCTTGGAGAACCTGAAGATGCAGTACAAGTATGAGCAGAACAAGGTGAGCGTGGGAGTGTGTCTGCGGGTACCGTTCATCCATTGCCCAGAGGCACAGCTGCACTTTAGGTAGCCGATCCGAGCCTGCGTGCTGGCTCGACTCATCCAGACCAACACCTGTAGGTATTAGCTGTAGGTTATGGCCGCTAATGTGTTAAAATGGAAGACGGCACATTCTGGATTTAAGCCATCTATATATGGTCCCTTGATTGTTGCTGGAACAGACAGCGTCTTGCATTTCACATCTCTCTGCCATCAAACGTTGCCTGGCAAGATGGCCGGCGTTTTGAAACATCATATTGATTTTCTCTTTGGATTGATAGACCATAAACATTACGTGTATATGTGTAGAAAAAGTGTTTAGTGTGATAATAACGATACTTGTGTTTAAGTTCAAATTCATTTTCTTTTACAAACTTAACGTGGAACAGAAGTTGAAGAATCCCTCCATCCTGTTTGTTTTTCAGTCAAATGCTTTGCTTGTGAAAGACGTGGATGTGGAGAAGGTGTCGTCCTTTGAAATGCAGTATGTCAACGCAATAAAGATGCTCTGGGCAGACCCGGGCATCCAGGAGGCCTATGACCGGCGGCGGGAATACCAGCTTTCAGATTCCACCAAATAGTAAGTTCAGACTGGGAGCTGCAGTGAGACGGGAATGGGGAGTGTGGGTAGGAGGCGGAGGTCAGAGGTATCTGCAGATTGGGTACCATTTCAGGAAGTTCTTCCCCTGGAGACGTTGTACCATGAGGAGTCCTGTACTTGTGTGGTGCTTCTCTGGTTAGCTGTAATACTGCTGCTCTGATGCTGTACATTTTCTAGATTACTTTTGTTCCAAGCCTTAACTGTCAAGTGTAGCAAAGCAGCAGCACATTGATATACTTGGTGCGGCACTGACCGTTGACTGTGTACTTTCAAAATTTCAAAAGCAATGGGTAAATGTTACGCATAATAATATTTAAGTAATCAGTATTTTTGTTTGTGCATCGAATGTATTTAATGCTTAAGGACAGTTCCTAGGGAATTTAAAGCAAAGATGGAGCCTTGAAGTAAAGAGAGAATCGCTTGAACTATATCATGAGAATTACCAAAATCAGCTGAATTTTTTTTTCATATCGCAATTAAAAATATTTTGCCACGTCGCCCAGCCCTACAAGGGGGAGAGCCCCCCTAGACCCCGGCCACTGACATGATAAATGATGAATTGCTTGGCTGTGTGGTTTGACAGCGATAAAACGACCAGTGAGCTTAGAGAAATGTTTTCTTGTTTGAAGTCAACCAAAAAAGTACATGACATGAAGGTCCTGAAATGCAAATTTTGCATGTCCTTTGTATGCATGCATACGTTGCCTGTAATGGAATCGTGATCCGGGTCGTGCTGCTCTCTGCACAATTTTAGCTTGGCCCTCCTGGGTTTACTGTGTCTTGTAAAAAGCAGGACAGATTTTGCCCTCTCCTCTCTCCCAGAAAACACTGTGTGACCTCTGTCACTCTGTGTGATCCCCGTTTTTTCATGACATCTCAGCAGTATTCTGCTATGTCAGAATCACTCTTGAATCCTGACTAGTGGCGGTCCTACCGCTAGCATACAGGAACCGAGCCGTACTCGACCGATACTGCAAACAGAGGCTATTTGCAGTGCGGTTCCAGCTCACTTCGGTTTTCCACTGCAGAAAGGTCGGCTCCGTAAAGGTGTTGCCAGGTTTGGAGAGCAACAGTAACATAAAACCGAAGACGCTGTGCTGTTCACATGGTGTTCATTGTGCTTTTATTATGTGCTAATTTTCTGGCACATCTGTAAGAAGTGTTAGGTTACCATCAAACACTAGCAGAATAAACATTTGCTAGCTTAAATCTGCATTATGAGTCTGTTACATAGTACTTGTCTGTTGTATAGTACTTTTTTATAAAGGAGGTTGTGCGTTTTGAAGTTTACAGTTATCAGGAATGCACTGGTACATTGCGACATGCGATATTACTAATAATGAATAATATATAGAGTGTACCCTTCTTTTCTTCAAATGTACACTACACTGATATCTCAGTGTATTTCAACCAGTCAGAGGGTGGTGACACAAGCAGCTTTGTTTGGTCAGGCTTTTGGCCGTGCTCAAGTCAGCGTGGTTAAAGCTCCAATGCAGCTCAGGTATGGCTTGGATATTTTACAATGGAAAACTGCCGGTTTTCGGTCCGGCTCAGGCCCAAGGTGTTAAGTGCTGCCACGGTTCCAGAGGTGGGTAGTTCAGGTCCAGAAAATAAAAATCCAAACCAAAATTTTGTTTTAACCAACCACTTGAGTACTTTGTGCCTGACTATATACTCAACTGGTCGGTTGAAATTAAATCTTAGTTTGGAAGTTTACTCTTTTGGACATGAATTTCTCACCTCTGCGTGGTTCCTTTGTGGAATTTGGTTCATTTTATGTTTTTCAGATTTAATGTTCGTTCTTTTAATCTGGCCCTTTAAATTAAGCAACGATTCAAAGCAAATTATTTCTATAAACCATTTTTGCTTATATCTGCCCAGTTGTAAGTGTGTAAAGGACAGCAGTGTTGAAACAAACCTCTTAAGTGAAGGGTGTTCAGTCACAATCGTACCTACATGAAGTACTTGTTATGTAGGCATCTTATTTGTAGTGACAGGAATTCATATAAAATTCATGTAGTTTGTATGACTAAACGGAATAATTTATGTCTGCAGCTCAGAATGGTCTTAATTAGCTTGTTGTATTGGTAACCAGATGCCCAGCCTATTGTTAGATGTGTGTTTTGTCACATCATGGTTTATTTAGGAGAGTTTTTGTTGCACTGTACCATATAGAAACTGTAGTGTACCATGATTGGTTTGCGGAAGATTATTGGCTGCCTGTTTAGCTAGGTTCAACCGAAGTGCTGTCTGTCTTGAGATTTCTTTGTTGCATATTGTACGACATGTCACAGTAGGGTTACTGATGCATATATAGCAGTGTCTGTCTGTCTACAGAGGTCAGTGTTCACTCTCTCTCTCTCTCTCTCTCTCAAACACACACACACATCCATCCATCCATCCATCCTATGTTCCACAGTACAAAAGAACAAATAGCTTCTAGTGGCTGTGTCTCGGAGTAACAAGTTGGAGCATCTCTTTGCCCATAGAATATGCTCCTGGGGTATTACTGTAGAATATGCTCCTGGGGTATTACTGTAGAATATGCTCCTGGGGTATTACTGTAGAATGTGCTCCTGGGGTATTACTGTAGAATGTGCTCCTGGGGTATTACTGTAGAATGTGCTCCTGGGGTATTACTGTAGAATGTGCTCCTGGGGTATTACTGTAGAGCGATTCTGCCGTCACACCAGCCCTGGTCTTATGCAGAGATGGGCGTTCTGCACTCTGCAGAAAGGTGCTTCCACACTCGGTCATAAAGTTCTGTGTGTCTCCTCTGATGGTGTCCAGTATAACCGTTACCGCAAAACCATGAAAATACTTAATATCATAGTTTGATTTAAAATGACTGTTAATCTATTCCAGATTCAGTTGAATTTGTATTATCTGCTTATTCCAGTTTGAATATCTGTGTAATATTGGTCTCTCTAAAGTAATAATTTTTGCCATAGGTATTGGTCATTAATTATGAATTTTTAAACTTCAAACAGTAACCGCTCTCAAAAGCTAAAATGCTTTGTTTTCTAACCATACCTTGTAGTTAGAGTAAAACTTTTTCTTTTAAATTGTACCTCTAATTTTAAGTTTCAATGGTTAACATTCTATGAACCATTTCAAAAAAAGAATTCTATGGTCCAGTTGATTTACTGATTAATCTGTATGTGTACTGTGTCATATTCTGTTGCTAAGTCAGTATTTATAAGGCATCCTGCTTTTTCCCCTTGTTATTCGAGTGGGGTATCATGCGTATAATCCTTGTCTTCCTGGGTGGGAAAGGCCATCAGCCTCGGTGTGCTGCTCTGCTCCCTGCTTCATGGCTGCTGTCGCCGTCTTCCTCCCTGTCTGCAGCTATCTCACTGACCTGGATCGTATCGCCGACCCGTCGTATCTCCCGACCCAGCAAGACGTGCTTAGGGTTCGCATCCCGACGACGGGGATCATCGAATATCCATTTGACTTGCAAAGCATCATATTCAGGTAGAAAAATGCAGGTCTGACTGGATCTGCTGCTAATTTATTTTCACATGTATATGTTCACATTTGTTGTTTTAATGGTCTGGTATTGGTTGTTTAAATGAATGTTTGAAATTTGAGGGGGGGGGCACAGTTTTGATAATGTTGTTTAAATGTTACAATTGTTTGATCACTTACGAGTTAATGATTCCAAAGGCTTGTGCTTTTAATGGTTTGTGTCTAGTTTTGTGGGTGATTCTAAAACAACAAAAAAGAAAACCCTCTTCCAATATGTGACCTTGGGTCGACTGAAGCTGGAGGTCTTTTTCCTGCCTGTGTGTGGCCTGGGGAGGGACCTTCAATCAAGGAGACAGCAGCAAGCCTTCGTTTCTAGGCTCCTTGATAGTCGTGTCGGTGCCCTCATTCCGAGGACACTCGCGGTGAAGCGCGGTTAGAGCATTTCTCAGGGTTCCCGTTCCCGCTGCTGTCCAGTGCGGGGGTGACACATCAGGCGAAGGTGCTAATCAGTGACGTGCCCGTCCCTATCTGCACCGTCCTCGGCCCGATGGGACCACCAGTGAGCCCAGCTGTCCCTTGTGCTTTTAATTGCCACCATCCTTGCTGAATTTTGGAATTAAGTATGCAGCCATTCCGGCCCGTCCTACATCGTCAAAAGTAGGTCACTCTATACTGCAACAGGAAATGAGGTCGACCTCGTGCTGAAGGAGCTTTATTTTGGGCGTGTTGCTCCAGTGGGGCCCATCTATTACCGAGCTCGACTGCCATCGCAGGCTGGAATCGCAGAATCACGAAACGGGGGCCCCTCCTGCATGTCCTGCAGTTTGCACGCCGCAGGCCGCCACAGCCACCCCGATTAACTGTGGGCCCGGCTGAGCTCCACCTGGCTTGTTGTCTGGATGTGGGTTCTGGTTCATCGTTGCTATTGGTGGAAGCCATGACCATGCTTCCAGTTTACGCGAGTGAGCAAAGCCTTCCCTGTCGGGTGAAGCCGGCTGGCCCCAGCAGGTGCCCAAGTCAAAGCGCCGTGTGCCTCCTAAGAGCCTTAATTCTGCCTCTTTAGATCCTGCTAACAGGATGTTTGTCTTGCCTAGATTTGCTTTATTCTTGGTGTAAGACGAGGATCGCTTATCCACGGAAGTAGGCCACTGGGTTTTGAAGGTTAGGCCCTTATCATAGAAAATCTGTGAGCAGGAGTTGACCATGAAGTATTACACCCTGATTTCTCACTAAGCTGTAGAATATTTGATTTATGTTTATAAATTTTACGGCCCGGTTTCATTGCACGAAAGGCTGGCTTTTGCAGGATCTGTGGTATCAATGACTGTGTTGCCTATTGTGGCACCGTAAACTGTATTTGAATAGTTAACCAGTGCGATATTGTCATATCCGAGTAGGTGTGTGGGAAGAGTGGAATCAGTGGAAGTCAAGGGACAGAACTCTGTCACAATTCCAGTCCATCCATTTCTAGAGAAGCTGTCCTATTGCCATGGTGTTATGAGATCTTGTGATGTTCCAGAGCATGGAGCCCTGGTGCGACAGCTTCAGACAAAGCCAGACAAAGTCCATCCATGGTTCAGGCTGGTACCGGCGCTGCTCTTTTTATAGGTTATGCCCGAGGACCTACTGATGCTGATTATTAATGACCCTGCAACCATTTACACATGAAGAGTGACCAGCCCTTTTAAGGGTGTACTCACACTAGGCATGGTTGCCATGAACCGGGCCCGAGTACGATTGTCCCCCCTCCCCACTCCCCCT
>JAABNX020000038.1:4695578-4711751 GCA_015163995.2 Mormyrus lacerda
TTTTTTTAATAACATTAATTAACTGAATGTTTTTTTTTTTTGTTTTTTTTTTTAAAGAGTAACTGCATAGGTATGTATAAATTGGTATTTGTGTTTGCTTTTCCATCTTTTAGTATACCAGATGTAAATGATGTACTATAATGTGTGCCAATTCTTTCTTTGTAGAGCCAGACTCTTTACAAGTGCCAATGTTGTGAAAATAAAAAAAGGGGCCTTCGTGTTTTATGGTCCATTTTTTAAAAGGAAAAAAAAAACTCTTAATATGTGATATAAATAAATGACTGCTAACTTTATTCTGTATTTAAGATTACTAAGATAAACTGCTGTTTTTAAATAATTGTCTTTGAATTGCATGTGTTTGGGTTTGGGTTCGGGGACGTGGACAGCACAAAACCCCGTGGAACAGGGTCCTGATGCTTGTTGATTTGCTGCATATTTAGCCATATTTGTTTTGTATTCGTTTCATTTTGACCACTGTTGCCTGAACATCATTCAGACATAAATGATTTTCTTAGCGTACAAAGGAAAATAATTAAAGCATTATCTGTTTTAAATATGAATAAAATTTGTTCCTAAATGTGGTGCCTTTATTCCCCCAGCTGGTTTAATATAGTTTTTGGTGTACAGAGTTGAAACTCATTCTCTGTGGTTCATCACAGCTGTGACAACGGATACAGAGATCAGAGGTCCTTTTCTGAGCTGATTTTTGTATGTATAATTAAGCACATTCAGCTTAATCTATGTACTATTGGATGATTAAATGATTGAGCATTTCTGTAATGTTTATCCTCTTCTGAGGGCTGCATGGCGGCTCAGTAAGTAGCACTGTTGCCTTCTCTAGGGTTTGGGCCTGTTCTCTGCATTTGCAGTGTTCTGTGGATTTCTGCCAGTACTCCAGTTTCCTCCTGCAATTTGAAAAACGCACAGGTGAAATGGTGTGTGCGCGCTGCCCATGGTGTGATGGCCCAGTGTCCCTGATGCTGTGCTTCCTGACCGGCTGCAGCTTCATGACCCTGGATATGTGGTTGGAAGACGGTTGGTAGGATGAACCCTGTCTGATCTTTGGTGGTGAGAAGATTAAAAATCTCATTGTGTATGATCTAGTTGAGTAAGGTGTAAAACTGTGTATGTCACACACAGCCAGCTAACCCACTGTCCAGGAGGTCATGGGATCCAATCTCAGAACGAGCATAGTATCATCACTCTTCAGCACTTGAGCAGGATGCTTTTAACCCCTAGCTGTTCCACAGATGCTGGCTGACCTCGTTCTACTTATCTGCTATATATACTACGCTAGCTTTCACAACAGATTCACCAGGCAGCTTGAAAGTCGATCAAGCAGACTGATGATGTATTTTCACTGAGCACAACTACAGCATTTCTTGTTTTAAGGTTTTTCAGTTGGTTGGGAAAGGCTTTCATAATCCAAGTTTAACAGTGAATGCTATCTAATGAGACATTTGTTAGCACAAAAGAAAGTTACCTCAATGTCTACATGAAAACAAGAAATTTGTGAAGCTGTGTAATGGTGAAATGGCATTCAGGCAGTCCTTGGGTTAAGAACGTCCAACTTATGACTGGACTGGCATAAAATATTGTATTAAAAATTTGTTAAATTCAGCAAATGTTGACTGTCTTGTAAAAATGGTGCATATCAAGGTCTGGGATATATTACAGTATGCTAACATTCAGTAAGTGTAGCTGATGTGATGAATACAGAAGGAATGGACAGAGATTTGTCCGAGTGACTTTAACTAGAGGCCAGATCATTATGGCCAGACAACTGGGTCAGAGCATCTCCAGAACGGCGAGGCTTGTGGGCTGTTCATGGTCAGCCGTGGTCCAAGGAGGGAAGAAGCACAAACTGCCAAGGAGGCACTGGGCACCCAGGACTTGTCGACACGGGATGTGACCAAAAGCTGTCGCGTCTGGTACAAACCAACTGAAGGCAGATGATTTTGATGATGATCAGATGGATACTTTGTCACGACTCGCAGGGCTCGGAGCCCTGCTGTGTAAGGGGCTATTTAGTTGCATGCCAGTCAATGTTTACATTGGGCATGTGAGTGTCAGAAATTGAGCTTGGAGCAATGAAAGAAGGTCGTCTAGTCTGATGAATCCCATTTCCTGTTGCGTCATGTAGGTGGCTGGGTACATGCCGAGCATCTGTGGGATGCGATGGACCAACAAGTCTGATCCACGGTTACGTAACTGCACACACGGCAGTGCTCTGCGCACCATGTCATGGTAAATTATTCCTGTGATCACTACTGCCACAGTAGTCGTCCTATTGCTTTGTACCAAACAGGACAGCCTTCGTTCATATACCAAATCCTGGCCACTCAACACCTTGTCGCAATTCATGGTGTTTCCCTCAGATCACTCTCAATGGGTATTCTCCATAGCTGACCGTGACCCCCTCCCCCCCCCCCAGCCTTGCTGTTTCTGAGATGCTCTGACCCAGTCGGCTGACCATAATGATTTGGAAAAGTCACTTCTTCTGCATTCAACGTGTCAACTACATGAACCGAATGTTAGCTTACCTTCTGATATATCCCAAACCTTAACATGCACCGTCTTTACTAAATAGTCAACACCGGTCATAATGAGTGATCATAATGTTTTGGTTGATTGGTGTATGTAATATATTTCAAGTGTGATCAGATTTTCTGACCTTTTGATCTACCAAGAAGCTAACAACTCAGCATGTACCTATACTTTATTACTTCCTGGCAGAGGAGACAGCACGATTGTAAGAGGTGGTTCTTCCAGAACCAGGCTCAGCCAACGCGCTGTGACTGTGCTGACATATGTGAATTCCCCAAATACAGGAATCTGAAGTGAATAATTTCTGATGGTGGGGTACTTCATTCAGACTCTCCCAATTTTAGATTACTTTTTTCCTAGGGGTGGGGTGTAGATCAGCAGGTTAGGAATCTGCTCCAGTGTTTGGAAGGTCTTGGTATTAAATATGTGGTCAACAGAATAATTATATTGCTCTATGGCCCTTGGACAAAGCTCCTTACTCCTGACTGCTCCAGGGATGCTAGATACTAGATGACCCTGCGCACTGACCCCAAAACCTGCCGTCATCTGTTTGTACTAGGGAGCAAGACTATTCTAATTCCTATGGCGTTGATTGCTAGATATAGTTTGTGTTCCACATCAACATGGGGCTGTGATTGTATTCTAAGAGTATCCGGCCAACATGGTGAACCTCAGGTTCCTGAATTGGGGTGACACCAGGAAACTATATGGTTCCTTTTTTAGTAGCATATCCCTCCTCATGTCTAACAAATGGATTTTGACAAGACAGAAGCACAGCTCTCTAGATGCTATACGGATATAATATCTGGGAGTGGTTTTATATGGTAATCCAAAAAGTATGAAGGAGATTATATTCAACAAAACACTTAATGAACGTGCCACCACTGAGCTCTCCTTTATTGGACTGAGAGTGTTGTCACTCCAAAGTGATGCACATTGTTTGAACAGAGCAGCCTGGATCAGCCTGAAGCATAACTAGTCATCTGATCCTTTGTTCTCGCACTAGTGTGCAGCCATACCGAGTGGCTGAGGCTGACTCTAGGATATGCATCTTACAAGAAGCAGCAAAGCTTTTCCCGTAGCAAATCTAACTTAGAAATACCGAACAAAGGAACAGGCACGAAGTGACAGACATTAATGATTAGTAGCACCCTTTATGATGAGGTATCCATTGAATACGTCGAAGTTAGTTTATATTGTTTAACACTAATATGCAATGCCAATTTCGTATTCATATCAAATCTGTACTCTTCATATCCTCGGGGGTGGGGGGAGTACTATTGTCACAACCGAAATACTTAGTACAATGTTGCACTAGCGCAACAAAAAAGGAACCCAATTTGATCAGGTACAATACCATTTCGTTTGTTTTTTATGGTCCTTATATTTACCTTCAATAAAGGAACTTTCTACTCGTTTCTTAAGTGGCGCTCCTCAATCATATTAAATATCAAGCTACCTCACAGTATGAGTTTTAATATAATTCACAGAAGTGCAATGCACTCTCAAAGTCTAACGAGGTAGTTTTAAGTAGGTTATTTGGCATCTAAAATGGGTCTATGCATCGCCACCTCAATCCCACGTCACATGGAGAGTTAAAACCTCGACGCTGCCTGCATGTTGTTCAGCGTTACAAGACCAGAAAAGGGCTGGGAACGGCAGTGTGTTCAATTCTGATGTTTGGATCTCAGCTATTCGGGACCCAACCCAAGAACATTAACTAGAAGATCCTGTCCATTTCTAATTTGTTTGTGCAAGCAGACATTCCTGGTGATATTGCGCAGGGTTTTATTTATTAGGGCTTATGTCCTAGTAACGTGTAAGGACCTACCCTAGACGACTGCAAACACAGCGGGTCCAAATCGTCAAGTTTTTTCCCCCAGAAGGCCAGAATCGGCCAATATTATTTTGTGAGGCGCTCTCGTTTATTGCAAAAAGTTTGCTTACTTTTTTTTCTATTTTGCAAAATCGGTGTTTGAATAAAGGTAAGCAAGCGGCGCGGAGAGGCGTGGGGGAAGCCCGCTAGCAGCCAGCCAGCCAGCCGTAACGCGGGCGTGGGAATGATGCCCTGATCCCCGGCGAGCTGCGGCAGGAATCCGGCGTGAGGGGCGGCGAAGAGGCACCGGTCGGCCGACGGCTGCGTCCTCCTCCTGGTGCTAAAGCGGCAAAAATCCGGCAGCTTCATTCACCGAGCCGTACTCTCTTTTTTATACGACTGGCTATTCGAAACAGTCCATAGAAAAACCAGAACTGAACGCCTTTCGTTTTTTCTTTGGGAAGGAATTAAACTCAAAAAGAGACTGACATGATGTTTCCACAATCCCGACACTCAGTAAGTGCGCGTCTGCTCGCTTTTTTTCCCAGGTTAACGTGGGCTGCTTGAACTTGCAGTGGTCTCCCGTGTTGTCATCTCACGCACTTGCTTAGCAATAATATGCGTTTTCTCTGCTTTTTATGCTTAAAATGGGCAGCGGTGCATCTCCGGCGGCGTGAAACGGAGCTACCGCGGATAAATCGGAGCATTTAAAACGGCTGCGAGCCAGCAAACGTCTGTGTGACCGTGGATCCGGCAATAAGTCCTGACAGTCTGTGTGCTCCGCTGACATTTTTTTTCACCATTTGCTCGATAGCAGTTAGCCAGTCGGGCTAGCGAGGGCCGCTTACCGTGCGCCGTGGCCCCGCTAGCAAAGCCCCGGCAGACCGCCTCCCTGATCCGACCTCTGCCTGCTTACGTCGTACGTCTATATAGTCAGTTTTGCAAACTTCTCCATATATATTGATGTCAGGGTAACACTTAAATGTTCGCCTTTCGCTGCTCGAACGTTATGTTTACAATTTCCCGAAATGTACAAAATGGCTGAATGTGACTTGCAGCAGCCCCGCTTACTTCTCGTCCATAAAGCGCTTCGCGTCGCCTGCTGCCGTCCTGCAGATTTAAAACGGATTAGCAAAGTTTCTCTGCAGCTAATAATCACGCAGCAAGCATAAATGAAAATGAGTTACAACGTCGCACGTTTTTTTTTACCCCCCCTCTTCTTTTTTTTTTTTTAACTGAAATTAAACAGAATAATGAGGCTAATTGAGACGAAGTGACACTGTAATTAATGATCCATAAATGTTAAAGGTTGTGCGCTAATGAGGATGACGCCTCATTGTTCTCCGTCGCCGCAGCGCTTTGCCTGCTTTGCTCGGTTTGTTATTAATGATCCCTCTCTGCCACGTTACTTTGCCATTTCTCAATACGCCATTAACCGAAACGTACTAATTTCCAGGTACTACCAGGTGAATAGGGACATATTTCTGAAGATCTGCTAATTGACCACATGTCATAAGCGCAGGTTTTGCATTTAATTCATATATTTTTGTTTGTTCGAATTTTCTTTGCTGCATAATATAATATATATAATCGGATGTTCTTACCAAGTTTTTGGGTTACTGGACGATTGACATTTTTCTTCGACCTACGTCTAATTCTCTTTATCTGTGAATTACGTAAAACCTTCAGGGCTGCGTTATGTGGCTTTGTGTGAGAGGAAAGATACTTGTCATGGAAAAAAACTGGGTGGAGGATACTAAAATATTTTAATTGTAATAGCTAATACAATCTAAATTCTGAGGGAAATAATCCGTATATTAATGTGAAAATTGTGCTAAACCTCAAGTTTCTTTTTCTCTCACTCTCTTTAATGTCGTTTCACGTATTTATCTCACGTTTAATATTGTAAACATGACCTACATTTAAAAAAAAGAAAAGAAAAGAAATCTTTTGCTTAAGACAATCACAGAAGCAATAATACTGATCGTCTTATCAATTATTTGATTATCTGTCTGCATTATTTACCGACGGGGATACGTTCTGAGAAATACGTGATTTTGTTGACGTCATTGTGCGAACATCGTAGAGTGTACTTACACAAACCAAGATGGTATACTCTACTACATACCTATTCTATATGGTATAGCCTAAATAACGATTAAAAACTACAATACAGACATGTACATACATAAACCAGTAACATAGTTATCATAATTATGCTGTACTTTTATACTGGTGGATGTGCGGTAGGTTTGTTTACACCAGCATCATAAACATGTGTATAATTTGTTGCCTTAGGATGTCACCATAGGGATTATAATTTTTTTCAGCTCCATTAAAATCTTATGGGTCCACTGTGATATGTTCTGTCTTGACCAAAATGTCATTAGGTGGCGTGTGAATATACAGCGCATCTGCCCATCATTTAAGGTATTTCTCCTTTGATATTTTAAGAACTCATTAAGATGAACCCATTAACCTAAAACCAGTGGGCGTTGACTCATGACCTTAATGTCCTTCATTGTAGCTGGACAGGAATCTTGCAGGAAGCTTCCTAAAGATGGTTCCATCGATTTTATTTAGTGTGATTAGCTGCCTTTGGTCCTTTAGGTGTTGCTGTTTTGTTAGAAGCATGGATCTCCGCTGTAGGCGCTGTTCCTGATCTCTCTCGTTCTGTGAAGTTAAGATCTGACAGTTTTGACAGCAGTAGGACACAAAGAGCCTTGACACAAGGAATAGCTTGTGGCTTTGCTACCTACTGGAAGAGCATAGATAAATGCTTTTATGTAATGCATTAGCTTGTGATGTGTGACTCTTATAGCAGCTAACTTGTGGTTTCCGTTTTACTGTTTGGTTTTGACATTTCCGAGCCCATGCTCTTTTAATTTAAATTAGCCGAATTAAAAGAAGTTTCTTTTGCTGGTACATAGACGGACATCCTCCAGGACCCGGAATTGTCATCCTGTGCCTGGAGTATCAACTTAAGTAGCAAAATTCATATCTAATGTGAAGAGTGAGGTGGCACTGAGTGCACTTATTCAGGCTCATGTGAAACTTGAAATAGTAGTATATTAAATCCCCAGAAGCAATGGTGAGGATGTGAGTGTTGGGTCTTGCATATGATCTCCTCCTCCTGCTTTTTCCATACTATATGTGCTGTCTCTTCCTTGAGCGTGAGCTATAGTCTGAGTGCAGTTCTGCTGCTCAGGAAAAGTGGTTAATCTTGTCAGAGAGAAACTTAGAGCTGGGAGTGAAGAACTCTACAGATTAGGTGTAATTATCTTGCTGCTTAAATTCACATATGTCTAATACTACTTCAGTCCTGTCAGGAAGTAATGCACATTTAAACATGCGGATGAGGCAGAAAGATGTTAATTCAGGTTGTATATGAGAATTTTGTCTCCTTAACCAATCAAGCAGTTTCTTTGTCACTGTATCCCAAATGTAACTGGACTTAGACTTCAGTTAATGGACATCTGATTAGTGGTAATCCATGAATAAGATCATCATACAGCTATAACAGTTTCATCCTAGTCGTCATCAAAGCATGGATATTTTCTGCCAACATCCTTCTGTTTTGCAGTTTAATCATTTCCCAGCTTTGCTGCTAAAAGACCGGTTTTGATGTGAAGCACGTTTTCTTTCACGCTGGGTTGGTGGGTCGTCGGACAGTGGTCAGCGACATAGCCCCCATCTCCACAACTGAAACCTGCTGAGCGGTCACACCGGTCTTTACAAAGTACACATTTAATCAGTCACTAGAGAGATTTGATCCAGACACTTGCAACAATGCAGTTCATGCAGTCACATGCAGATCATGTCAAGGTATTGCTAAAAATAAACTTTCAAAAATGCTTTAAATTTGAATAGTTGTCTTGGGTTAATTGTCTAATTTGTGTATTGGTATGGTGACATTTAACTCCAGTAGCTTGGAATGTAGAAGGCTACTTAAAGCAGTGTTAAGAGTTTGTTTTTCAACATTTTGAGAGAACCATATCCTAAATGGCCGAATTTAATATTCTAGAATCTAGATAGATTTGAAAACTAGCTCAGAAAACGGTCTCCGTGATGTGGGAGATTCTACACTGACAGCCTTGCATTAAAGCAAAGGAAACAGACGGGGTTCTGTTTTATCCTGTAAAAATAGTGATTTACACATTCATAATTAATGCATGGGATAGCCTGAATGCTTTAATGGTACCAATGTTACAGATTTGCCCGTTAGATTTTTGTGTCATTAAACAAAAGAATGCTCCTAAGCTTTTCTTAATTCTAGTTTTTCGTTGTTAGAACTTTTGAACAAGTGGGAAAACTCATGCGAACTATAGTCTTGTGTTTATGACCATTTTGTCTATTTCAAATAATCAGTTTGTGACTTGGTCCTGTGTAATGCCAGTTAGCATTTTATTCATTCACACAGCTATTTGTATCATGGGAGTAGCTCAGGGGCCTGTACAAGAAGTGGGGTTACTGGCTTATCGGGGTAACTTGTCGGATTTAAGGCACCACAGCTGAAATGGGTTTCATATTCGTTCACTTACATGTTGCCTAGACTACCTTAAATCTGACAAGATACCCCAATAAACCAGTAACCCCAATTGGTA
Organism: Mormyrus lacerda; assembly: GCA_015163995.2. Lineage (NCBI taxonomy): Eukaryota > Metazoa > Chordata > Actinopteri > Osteoglossiformes > Mormyridae > Mormyrus > Mormyrus lacerda. Next base: position 4,704,546 of record JAABNX020000038.1, read on the forward strand.
GTACAGGCCCCAGGTTAAGCACATGCTGGGTTGTATTCTATCAGTCGATACCCTTGAGCACCACACCCCCTACAGTTTCTTTTGCTTTAATGCAAGGCTGTCAGTGCAGAATCTCTCACATCACAGAGATCGTTTTCTGAGCTGGGATTTCATTCAGGTTCAGTGTCCCTTTTATGAGCACATCTGCAGTATTACGGAGACATGTAGCAATTCTGTATTCATTATTTCTTTCTTAAGGACGAGGTGGTGTAGGCATGTCTATATGCAGCACTTAACCAGCTCTCAAAGAACGAGACGGAAGATCGGAGAGGCGTGTACTGGGGAGGTGATGTTCCGTCCACTTAAACAATAGGGCAAGCTTTAGTCTTTTGTCAGAACTCTCCATCTGGGGGTAGACCAGTTGCTGGCAGTTCTTCCATCCCCAGCTAACCCGTATAGTTTTGTTTTTTTTTTTTTTTTGTTGCCATCACTGCCATCTTTGTTAGTGCCCACACTCTCCGTGCCTATTTTAAATATGGTCACGTGTGCACATACATTTCCCCGCACTCATTTGCATTTTACTGTAATTGCATTTTCCTCCCTCGCTCCTGCGCATGCATGCAGTGCCGTTGCCAAAATGGCTCTTCTCCAGCTACAAGCACGAATCCACATGTGCCTCCAGACTTCTGGTATTTTCCCTAGTTGCCTGTGGGAGACAGATGAAGTCAACGGGCCTGACACAAGCAGCGTGGCAGATGTCGAGGTCAGCAAGGACACGGCCATTCAGTAAGATCACAGTAGGGTCCCTCTGCAATGACCGGGCAAGACACCGAGCGTGTTGCTGTAGTTGGACCTGCTGTGTAGACTGGTGCCAGTCACAGGTTACATTGATGGTATGCACACAAACAGCCTTGGGCACTCGTGTTTTGCAAGAGATTAGAAGATAGGCGAGTGGTATTTTGCAGAGCAAAGGTATTGATTACAGTAACAAAGCAGCCAGTTGCCCTTTGTGTCACTGGCAATGCCAAGCAAGCTCTAGTTTAGATAGATAAAGCTGTCAAACCTGCTAAACTGTGAGCCTCAGTGTGTTTTTCTGCAGTATCTTGACGCGCATGTAGATGAGTACAGTTTTGAGTGCTACTGAACTGTTGGACATATTAATGATATTTATGTTTGTGAGCAAGCAATGGTGTCATATTTAATTAGTGGTTATGTTTCTTATTTACCCTATTAGAAATTGTAACACCACAAAGTCAAGGTCATCCAGTGAAATTGACTGTTTAATGCTCTAGGAAAAACTCTTCCTGATCCTCCTCTATTAAGTTTGCTCATTCTCCAGAATGTAATGAAGTTACTGATATTTCTAGTTGAGATCCTGTTTGGATTTAGCCTCATCTTGTAACCTTTCAAGAACAAATGCCATGAAGCACTATGTAAAGTCACGTGACACGAATATATTGTATATTAAAACATCCTACATGAGCTTGAAAGAAAATGTAGTTCTGTCTATTTGAAGTTTAGTTAAATGACTGTAAAGGTGTCCCCACAATAATGAGGATAATAATAATTGTGTGTGTGTGTGTGTGTGTGTGTGTGTGTGTGTGTATATATATAAAATAGTTCTTCAAGGCTCCATGCTGGGACCAATTGCCCTTTACCCTTAAAATGGGTTTTTGGGCGCATGATCTTCCTTTGCTCTGTTCCTGGGATGAAATTGCTGGCATGTTTGACATTTTAATATCATACAGAAATGAAACAAAATACAAATCTCAAATTTTCAGCAATTTTGTGTTTTGTATTTTGTAAAGAAAATTTGTTTTGCTTTGCTAATTGACCAGCATCTTTTTTTTGTCCATCAATTGATCAGTTATTAAAAATGTAGTCAAAAAGAATAAAGTAAAAAAATTCTAATAAATCCTAAATAACATTTCTTTTATTACGTTTTGGTGAGACTTTTCTTACTTGCCACACTGTATCCCCTGTGCATGTTTGACACTTTTGTTCATAAGCCGTCAAGTATTGTTGTTATTTTGATGGGTATTCCTCTAGTCCTCTACTACCAAGGGTACATAAATTAGTTTTTTTGTGTCGCAGTTGCTGTGAGTGCCGTTTGTTGTAGTGCTGCCCTTAAGGCTTTGTGAGTGTCTGTTGTATGGATGTGCAGTGAAGGTGTTGCTCTGTCCCTGCAGGGAGCGTGTGTGTGTGTGTGTGTGTGTTGCTGTGTGAGTTTTAACCTTTCTGTGGTGTACCCATTTCCAGCAAGACGTTTATGGGTGATCTCTGATCGAACACATCAATGAGATGTCTCTTATTGATTTGCGCAGCTCTGTGTGTGTGACTGTGCGTACATGACTGTGTGCGTGTGTGATTGCATATGTGCGTGACTGTGTGTGTGACCGTGCGTGCGTGTGTGTGCGTGACTGTGTGTGTGACCGTGCGTGACTGCGTGTGTGTGTGTGACCGTGCGTGTGTGTGTGACCGTGCGTGTGTGTGTGACTGTGAGCGGGTTTACCTATCCTTATGGGGACACAATGTCCCCATAACGTGATAAATATTCGTTTTTTTTCCCTTATGGGGACCGGTTTCCTAAACTATTTTAAAATCAGTGACTGCTATGAAAAAACTAAAAATGCAAAAACTCTTGTATTTTGTTTGGTTACTTATGGTTATGGTTATGGTTATGGTTAGGGCTGGGTGGGGGTTAAGGTTGTCATAGTTAGCATTAGTATTTTTCCCATTGAAATGAATGAGTGGTCCCCATAAGGATATGTTTACCCTACATGTGCGCGTGTGTGTGACTGAGTGTGTGTGTGTTTGTGTGTGTGCGTGCGCGCGCGTGTGACACCCCTGAGGGCAGCACAGCGCTGTAACAAAGCGGCTCAGTAGGGGGCTCCCTGATTCGCCAGCCCCTGGATACGCCTGGGGGGAGGAGGCACTGCGGAGATCTGACAGTGAAATTACATCGCAGCTGTCCTGTATCTCCGGGTTGGGGGGGGGAGTGGGGGGGGGAGCAGGAGGGACCCTGAAGTGAAACCAGGAGTGTCTCATCACATAAGTCATTTGAAATTTAAAATCCTCATTGTCCTCCTCCAGAACTGTCTACTGTTATTGGTGATGAAGATTTTCTTTTTGTTTGGGGTGGGGGAATTTAGCTTTTAATTCATGAAGCAAAACCTACTTTACCTGATGACTGAAAAATTGCTCTCTTTTAGCCTGCTGGCCCCATGCAGCCCTGGGCGTAATAAGTAGTTATACTATGGATGGATCTCTGTTTTACTATGGAAAGATATTTTAGTATGTTCTTGAGTTGTGCTACTATGGTTGGGATGGTTGTCCTCGTTATGTTGGTAGTCAAACTATTCAAATGACTTTTAATATTCATCATCATTCCTCGGAGTGCTGGTGGATCTGAATGGTCAAGCTCTTTAAGCTCTTTGAGGTTTGAGGTTTGAAAGGAGGAGCTCCATTGGCTGTAGCTGAGCAAAGGTGTGGACCTGCGGTGTTGCGAAAGCACAATGTTACCCACCCGATACACGGGTGATCTGACCTGTATGGCTTTCCAGGACCAGATGGCCTCTGGCCAGGATAGTGGTTGAAACTTTATATTTTTGTAGGCTGGGGAACTTGCTGACTGATACGACAGCAGAGGGTTATGTCTGGAGGAGGACCTGGGTGAGGACACTGTTCTGTCTGGACCAGTGTTTCTCATCCTGGTCCCTGGGGACCCTCAGACAGTCCATGTTTTTGGTCTTTCTCAGCTTCCGATTGCAGAAGGGGTGGTGTTGTTACAGCTACACATTCGACATGCTTGTACGTAGGGCTGGCCCACAGAGCAATAGCAATACTTATCACGATATCATGCAAGTGCTGCTTCAAAATTCAATGTAACTTAAGATCCAGCTTGCAGAATGCAGTAGGGCAGGCAGGCAGACGAAAGAGAACAGAGACAGGACAGCAGAGCAACTGACTGGGAGAGCAGGTAAGTCCAAGGCAAGCGATCCAGTACGGATAATCCTGTGAGATCCAAAACGAGATTCCACAGTAATAATCCATGGAAAATGCAAGTGCTGGCATGTTGTCGACGACTAAAAACCTGTTCAGCTTCTATCTAAGATTTGTTTGCTAAAATTAATTGTCTGATTTCTTCCACTTTCACTCAGGAGCAAAAATCATCCATTAAACTGGAAAGAAATAATGATTTGACATTTATTGTGATAATTATCAGTCTGAAAATGTTTTTTATTGTTCTTTGGCCATATTGTCCAGTCCTACTTGTACAGCAGAATGATTTGTGGCTCTTTGACCTGGGTTCTCTTCTGTAAGCTGACTTTCCTGTGAGTGTGTTTCTGTTCTCCACCTGTGTGACATCAACTCTCTATGAAGATGTTCGCGTCGTGGTTAATGACCATCCTTGTGGTCACACATTTTTTTTCTGCCAAATGGTAATGTTTTGTTATTTTGTAATTAATTTTCCTAATAAAAGGACTCGGGCTTTAGACACGGTTGGTGTGGATGGAAAATTGTCACCCCCCCCTCCAGAGTGTGCCGGGTAGCATTTTACACAATTATGAATTCTCTTCAGGCAGGTGTAGGTTAATCACATAATGCTTTAATTTCGGTTGAAAGCAGCACAGCAAGATCAAATCAAAGGTCGTTTTACCTTTGGGAGTGTAGTACACTGTGTTCGTGTGTAATATCTACACGTATGGATGCGTGTTATTGCCTTCGTCTGCTTGTGCCGTTTGCGTGTACAGTGAACATGCCCTGAACACGGCTTTCCTCCGGTAACTGCATCATTCAGTGGATCCAGTTTCACATGGTACGGTACTTTTTTTTTCCTCCCCTCACAATATCCCGCTGAGACATGACCTGGATGCAGAAAGTGCTGGTGATAATGGAACCTCTGAGGTTAACGTCGGGCAGCTTTTCTGGGTGTGGCCATCGGGCCACTGAAGTGAGGTTGAACGTTGCTGAGAATTCACTTTCTTTCACGCCCGGGGAGCGGCGTCCGCACGGCACTGTGCGCTCCTGCCACCGCCGCGGGAGTCAGGGCCAGGCGTCAGCTTCTCATCCGCACTCCGTGCCGCCCGCCCGCCATCTCCGCTAAGCCTGCCCTCTCTGCACTGTGGCTGATGTTTTTCTCCAGGACGCATCATGAATGTCAATGTACTTCTGTCACGCATGTGACGCATGTCCTGTAGATGAATGTTTTTCAAAGCGTGATGTATCCCACCACTGGAAAATCTTTCTTTGAAGTGATGCCATTTTGGATACAGTGCATGGATAACAAGGGTTTTTGTTTGGGTCAAAATTGCCATTGACACAACCAGTATATCAGAATGGGGGGTGTTTATATGACAGCAATCATCCATATTTAAGCCCTTTCTGCTTAATTAGAGGACCTTGAAATTAAATCCAAACGGGTAGCAAGAGAAGTGAGATCTTGTATAACAGGTAATATATTCAAGTCTGTTCCGCTTTTTAATTTTTTTATTTTATTTTATAGTAGCGATGTGTTGGATACAGAGCTCCGTGGTATTTTGATGGAACATTAGACCGTCGAGAACTACAGACAGCCAGCTGTATTTCTCTAGAACCACAACTCTGCATTTTAATTGGCCCCAGTTGTACGCTTGAGTCACCCAGAGTATTATTTGATACATGAATAATTAGTCGAGTAATAGGCTGGCAGTATGTAACTGCCTTGCTGCTCTTACTGGGCCTCGCTGTTGGAGTTGCCTGCGGGGGGCCGTCACTTGTGGGGGAGGGGGGGCTGTGGCTTGCAGGGCGGCCATCGCTGCAGCATCCTCTACCTCGGCCTGCTGGCTGATGAAACACCCCCTGAGGAGCCTCCATATGGTGGCAGTTAGCTGCGCTTCCTCAGACTGAGGCCCTTCGAGGATGTAGGCCTTATGAAAGGTGACCTGTCGCTTTTGAAATGCTATGAAGCAGTTTAACCAGATGCAAAGTAACTGTGTTCACTGCACATCTGCAAGGGAGTGCAAGTTTCATTCTTAAGAATTTATCGTAAAAGGGAATTCCACCCAGAATTATATAAAAGAAATTTTATTCTCCTACAGTTTCCAAAGGAAATTGAATTTGATGTAATTTAAATGGAGAATTGTCCTATGATATCCATAAAATTATCCACAAACTGACATCACTTCTGCTGGAGGTCTGGGGAGTGAAATGTGTTTCTCAGTTTAAATTCCTGATTTCGGTACCACAAGTGTCCGCATATATTTTTGGGTTTTGTAAGAGAAATTGTTTGATGTGTTAAAAGCAAGATTTCTGTAATGTTTAGTAGCATGTGATGGGTTGGCGCCCCATCCTGGGTTGTTCCCTGCCTTTTTCCCGTAGCCTCTAGCAACTCCACCAGTTGCCCTGAAATTAAATAAGCTGTTTGTGCTGCCGTGGCAACAGGAAGAAGTCTACCCTTTGTGCACATATGGTATTTGCATTGTGTTGGACACATATTGGAATGACCAGTAAAAGCCTTCAGCTTTACCAGGAATGCAGCCTTGCTGCTGCTGTCATAATCCCATAACTTAAAAACCAGCAGATCATGCAGTGCAGCAATTTGTAGAGAAACAAGCGCTTGACATTATTTTCAGTATTTAAGTGTCATCCTTTCAGTTTGTCCACGAAAGTCTTGCTAAAGATAAAACTGTTGAACTGCAGTGTTTAAACCAAACCTGTGCACTATGGCAACATTCCTGAACAGTATCATTCAGATTCTTACTTACTGAGCAGAAGCAATAAGAGATGTTTTTTAACAAAAGAAATTGTGTTGGTATGGTATTCCTACGAGTAAAGCCCTTGTTCATATGGTGATTTAACTAGAGAATGTTTCTTTCTTTTTAATCTCTTGTTCATACCTCAGCTTTTTGTTGCTTGTAAAATGATTCACTTTTTAAATTTTCCATGTGTCTGACATGCCTCTCGCTTTGTCGTACAGGCTTCATCGCAGCAGTTGAAATTCACAACATCAGACTCCTGTGATCGGATCAAGGATGAGTTCCAGTTCCTTCAAGCACAATACCACAGGTAGGTGGTGACGAGCCCAGCCTTTCTGCGCACTGCCGCTGTTACCGTGGGGTTCCTTCCCGGGCGCCAGGTTCAGTCGAAAACCAGAACTGTCAAACGGCACTGTGTGTGTGTGTGTGTGTGTGTGTGTGTGTGTGTATGTATGTATATATATATGTATATATATATATATATATATAT
>JAABNX020000038.1:4722466-4740736 GCA_015163995.2 Mormyrus lacerda
CCCCTCCCGTGCACGTCTGCACAATGCTCCACACTGCCTGTACTGCTCTCTTTTGTTCCAGCCACCCCCATGACGGTTCTCACCCCTGATGTGCAGCCCCCTTCCTCTTTTCATTACCCCCTATTTCCTTTCTGTGCCGCTCTTTCTGCATCAGCACACAATTGTGGAACGTGAAAGGATTATACAGGCCACACCTGTTGGTGGAGCTCCTTTTCAGTCTGTGCATGACACACGTGTGCTTCTATGTACCTGACAAACATCTCTCTCTCTCTCTCTCTCTCTCTTTTCACCCTCATTTTTTGCCGCCCCCCCCCTCTTTTGTGGTGAGGCAGTTTTTAAAAATCTGGAGCTTTTTTCATTTCATAGTGAATCATGTTGATTTCAGTGTTAGAGCCGGAGTTCTGTCGGGGAAACACTAGTAGGGGTTTGATGTAAACGAGGGTTGCGGTTAATCTCTCTGCATCAAATCAGGAGTCAGAAGCCGCTTGTGTAGAATCCAAAAGTCAGGGTTTTATCGCATCCATAAGAGGTTACAACCAAAGCTGGACAGTAGTGTCACCCATTGCATATTACACTGATTATTATACACAATCCATATCTCTTATCAAGATATTCATCGCAGCGCATGTTACAAGCATTATCCAATTACAATCACTGTGCTTCCCTTTCCGGGACCAGAATCTGTCTTCTTATTAGTGTCCTAATGATTACATTCTCTACATGTGAAACAGGGGTCTGTGACATTCCATACAAGTAGATCCATGCTTTTCCTTCCACCTTCTAACCCCAATGATATTCCTACACACTGTTCCCCAACCAACAGCATACACCTGAGAGGCTATGGAACGACGGCATCTCTCTCTCCCTTGCAGCATCTGAACCCGTGGCAATACTGCCCTGGTTCTCACTCCCCTGTTCACCACTTTCAGTGCAGGGTAGCTGATTTTTTTCCCCCCTCACCGTCACCGTGTACCATCACCTCATTCACCAACGATAGTATAGTACAGGCCTCCATGATGGCACCAGTGACATTTTGAAACTCCACGCCTTGCTGTGCCATCTGGCGTCCGCTGTTCTCCAGCTAGCTGCGAGCTTCCCAGCGCACTGCGGACTGCTGGCGGGCTTTCTGCAATCGGTGGGCAGGGCAGGAGAGATCAGAATGGGCGGAGATCTCCCTAATGGGGGTGTGTTTACGAAAAGCATGTTCCATCCAGATCGTTATCATTTAGTCATCCGGCTGCTACCGCTATCTAGCCAAGCCTTTGAAGTATGAAAACATCTCAGTCATGCGACCACAATATCGCAGCACTACAAGGAATCATATTTCTACTACCTCAGATTAGTTCAATAATGGTACAATGTAAGGGGTTGTCCTAATGGTTACAATTCACAATAAAAAGGAAACCCAGTAGCGTAAGTGATCGCGGAGTTGAGGACGATGTCCAGGCCACATGGTGCATTATTCTGGTGACACGCTGTTCCTCCGCTGGTGACGGCTGGTCCTCCATCCCGGACAAGCTGTCTCCGCCACAAGACCGCGGCTGCATCGGGAGTGACATGTGGTTGACCGACAGTAGCTGAGCCCCGCCGCTGCGGTCGCTGCTCTCCAATTCCCGCGCCCTCTGAGGCCAGGCCGTGGGATGGTGTGCTGGCTGGCATCTCGGCTCGCTCTGGTGACAACACTGCGGTTCTGGCAGCGAGCGTAGTGCACAGAGAGCGGCGACCGCTGCGGCCTCCAGTGTATCGTGTAATGGGCTCTAGACCACCGCAGAATACGGCCGAGGCAACGCTGGTCTCTCGCAAAAGAGCAAGAGAGTGCCGTTGGCTGTGATTGGCCACAGGACTGGTAGAAGTACAATGGAGGGTGAAGGACTGGTTTCCTCCCCTGATTTTTTCGCCTGATTTTAATGGAAAAAGCTAATAAGCCTGGTTGCCTTCAGCCCTCTTCAATCCCAGCCCTGCTTGGTACAGCAGCATAAAAAGCTCCACTTAAACAAACCAAAAGCTTCCGCAGGTGTGCTCTGAATTACTGAAGAACTAAGGTGCTAAGATGCTAGGCTAAGATAGAAGGAAAATACAGAGAAATATAGATTGAAAACATTACCGCTTAGGCTCCATGCTGTAAACATTGCCAGGTTGTTCCAACTATCCACCAGATGGTGTCATTTGGCCAGCTAACAACATTTCCCAGTGGTTCCCCTTCAATCTCACCCCTCCTCCACTTTGTTTGTCTGCTATCCTGCTTTTTTTTCCCACCACATTTTATTTCTCATGCTTTGTTTTTAGGCGGCATGCAATATGTTAAGTAAGCGACTCAGATTATATGTTATCACTGGAAGGTGACATATGGATATTATTTTGCCATAGATAGCCTGACAGAAAGTGACTTTATATTCTGAAAATTCTTGTTGTGTGGTGTGTGGGTGTATGTGACTGGCGGGTCGGGGAGGTTAATGTTGTCAGTAATGGGCTAGAGTCCCAGATGGAGGTTTTTTAGCTGCTGAACTTAATTGGCATGACACAGCCCAGGCGGTGCGCCAGACCAGCCATTCCACAGCTGTAAAGGGGCAGAGAGAAAGGCGGAGAAGGGGAGACAGACACAGAAAGCTACCCCACCCCTGTTTACCGTCTGTGTCTCCACCTACCTGCCCCTCCGACGGAAACACCAAGGCCAGGTTCTGTAAAAGATTCTTAATCGTGAATAATTCATTGACGATAAATATATCTTATTTCGGAAATTCAGTGTAATCAATTATCGGCACTGTAAGTCGTGTGCAACAGGAACATTTGGATGTGAGTCTGCTGATTTTTAGATGGACTGTTTGTAATCAAGAGTAATTTACTTTTCCTCCATGGAATATATGAGTCCCACACCCACATTGACTGTTTCAAGGAGACAGGCCTCAGTGACTGATACTTTGTGACAGGTGACTGACATCTGGTGACTGAGAACTAATAACTGATGCCTTCTCTGGGAAGTTTGGTCTAAGTGCACTAGCAAGGGCATAACTTCAGGCTGAACACTGGGGGAATTCAAGTCTCCACCCATTTTGTGATTATTGAGGGTGGTACAACCCCCACCCCCTTGTCATTTATGCCCATGCATACTAGACATTTAAGGCATAAGATGGTCTTTCTTCCATGAGACGGACTCTTCCACCAGATCTTCCAGAGATATTTTTTTATTTCTGTTTTGTTATCTCCCCAATCTCTTTGGTAGTACCATCCTTGGCCTCGTCGTTTTATCTGCAATACCACCATTTACTCAGAGCCCTCATTATGTGCTGTTAGATTTTATTGTTATAAAGCGACAAAACCTGTACTTTAATTCGCCTCCTGCTATGTAAAGGTCCACTGGCTAACACTTTCATATCTGCTATAATAACTCATTCAAGGTGACCTATGAGAATTTTTCCATCTTGGTATTCCAGAACATGTAGTGAACGTGAAAAAGCTACTCGCATCTCCAAAAGTAAGTGCAGATGCCTGGTGTTTTTTCAACTCACTACGATTACGTGCCTGTTAACTCCACGTCATCAGCTCATAAGTTCTCCAGGTTCATTGTTTTCCAAAAGCCCTTTTCTTTGAACCCACGTAGCTGGTACGCCTCAGACTTCTGCAAACTCACTATTTTTGGGATTGGTGCTAAGTGATGGGACAGTTAATTAGTAAGTTACCATTTGCATGGATTACATGTATTCATGCAAATTAGTACAATTCCCTTTTATCTTTTGGTGTAACTGACAGACTTCCAAGTTAGCATACGTTAGGCATACGTGTCATTGTAAGCATGTGAAAACTATATGAACAGGTAAGTGATGATTGTAATCAGGCACCAAATGCTTCTGCGAAACATTACAAATCCCATTAATCACTGAGTATTTTAGGGTCATTTAACACAGGGGGCTTGTTTCTGTGTTATCATTCACCAACCTGTCTGTGGAGCTCCAGGTCAGTTTGTTGACAGTAGCCTTGGGTCTCCTGACCACTCTGTGCTTTTCTCACTCCTGTGTTAGATATTCTGCTAGATGAATGTTCCTGTCCAGACCCTCACAGGTGCTCAGTGCAGTCGGATGGCAGATTAGCTAAGATTTTAGCCTGTGTGATATTCTGGAACAGCGTCACACATCTCTGTATATGTTGTGCATAGAAGCATTTATAAACTCTGCTTTTTCTGCTTGTCACAGTCCTGTATTTACCCAAAACATTCGTCTTGAGTGTTCAAATAAAAACAGGACGCAGTGTTTGGCTTTGTGAGTTAAAATGCACACTGTATCATTAGTTTTATAAGGTCAGCTCAGTTAGTAGCATGTGGCCTTATATCTGTAGGATTTGGGTTCAAATCCCAACCTTATTTTAACGATAGAGCACATGTGTGGCTCAGTAGGTTAGGACCCTGCCTGTAAGCGATAGATTGCTGCTTCAAATCCCATGGCTGGCGGATTGAGGCACTAAACCCCAATTTTTTCCTGGGGTGCTTCATGCTGACTAACCCTATACTATGGAATCCCCCCCCCCCCCCCCAAAAAAAAAAAAAACCTTACTCTCACCTATATATGTGTTTCGAGCAAGACAGAAGGGGTGAAAAGACAATTTCCCCACAGGCATGAATAAAGTATCTATTAAAGTATTATCTCTACATATAGGCTTGAGGCTCAGTAATTGTGTTGATAATGTTGACATTTATTTGATCATCTATACCTTAATGAAACACAGTTAGCCGTATTTTTGTCTGCATTACAGCTTACACCGGGCAGCAGGTTCTGTAGCAGTTTGCTGCTGCTTCCTGCCTGCAGCATCGGGGGTGTGAATCCCCCCCCCTGTGTGTGGACTGCGCATGTTCTGCCTGGGTTGTGTGGGTCTCGTCCTGGACCCCCGATACATGCAGTTAGGCTAATTGGGGTCTCTAAAGACCCCATAGTGCGTGAGGGATTGGCATTCCACCTATAGGCTATATCGCTGCCTTGTGTGCATTACTTCATGGGATTGACCCTGTATTGGATATGTGGAAGGGCATAACCTTGGGTTGAGCAATGGGGTGGTTGAGGTCTCCACCCATTTAAGGGAGTCCAGGAGGTTAGAACCCTCCCCATAATTTACGCCCATGGATAAGATGTTAGAAGGTGGATTTTTTTCCAGTTGCTAAGTTGTGAACATACACAACACGTAGGGAAACTGTAGGACAGCCCGAGTGAGTGTCTTACTGATCTGTACCGTGGCACATTACATATGAGGATGTGAGCAAGACAGCGCGTCAGCTGCTAAAGACAGCAAAGCCCAGGGCACTTTGTCCAGTTTTATTTTGGACTCATTTCCTGTGGCATCTTTCACCTCCCTGTCATTATGCAGCACAGCATCACGCTGAAACACGGAGACCTACCCCAAACCTCGCAACCCAACATCCTGTCAGCCGGGCACATCTAATTAAGAGTTATAAAAGGCAATGAAACAGAATAAAGACAAGCAGTGGAAACTGGCATGAAACAAACAAGCTAATGCTTGCATTTGCTCTTCTTTTAATTGAAATTAAGCAGTAGTTTTTAATAGCTTCTACCATTTTGTTCAATCAACGTCTACATACTAACGTCCTCTTAATGTTTAGCGGGCATTTCTCTCCCTGTGACTAGTACTGTCAAATATTATTATTATAAATAATAATAATTAGTATTATAATACAATTGAACTATACACAGAGTCACTGGGACAGGGCAGGCAATGGCCTGGAGCCCCGAGTTCAGAGAGATCCTCTGAGGGTAGACAATCACATAGCACATTGCAACGTCAAATCTGCTTTATTTGTACATTCTGTTTTTCACAAAAGTGAAAATAAATGTCTTATGTTTATTAAATTTTCTTTCTCGATATTATTAATTTACACTGCACATTTAAATAAAGGGCATACATTTTACCATGCTGGGTGAGCTAAAGGGCCCCATTTTGGGTTTTGTCTCGCGCCCCCAGAGTCCCTAGAATGCTTCTGACTATACAACAGCTGCAACAAGTGTGTTAAATTATCTAAGAGACAAATACGTACTGTGGAGTGTGGCTGAAGGTAATGAGGTACGGTGGCGGAGGTGGCGAGCCACTCGTGTCAGGTGATCGGCCCATCTATCAGGGCGATCGATACACGCTGACAGCGGGACTTTGTGTGCGTGCAGCCGGCAACGCGTTCAAAGAGCAGCGCTGCGCTGACGGCGCTGTCACGGGGGAGAGCAACTCGGTCTCTGCTGGGAAACGGGGGGGTCGCCGCACTTCTAATTTACAGTGACTGGGGACATCAAATGGACATCATAATCTAATGCACTGGGCAATTCTTCGTGTGTCCTATCTCACCGCACTGAAACTTGCCGGAAATAAGTTTCATATTTAGCTGCTGTAACACACATATAAATATTGCCGATATGTTTTAGTATTTAATTTAAATGAACGCAGTGGAAATCTATCAGCGTGCGGGACTTGAGCGGCAAGGTTTACCAAGCGTTGATACTGAGTGAATGACAGGGAAAGCCGAGAGTTTGTGTGTGTGTGTGTGTGTGTGGGGGGGGGGGGGCTTTAAAACAATTTGAACTTCACTGCCCACAATCCCCCCCGATATCACAACTGCCTCACCACCGCCTGCAACTACTTATTGGCCACTATAGCCGCGATTGGTCAACTTCATCCTCTGATGTCAGGACCCAACGTGGGCTCCTCCGACTTCTATTGGCTGTAACATCTGTGTTTTTTCGACCAATAGGGTGGCGATAGGTACGTTGAAGCGGCGGTGGGCGTTTAAGGTGGCGCGGATAGTTGCGCGCATTGTGCCTGTTTTAGTCGCATAAGACCCGCAGTTTTCTTACGGGGTGGCGATTTGTGGCTCTTTACTTTGTTAACATGTTGGCATAGTTTTAAAATGTAAAGTTTGACTGAGATAAAGCGGGGTAAGCCGCTAATACGAAGGTAGATTTCTCCACGTCATTCCTCTAGTACTATACGCATAGCCAAAGCAGTAGTCGTAATTGACTTTGTTAATTTATAACAATTATAGCTTACCGATTTTTAATAATACTATTAATGTTCATGAGTAGTTCAGCATACGAAATATTGTGTTCTTCCACCTTGATTTCGCTTCTCCGGGTGAAGGTCGTGCTTTTATCGTACCTATTTTTCTTACTAAAATGTTGCGCCTGTTTCTTCGTACAAGTAAACTCCGTTCATTGTTCTACAGAGTACCGCACAAATAGGTGTTGTGGACGGTGAGCAGAGTATCTCCCAGGATTAGCTGGTCTGTTCATTTAAGTATCTTGGCCCACACACTGGACGCACTGAAGACAACGTTATTAATGGTCCCCATATAGTCAGGTATTCAATTCCGGGATTAAACTGAAATGTATCGTTTAGTTCTATTTCGTCTAATATAAGGCATGTAATAATTAACAAATTATATTTGTGATACTTGAATGTCACAACAAATAACACTATGACAATACTGTTCCCATAGGTAATTTCCCGCCATCGCACGTGAGGATTGAAGCTCTGCTGGATTATGTGGCCTGAGGACACAAGAATGACCTGAAGATTAATGGCGTGCAAGAGATGCCAATTAACAGAATAGGTGTAGGACTTTGCCCTGCAGTGCGCAAACATTATGGAGACAAATATTTTTACATGGCTGGCTGATGTTGACTGGCATAGTTCATAGCAAAACAAGAGATTGTTGTGTAGTTCTAAAAATACCAATAGAATTACTTTAAGGGTCCTGTTAACAGAAGGTCAATGGGAGTTGAGAAGCATTCACTGTTCATTTGAAATGCGCTTTCCCTTTATACAGGGCTTTTTTTTTTAGCCTGCCCGTGTTTTTGCCTCTTCGTTTTCTTAACAGGGCATCAAGTTGTAGACATGGCAGACTTTTTAAGTGGATGAATGAACAACAATGGAGAAAAACAGGAATAATAGTGACAGACTCCACCGTTACGGCTGATGGTGTAATTAAGAGGTTACCATGCGCCATTGTCCTGGCGGAACCAAAGGACTGGAACAGTCATCATTAGAGTTTGGATCAGCCAATAATACAGCTATTGTGGCTAGACCCAAACGAATATATTGTTCTGGAACATGCTCTATACAAATGGAATCAGATGTCTTCATTTTGCATTCTCTCTGGACCTGTTCCCATACTGTCCATCTCGTTTATGCCACCAGATGCCCAGAAGAAAGACAAATATACTCATATTAAAATCTGACCAATGCCCATCAACTGTATAAGTGCAACTGAAAATATACCGATGTATATTTAAACCTACATTCTCATGTTTTATGTTTATCAGATAAAGATCATACAAAGCTTAATGTATTATGAGAAATGCCGAGCTTTAATTATAGAAATCTTTGGAAATGTTGGATTTATCTAGTAGCTGCAGCAGTGGTACTTCTGTAATTAAAACTGGAAAACCGCACAACTGCAAGGCATTGAATCTCTGCGTAAGGATTCAATGCCTTGCAGTTGTGCGGTTTTCCAATTTTAATTACAAGTTAAAATTCGGAAATCTTGAATAGTATGTATATCTTGGGATTCTGGGTGTGGAGAGTCTCTAAATAATAGTATTCTTTTTTGTGTCCTTTTCTCAGCTGTATTTAACCGTGAATATTTAGAGTAAATTTCAGTAGAGCCGGAATGAACAAAGCAAACTTCGTAGTGGGTGTCTTGCTCACTCGCTTTCTTCAGTCTCCTCGGATGGTGTCAGTATCCACAATGCACTGCGAGCGGACAGTCAAAGCGAGTGAACAGAGGAAGTCCCACTGCGGTCCTGAAGCCTGTCTCACAGCACCGCGCTCGTTATCATACTGAGATGCTGAGAAGGAGTTGTGCGAATAATTACCTGTCTAATGCTTGCAATTAGATGTCATCAATTAGTGCTACTCCTGACTTGAAATTATTGGGGTGGGGGAAGGGTAGGAGGTAGAGGAACGGCAAGTGTGATCTGGGATGGGAGAGAACCATGGGTGGGTTTGGAGTAGGGGGAGTACTGGTCTTTCAGATCGTGTATGGGATAGAAATGTACAGAATTGCGTGGCCTTTCTCTCACAGAACTGCACTGTAACATAAGGGGCAAAAGTGATGAAAAATCCTTGTATCATTGTTTCAAAGCCATTTGGAAGATAGGTTCCAGGATCTTGGGGTGTTATTAGTTTCTAGAATTTTGGAAATGCATATTGATTTGTAACTTCAATGTGTTGCTTAAATCTGATCTGGGTGTGGAGGAAATGTAACATTAGTGTGAGAACCATCCCCATAAAGGTTAAAGAAAATGATCTCCTAAGGATTTGTGGAAAATGTCAAACAGAAAGTTGAGTGACTTGGGTTTTTCTCCAGAACAAAGAGTCCGGCAAAATGCCTGGATGTCGTTGCGATCAACCCCTGACAGTGACACTGTCACTGCAGGGTGCGGCCGAGGACGCTGGGTCCGGCGGGAATCACGCCTGGCGTATCAAGTTCAGCAGAGCTGCCGTCCTAAATAAACAGCCATTAGGGACGAGCAAACAGCAAGAGCCGGCTGGTCAGGCCGCCTCCGGAGAGGAAATGGGACAAAGCGCTTAAGTGCAAAGATTCCATTCATCCTATTTCTGAGGTACTTTGCGGATACCTAGGATGAACCTTCAGAAGACGTTCTACTACTTCAGATGTGCGTTTTGTCTTCATTTTACATAGACCTGTGGTTTTCAACTTGTGGCTGAAAGCATCTACGGGTGTCTGTTAAAAGAGTTTCATTTCACTCACGGATTTTCTGTGTATTTTAATGTTCGTGTGTATGCCATGTGCTTGTGCTCAGCACCCCCGGACCTGATCGGAGCTGACAGACAGGCAGCCCCATGGCTGTCTCCGTCTCCACGGCTCCACCTTAAGTGCAGCCGTAGCAGTGTTTGTGTTGAAGCCAACAGGCAAAATATATTACAGTGTAGGGCTTGCTGCTGAAAAGCTTGCTGGATCTTCTAGTGACCTGCTGTTCTTTCCTGCTTTCCTGCATTTTTCCCGTTTGGATTCAAATTAAAAACAGTTCTTGGACTCTCTTTGCTTTTTTATTATTTTTTTTCCAGCAAACCCCGAACCCATCCCCCCGCCAGCTTCACGTTCCCCCCCTTCCCTTAATGAGGAGGAGCGGTAGAAACAGAGAGGAGTGGGACTGTTGGTAAATTTTGGATGGAGGGACGTGTTTATGTTTGTGTCCTCTTGGTGGGGCTGGTGAAAGGCTAGGCGAGACGGGAGGGCGCACTTACTACTAATTCTCAAGTGTACTTTGCTGCCATGGTAATGTATGGGAACCCGGACTGACAGGCGGAAGACCGGGAACAAGAGTGTGACTTCGGTTTTCCGAAGACAGAAGGGGAGAGAGAGAGAGAGAGAGAGAGAGATACAGACAGAGAGAGAGAGAGAGAAAAAAAAAAGTCTATTCAAGAGGATCTGATTTACGATACCCTCGTTACACTTCTGTTCTGGAGTGACCCAGAAGAATCGGAGCTCCAGGTTCACAGCAGAGGATTTCCCCGAGAGTGGAAGTAAGGGGTTCGCTGGGCGGGCTGGACCTGGTCCTTCAGTGGACTCTGGCATCTCTTTTCCTTGGACCATGTACCCACAGGGACGACACCCGGTAAGCACCCCCTCCGTACAGTCAGCTACCAAGGAGTGAGAGCTGCACAAAGAGTAACGAGAGATCACTCTGAGGGTGACGGAGTGTTCGCGGTGAACAGCTCGGCTCTGGGTGTGATTACACCTGTTTGTCAGCCCTCTTTATCTTGCCCAGCATAACCGATCAGCTCCTGCTCCAGTGTCGCTTTGACCAGCTGTTCTTGAAAGCCGGTGTCGAGTTATGTAGGTGGCTCTGTAGCTTGTGTTTGTGCTCAGAGTGTAGCAAAGGGCAGCTTCTCACCTTCGCCGGAGCCTCCAGAGTCTCTGATCTCGGGGGCGTGTAATCCAGAGGAGTGACGGGGAAATAGTTAGCCGGTAATGTTGTAGACGAGAGTTAATGGCCTGTACGTAATTAGCCTGTTTATCTGGTTGAAATGGATCACCGAGAAGTGTGAACTGTTTCACTGCCCCATGTTTTAGATTAGATTGTATTATAAAGTCTTGAATTTTGTAGTGCGCTAAGCCAGTCTTGAAAACTGTAGAAATTAGGCAGTTTCTAAGTAGTGCAAAAAACTCGCGATAGGCAGTAGAACAGTATAACTGAGACGCATGCCAGACGTACCTTTCTTTACGCAACACACGAGTCTGTAATTCAGCTGGCATTCGTTAGCAGCATTTGCTAGTCTGGCTTCAGATAGATATTAAGGACGACCAGGTAGAGAGTAAGTGGAATGTGTAATTTTCTGAAAAGAGGGAGTGTTTAGAAGACCTGGAAAAACCTTTTTGAAAACATCCTTGTGTATGAAGTAGAGAGGTGTCACAACACTGTGTTTGATGTACTGTGTCCCTGCGTGTGCGGTTTCTTCACCTTTAACTCCTTGAGGTGATAGAATCAGGACATAGCATTGAGTCTGTTTTTTGCCTGTGTCTATCATTATCCTGTTCTTGATATATCAAACATAACTTCTGTCAAGCTATGTCAACTCAGACAATTTCTCGAGTTAAATGTATACCCTGAGGTGCATCTGTTATTAATGGTAAAGTCTGGCAATGTAAGAAATTTTGCGTAAAGGTACAAATGGCAGCGGACTTTAAACTCAGGGACCATGTGACTTGATCGGACAAAAATACCAAGTGATAAGTCAGTAGATGCATGAAGCGGCATGGATGTCCTCATTTTTCTGTGGTGCCTTCAGGAAAGGGTTAAGACTTGATTGCATGGCAAACAGCTGCAGGACCAGTAATTAGTTCCACTGGATTTTTGTGGTTAGCGTTATCTAAAACAGGGCCTGCGCACTGCAACGCTTTGCCAAAAACAATAACAATAAGGGGGGCCGTGGTGGTGGTGGTGGTTGGTTGTGAATGCATTAAGTGCCACGCCTAGAGTTTAAACAGTTGCGAAATGCAAACTTACAATGGCCACTAAGCATCCCCAGACACTGGCCAAAACTAGCTGCTGCAGTAGAGGTTTGGAGAACACTCAGTGTTTATTTAATTTCTGCTGTTTTACATGACCAGATGACTTGTCAGAGGCCATCTGACTTCATGGAAAATTACCACCAGACAACGGCTTTGTTAAAATGACGCCCCAGTCAGTGGAACTTCCAGCCGAAGTCCACGCGGGTCTGCAAACTGCGACTTTGCCCCGCGTTAAAGCGGAACCGGCGGGGTCCTCTCGGAGTCCGTCAGGGCGCTGTGAACATGAAGTTGCCGGGGAAATCCTCGTGAGGATCATGGATCCCCCCGCCACCCGCTGGCCTTCTTCCACGTCGGCGCCAAGAGAGTCCGAGAGGAAGCGGGAGAGCTGCAGGAGATGAGGGGAGATTGGGAAGACCGGGAAGCAGGAAGGGAACGCTGTCTGGGGTGGGAAAGGACTAAATTAGGTGGAAAGGAGGGCAATGTAAAAGCTTTGGAAGGGGTTATACTCAGAGGGAGACCAAGCTGGGGAAGAGGGGCGTGTTTCCGCAGAGGAGTCCTTGTCATGCCTGGTGATAGAATGAGTCTGGAGAGTGTTTATCTGAGCAGGAAGGAGTCCTGATCTGCTAGGGGTGCACTGGGAGAGGGGCTCTGGGATGGACTGGCTTAGGCTCTGCCTGTCAGGGAGCGTTTGATCTCCAAAAAGACTCCTGATGCAATTCCTCTCTCTCTCCTGCTCTCCCATATCACTTTAAGCC
This sequence comes from Mormyrus lacerda, assembly GCA_015163995.2. Classification (NCBI taxonomy): domain Eukaryota; kingdom Metazoa; phylum Chordata; class Actinopteri; order Osteoglossiformes; family Mormyridae; genus Mormyrus; species Mormyrus lacerda. The sequence continues at coordinate 4,735,244 of JAABNX020000038.1, forward strand.
TGAGAACCACCAAAAATAAACAATAAAGAAAAATTAGGTGCTGTTATGGCTATATGCTACCTATGGCTATGAACAACTACGAAAAGCAGGTACAGAACGGCGGCTCTCTCTCTGTCTCACTGCGCGTGCGTGTTTGCTGTTTGTGCGTGTCGCTTGAGCGGCCGCCAATCCCCCAGGTGCCGTACGACAGCGTCAGGCTCGCTGGGCCTGTGTGCGTGTCCTTCCTCTTCTCATCTCCGTGTGGCACATTAGGTGAAAACAGCAGCTTTTTTGTAACTTGGCTCTTTTTTTTAAGCACATTTTACTCTAAATCCCAAGATTTGTATCAGAAAAGTGTGGCTGCTATACCAGGACTGACATTTACAGCGACAGTGAACTTTCCATCTTCTGAGTCCACAAATTTCCCAATAACCAGGGGGCGGGGGGGTGTTGTTTATGCAATTGTGTGTTTCTGTGTGTACATGCCTCTGCATTTATGTCTAGTTCCTGTACAACACAACTCTCTCTCTGTAATTCTGGGTTTACCTGGGCGTGTGCTTTAGACGTGGAATTCCCTAAAGCTGCGACTCTCCCCAAACTAAACTGTTCTGTGTCACTTTTCAGAACTTTTATAAAAGTACATGTTTGAGAGTATATGTTACTATGGTTTGCGTCCCCTGTGGCGCCAATCCTCTGCCTTCCCCTGCTCTATTTTCCGGCAGTTTCTTTCCTACGAGAGGTTTCTCATTGCCGCCACAATGGACGGCCGCCATCACAAAACTGGCCTTCTTATTGGTGCCTGCCCGTGCGGTTACACTTTTGCCTGGCGGTCTGCGGTGCGAGGGCTGAGGCCCGGAGAAGGTGGGGTGTCTGAGGGGAGCTGGGGTCTGACCGCACGCGGATTGCGGTGTGGGATTTGGCGTCATAATGGGGGGGTGTTGATGGGTGGGATGGGAACCAGTGTAATCAGTTCCTCCTACCATATTCCTATAATCCTCATCTCGTTATGCCCCTTTTAAAAAATTCCTCTGGCGGATGATAATTTCACGGCCCCCTGGCGCCTCTTTGCCCAGCTTAGGTGATGTAACGGGAGCCCCATCCTTGTCGCCTGTCACTGTTCTTTCTGATAGTTGGCTCTTGCTGGTGATTGACAACATGATTGGTGTTTGCAGTCTTTGTTTTCTTCTCGGTCATCCTCCCCACAGATAATCCCTTACAAACATCCTGTGGCTTGGTCCGGCTCGCCAAAATCGCGATTCCCACGCGGCTTGGTATTTTTTTTTTCCTCCCTCGTAGATTAACTGGATCAGTTTGAGTTTCAGGACACCCCGTGCTGTCTCACCCTAAATACAAGCCTAGAGATGGTCCTTTGAGCTCTCTGGCACCTTTATATCGCTGGTGGGTTTTGCTCCAGCAGGATGTAAAAGGATTTAGAATGTAGCTTTCGATATGAATGCATCGTAAAAGACACAAATGAAATATATTTAATTTAGCAGCTTTATTAGTAGTTGAAGTACAAGCTTGATGCTGTTGCATTTATGAAATGTGTATTCCTAAAGTCAAAATGTCCAACTCCAAGGAGAGTAAAATGAATCAGGCCAACACTCACACCCTAGGTAGTATGCAGTGTGAAAAAAACACAAGCAAATCAAATCTAGCTCTGAAATGCAGGCAACCGGTCGATTTTACCACTATTCTCAGATGAAGCGCGGGGGGGATTCAATGTAGCGTGAATAAAGGTCAGTGGGAATAAGGTGGCAAAGGCCCCTGCGCCCCCCCTTCCGTCACCCCAGTACTCTGAGCCAGTCCAGGCAGCACTGCACCTGCAGCTTAATTACTCGAAAGCCTGCGGAGTGTCTGACCTCCACCGTTAGCCTAATTGGAATTTAATTGAATTTTGCTTGTCTAGACTAATTAGGCTCCTACTGAAACCACCAGTCCTTTAACTGCACAGTGCTGAGCCAGGGAGCCCGCAGCCAGTAGGGAGAGGGGGATTCTGCAGAGCAGCACTGCTGTGTGTCAGAGGCCACTGGACGCTACGAGGGCTGCTGGAGCATGCAGACATGAAAAATACAGGTTAGGGGGAAGAGCGCTTGGCAGGCAAGGACAAAGGGAGGATGGGGGTAAGGAGGTAGTGGGATAAAGCAACGTTGTGGGGACCACCAGACAGTGGACACTTTTGCTCCCTCCCAGCTCCTGGCCAGTGGGGACCCCCAGACAGTGGATGTTTTTGCTCCCTCTCAGCTCCCAGCCAGTGGATCCCTGAGGATGGGGTTGGGAAACACTGGGCTAAAAGACCAGAGTCGGTCACCTGTGAACTGGACACCACATTTACAGAACAAGTTCAAAATTCAGTTCATTTCAAAATTTAATTTATTCATTGACCTGGGCCTTGGCTCTCAAAGAATCACCCCAACATTAATAATTATCAGCAGGAATGTGTTTAATTCAGGTTGGTCTCAATACCTATTGCTGCAAAAACATTTCTGAGCAAACCATTGATGCCCCACACATTTCAAATCTTAGATTAAGGGCATTGATGCTGTCAGAAGAATATCAGACTGACCCACAGTGTGGGGCTCCGTGTCGCTACAATTAACCGTGAAGTTGGAAGGCGTCTTTGTGTCTGATCCTTGGAACTGGGACTTCCGACAATCCGAATTTCATCCAAACATTCCTCAGCATGGAAAGAATTAACACCCCTCCCTTTGTTGTCATTGTCTATATGCCTCAGTGCATGATGACATTGGGGGAAAATAATTTGAAGTAATATGAGTGAGTTATTTTCTTCCTCCAAAGAGTGGCTCGTAATGCCTGTAGGATACTTGTATTTGAGTGCTTCAGTGCCATTTCTTTCTTTAGTGCCACTTCTCATTCTCTTGGCCTGTGCAAGTTCATAATTGCATAATCACTTAATTACAGCCTCGAATCGATTTCTGTCCGATGACCGGGGCTGCGGCTGCATTAGTATGTGGGGTCTGTAGCTGTGGCTTAGGTTTGAAAAGTTAACAAACAGAAATGCGGACAGTGAATGTCTGGTAACTGCCCCTCCCCCCACTCTTATCTCCTAAGGTCCCTCTGCAGCCTGGCCAGTCCTTCAAGTTCACTATTTTGGAGACTCTGGACCGCATCAAGGAAGAGTTCCAGTTTCTGCAGGCGCAGTACCACAGGTAGGCCCAGTGGTTCCTGGAGCACAGAGACCCTTCAGCTTCACATGCAGGTTGTTGGTCTATCTGGCTCCTTTCACTGTCCCCATTGTATGGAATATAGCGACTGTGTGTTAGGGAATCGTTCTTTAAGAAGGGTAATGGAGGACACTGAAGACTTAACAAAGTCTATTAATATAAATATATCAAGTGTTAATATAGTCAAATGCGCATTAGTGGTTAATCTATCCATGACTGCTTATCCAGTGCAGTGTCATGGTGAACTTGAAGACTTTCCCAGCAAAAAAAAGGCACGGAAACACCCTGGATGGGATGTCAGTCCATCATACCACCCCCCCCCCACACACACACACACACACACACACATACATAAACTGTGTCCAGGGACACACACACACAGCCGCAGGGGGTGTGAGGCCACCCTGAGCCACCATGGAGATCCCAGTCAATATATATCTTTTTATAATACATATTATCCATCCATTTATCCATCTCCCAAACGCTTATCCTGGTCAGGGTCGCAGTGGGCCTGGAGCCTTAAAGTAAATATTAAATAATATTAAATATTAACACTTGCTTGACCACTGGCAGTTGGTGGTATTAAATCAGCATTTTCCCACAACGCCGCACACCCCCCCCCCCCCCCAGCAGTAATCCACTACAGCAACAGAGTCCAGACCCTTCTATATGCACAGGGAGAAAATCCTCATTTGTAATAAGGAAAAAACCTTTTAACATGAGATGGATAAATCCTTTGCGCAATAAGTAGTAATGTTTGTGGTAAATACCTCTGATGGTTGACCTGGAGGTCCTGGTGGTCTCAGCCCAGAGAGAGAGCATATGCAGGTGGGACAGCGTGACGGTCGTGTCATAATGAAGCCGGCTGTCTCTGCTGCGTGTCCCTCAGCCTGAAGCTGGAGTGCGAGAAGATGGCGAGCGAGAAGACAGAAATGCAGCGGCACTACATCATGGTAAGTGCCGTGATCGCAGGGACAGACCATCCTCAGGGCGACGGTCCCATACGGGTCATAACAGAGCTGCGGTTTGGCCTCCTTGCAGGGCTGTCTTTACAAATTAACTGCTATTAAATGCAGGGGAAAAAAACTGGAATGCGTTACATCAGAGTGAGTGTTCTGAGAGGAGGAGTGGGTATGAAAATAACAGATGCATTGGTGTCTGTGCAGCCTTGGCTGGTTTGTGTTTCTCGGGCGATGGGATGGGACTTTACGTATTATGAGTCAACTGTAGTTTACAAACAGACAGATTAGCCCTGAATAAAATGCAATTATCCCGCCTAATACAGCAAAGTTTAATATTAGCCGGCTAGATCAAAATAAAGAAGCCAGCCAGATTTAGACTTATTTTGTGTTTTTATAAATCATTAATTTTGCACTGTATTGTCTACCTAGTACAAACCAGATTTCTTTGGTCATCATTAATTGTGTCCCAGGGGGGGGGTTCCCTGTCCCCCAATTTGTGGCATTTGAACCTACATCACACACGATAACTGCTGTATTTGTTTAAAAAAAGACTTGGCAAGGGAAGGCTGCTATTATGAGAGAACAGAACCAAAATTTTATAGTCCAGTGATTTGGACCTAAGTTCAGTGCAGAATTTGGCTTATCAATGAATTAGTTCACTGGATTAGTGTCTGTGTTCCCTTGTACACAGCATGCTCCCTACAGCTCGGATGAGACGCAACGCTGACTGCATGTGCGTGGCGGGTGGGAGTCTGTACATGTATGACGATGTGTGTGTGGGGGGGGGCTGCAGACACAGACACGTGAGTGATGGGTAAGGATGACTCACCGCTTCCCAGAGTGAAGATAACTCAGAAGAATATATTTAGGCACGCAGACCTGTCATCTGCACTAAGACTTGTTTCAACAGGCATTCCATTTATTTATTAAAATTTTTTAAATCATTTTTCCTTTTTGCGTTAAAAACACACGCTACAGGACATCCTTTTTTTCGCATTTGTGTAGATAATTTACCGTGGGACAGCGGTGGATTTGTAAACACGCGTGGGATTAATCGGGGGGGGGTGAGGCAGGCTGTGGGAACGCCCGACTTGAGGGCGGCGTGGGGGGGCATTTTGAGCATGTTGCACATTTGGTGTGTGAGCTAGGAGCCGGGTGCCAGTGAGGAGACGCCGCCTTACATTCCGGTGTAACAGGGCATGAGCGGACTGTGACCGGGCGGGTTCAGCTGACACTAAGTGCGGATCCTCCTTCAAAGGCGATACACTGAGCTTACGCCGCGTTTGACACACACAGCTTGTATGATGTGTAGGTGAGACTATATAGGTGTTTGAAAGGATGTAGTCCTAAAGATGGGGGGGTGTGGG
>JAABNX020000038.1:4758205-4768917 GCA_015163995.2 Mormyrus lacerda
CATCGTGAATCTCATCCCTCCTCCTGCTCTCTCCGTGTGCATCGTGAATCTCATCCCTCCTCCTGCTCTCTCCGTGTCTTCCAGGGCAGCGATGCGGAGAAGAGCGATGACAATCTGGTCGTGGATGAGGTGCGTGGATGAGGTTCCATTTGCCAGGTTCTGATTCCTTTGTCTTAAGGTCGCCGTGGTTACCGGCAGTCTGAGCGTGCCGCCCCTGTCCCTGCAGGACCCTTCGTCCCCTCGCAGCGTGCAGTCCTACTCCTCCCGGGAGAACGGCCTGGACAAGCTGCCTGCCTCCCGCAAGGAAATCCCTCCCCAGGCCAGCCCCACGTCTCTGGCCTCCTCCAGCAGTGCAGCCTCACCCTCCCGTGGCAAAGATCCTCCCCCAGTATGGTGCCACGCTCTCTGTCTGCCACACGGATAGTAGCACACATGCTCCATTAATGTCATTATATGTAGGAGTGGAAAATTCCAGTCCAGAAAGTGCAAATCCAGACCAACCCAGCTGAGCACTGTGACTGTGACTCTTTATACTCTACTGGTTGGTTGAAACAAAACCTTTGCACTTCCTGGACCTGAACTTTCCACCTCTCGTTATGTGGGATGGCTGCCAGAAATGTGGCTCCTGTTTGTATTACCTAGCTGTTCGTGATATATTGGGCTCCCCAACCCAGACCAGCCTAATTTATGTTCAAAAAATGTTTAGGGCCCCTGCCATTCAGGGTCCTTTGGAATTGTCCTAACTCTGGCAGCCCCGGGACACCCCTTAGTAATGTGAACAGCCTACTTTTAACCTAACCCTAACCCTAACCCCCCCCCCCCCCACAGATTGCATTGAGGAGGGTGTGATGGACAAAGTCATCCGGTATGGGACACATTTTTGGCTAGAAACATCTAGTTAAAGCCGAGCTCAGAGGAGAAAGGCCAGACTTGTTAAAGCTAAACTGAGAAGTAACAGCTTGGTACGGCAGCGCTGTCCAAAAAGGCTTCTCTGAATGCAGAACGAGCCTTAGAGTGCTTCTGGAAACCGGGAACTCTACCTTGTAATGCAGCACCTAATAAAGGGGATTTCAGGCGTATTTTAGCAGAGCACTGGCCCTCTTACAAAATGATTTGCTTTTTGATGTGGATTTTTATGTGATGTGATATACAATCCCTGTAAGGGCTTCTTTGAAAATGAGTAGGGGAGTAAAGTTGATGCACACTAGAACTATTTTTCTTTTCTATTCTTTAGGCCATCAGACTGCTACTTTCTTTCTCCAATAATTTAGGAAGTTCAAAGCCATTAACATTCCGCTGTTGTAATATTTACATGAGGGGACCCCCTATCCCTTATTCACATCTGTTGTTTTTTTTTTTTTTAACCTTTCATGCTATAAAATGCTAGACTGTGGCATCGAAATACATCAGCAGCATTGAGAGTTATTTCATGCGGCGTATGAATGTGACCAAGCTAGCAGACAAAGTGATCCGGGTACAAATGGCGTAAGGATCTATTTTGTCTTGTTTCTCAGAGGGAGAAGTCTAGCACCCCTGTGATGAAGCCGGGGACCCCCATGTCCTCAGAATCGTCCACCCCAGGCCCCAGTGCCCCCCCGCAGTTCCGCCCGGTTCCAGGGAAGCCAGCGGTCGACCCCCTTGGTGAGACTTCTGCAGCGCTGGTGGTATCTACCCACACGCCGTCCTTGTAAAGAAGCAGGCAGCGGCACGTTTACCAGGGCCGATTCTGTTTGAGTGCCGCGGTGTGTCGGACTGGCCAGCGGAGGGCGTGCGAGTCCGAAAAGGGACAGCTGTGCCGTTCTCAGTCCTGTTAGCAGCGCTGAGTGCGGCGCCGTCAGCTAGACAGATGGAGCTGCCTCTAACAGCCATTATTTCGCAGCTTTGGTCCCTCCGTACTTCCGCCGCTCTGCACTGCTTTCCGCGAGGGTGACGGAAACGGGAGAAATGCCGGCCACACTCGGAAGGCTAGCGGCTTTCACGCGGAGACCGGCGATTTTTCTATTCCCATTTTGGCGAAAGTTAAACTCAACAGATTTTCCTGTTTTTGTTTTCAGCATGATTGCTGAGAATACCCCCATTTCGGCCTACTGTGCGCTCGATACCATATTTCCTTTGAAGTGCTTTTTTCCCCCCTCTGAGCGACCTGGCATTTCTTCGGTTGCCAGATGAGATCCCCTTTCATTATTAATTTGCTGAGTTGCCTTCTTCCCATCCTCCCTATTGTCGTAGCTCTGCTCTGTTGTTTGGTGGTGGTGATGATGATGATGAGGAGGAGATGACGTCTCTCTGGTCTTTTCGTCCTCCCAGCTTTGGGCCTGAGAAATCCTCTGGCGGTGCACAGTGCCTATCCCTCCGGGGCGTTTGGGCTGCCCCCTCCTGGCGTGAATGGGGAAATGAGCGCGGCGGCGGCCGCCGCTGCATATGGAGCCGGCCTGCACCTGGTCTCCCCACAGCTCAATGGGGCGGCGTCGGCCGGCTATGGGAGGTCCCCTGTGGTGAGAAACCGCAGGGCGGCGGAGGGGGGAGCGGCGTCTGGAAGGGGGGCTGCCCGGCTAAGAATTTGGCTTTGGGCGTGAAATTCAATGGAAGTACTGAGGTATTTGATCCTTTGTTGCTCTCTGCTGGTGCCTGGTGTTAAATCTCCCGTCTTGCAGGTTGGGTACGACTCCCCCCACCCCCACATGAGGCTGCCGGGGCTGCCTGCGGGCTTGCAGGCCTCTGCCGCCGGAAAGCCGTGAGTCAACCTCCCCGTCCGCTGTCTCCGTAAACCTCGTTACCCCACGTTCTCTCTGAATCCCGTGGCCTCCCAAGTTTGACGCTGTCTCTGAAAGGCAAAAGTGGTCGATCGGTCGGGAAAACTGTCTTTGTTCATTTGTTTTTAGAAACATGTTGCAGTCGGGGGCTTTTCCACCGACTTCTGGCTGAGTACCAGCACCAAACTAGATGTGGGACTTCTTTGGTACTTCGGGTTTCTTTTGGACTGAAACGCATTTGGTCATGTGAATATAACAATGTGATTTTGTTGTAATAAATATTGGGGTATTTAAAAAAACATAAAAGGGGTTCATAAATTTCTCTCAAACCTGCCTTCAAGCGATTTAATCAGCAAGCAAATGATTATGATCGTCTCAGAGACTCATGCAAAAGCAGCAGAGGTAAACTTTAATCTATAACGGGAATAATTAAAGTAGCAAAAGGAATAATTTAAAAATGCTTGCTACGTTTTTTTTGCTAAGGCAGAGTAACAGAGTAAAAATGTTTTAGCGAAACTTTAATCCCCCTGCGCTATAATATCTGTACAGAACAGAAAGTCAGAAAAAGCCTGATTTTAATCTAGCTGACTAGCGATGTAAGAATTGCATGTGCATAAAATGCGATGCTGGTATAAATCCCACGTCGTCCAACCCAGTACGTGAGGTGGAAAAGCACCCTAAGGGGTAATGGGATTTGGGGCAGGTATGCCCATCGCACTTTAGGTTTATGTTTCGATCCGCTGGGTTTTATGTAAGAGCGGCAGCCAGATTCCCACCCCCATGTCTTCCGGAAGCTTCTGTCCGCAACTGGCTGCGTGAAAATGTGCTTTATTGTGCTCTTCCTCGGTGCATCTCTCCTTGTCAATTGCATTAATTTCCATAAATGGTTTTGCGTCGGCCATATTTATTTCTGGTAATAATCTGTCGTACTTTAGCTTTCTTTCACATAATTATTAGTTACCCCTTTTTGCCCCCCGCCCCCTCCAGCGCCTACTCCTTCCATGTGAGCGCAGATGGGCAGATGCAGCCGGTCCCCTTCCCTCCGGACGCCCTGCTGGGCCCGGGCATCCCGCGCCACGCACGGCAGATCCACACCCTGAACCACGGGGAGGTGGTGTGCGCCGTCACCATCAGCACCTCCACGCGCAACGTCTACACCGGCGGCAAGGGCTGCGTCAAGGTGTGGGACATCAGCCAGCCGGGCAGCAAGAGCGCCATGGCCCAGCTGGACTGCCTGGTATGGCCGACCTCCTATGGCTGCTGCCACAGCATCCTGGGCTGTGTAGCGCTCCTATGGCGCCCCCCGGTGGAGTGGAGGAGGTTCTGCTCGCCCTCATCGCCGCACTCTGTCTCCCATCCAGAACAGAGATAATTACATCCGGTCCTGTAAGCTGCTCCCCGACGGGCGCACCCTCATTGTCGGGGGGGAGGCCAGCACACTGTCCATCTGGGACCTGGCCACGCCCACCCCGCGCATCAAGGCCGAGCTGACGTCGTCGGCCCCCGCCTGCTACGCCCTGGCCATCAGCCCCGACAACAAGGTCTGCTTCTCCTGCTGCAGCGACGGCAACATCGTGGTCTGGGACCTGCACAATCAGACCCTCGTCAGGTAAACGCGAGTGATCCCCACTGGGGGGCGCCCTGGGGGGGCCGTGCTCTAAAGCCGTGTGTGTGAGCCGGTGCCGATCAGAGCCTCATTAAGCCACTGACTGATGAGGATCTGGGCTCCCGCAGGCAGTTCCAGGGCCACACGGACGGGGCCAGCTGCATAGACATCTCTAATGACGGAACCAAGCTGTGGACGGGGGGGCTGGACAACACGGTGCGCTGCTGGGACCTGCGGGAAGGTCGGCAGCTGCAGCAGCATGACTTCACCTCCCAGGTAGAGTGGAGAGGGACCTGGGGAGCCACATAAAGGCCGGCCCACAGCGCCATCTGGGGGCAGATCCAAGAGGCGGGGAAAATGGCGGCAGGACTGGGACTAATGGCGGTAATTGTAGGGCATAATCAGCTATTACTGTGTGAGTCAGCAGCGAGCAGCAGGCACTCTGAACATCAGCAGCATCACGCAGCCCCATGTTGCTACTTTCCTGCTACCGCCACAGACTGCACCTCCTCCTCCCAGTCAGCCTCCGCCGCAGACCCCAGCTCTCTGACCCACTGTGCTCCTCTCTACCGCTCCCTCTGCAGATCTTCTCCCTTGGATACTGTCCCATGGGCGAGTGGCTGGCCGTGGGCATGGAGAGCAGTAACGTGGAGGTTCTGCACGTCTCCAAGCCCGACAAGTACCAGCTGCACCTGCATGAGAGCTGCGTGCTCTCGCTCAAGTTCGCCTACTGCGGTACGATGACTTTCGTGGTTTGCCCATCTCTCGCCGCCCGCCGGTGCTGGGTAGCTTCCTTCTGTGTGCCAGTGTAACCTGACCCCTCTCCCTCTGTGCTGGTACTGTGGCAAAACATGCAATTCCATCTTTGCAGGCAGACGTGGTGGTTGACTTGAAATGCTGCTGTATTCATGTGCCAAGAAGCAGTTAATTGTGTCAGTGGATCCCTGCACATGTATGACCGCAGATATTTACGGTGCCGTGAGCAACTGTGAGCAAACCTGTGTGTTTCTGGGTGTCTCAGGCAAGTGGTTTGTGAGTACCGGGAAGGACAATCTGCTGAATGCCTGGAGGACTCCCTACGGAGCCAGCATATTCCAGGTGAGATATCGACCCCCCCCGACACCAGCTGGGTAACGTGGGGCTGACACGGAGCCTGCAGAGACGATGTAAGCCTTCGATATGGAGGGGGTCCCGTTAAATAGCTCTGCCGTGGTGACCTCGACACGGTTGTCGCGCCGTACGACGTGCGATAGCGGCGCTCTCTGACTGAGGACAGTTTGCGGTGATACCCAAGGCAGCCTGGTGTAACGAATCAATGAAGATTCATGATGATGCAAATAATTAAAAAATGATGAAACCTTAATTCATTAACAGAAAGGGGGCCCTTGGAAGCTGAGGGATGGGTGTGTGTTCCTCAGGTGTTTATTATTCGGAAGAGGATGGATGTCATGTGACATGGCTGATGCTGCCTGTCTGGTTGGGGTCCGTAATGATGAAGCCTCGAGTGTTTAGCGTGACCCGCAAGGTTCTGGCTAGAAGAAGAGCTACCAGCTTTGTTATCGAAATGCCAACTGCTTCTCGGCAGCCCTTCTGTGGGCCCACCCCCTCTCACCCCCTCCCCCTTATTTGCTTTCAACAGTCCCATCTGTAGCCCAACGCCCCCACGCCCATTCTCGGCCTTTTGTCTCTGCATCCGTATCAACGCCGCCTCTTCTGGATCACTTAGCGACCGGCTGGCCTTGTTTTGTACACAGTGGTTGTTGCGATGAACGGCGGGAGGGTGTAGCAAGATTTATGTGGCAAGACGGGGAGACGGATGGTTACCGGCTGGTCGCCGCACACGTGTCTCATGCACCGGCACGTTACCGGCACCAAAGTCCTCGTTTTGTACAAGAAGCTAGGTGAGCGTCAGGATCTGTGGCTGAGGTAATAGGAAATCGCTGTAGCGCCTGCCGTCGGCTGACAGCTATCATACTCCGCCCCCTGTCACGGGCTGGCGGCCAGGATTCGCTCCCGACGGATTCAGAGGGCAGCTCCAGTCTCCATTCATTCATTTCAAATGATTTTGAAACACAGAATCCGCCGCGTAATTTGTGCGTGATAAAAGCGATAAACAGTGAGTTTGATCGGGTTTAAAACTAATGGAAATCAGTTCATAAAGACAGGCGTTCGGCGGAGAGCGCGCGGCTGTGACGCACTCCATCTCACAGGGTCTTGGACTTTTTTAGGAAGGCAACCTCACGTTGCTCAGTAAACGGTAAACGGCTGCTTTTGTTTTCAGCTAATTAATGGCGATTAATCCAAGGCTTACTGGGGGGAAGGTGCTTGACGAGCAGCCAGACGTGCTTCATTTGTGCGCTTTTGCTCTCGTCCTGCGCTGCAGTCCAAGGAGTCCTCGTCCGTCCTGAGCTGCGACGTCTCCCCGGACGACAAGTTCATCGTCACCGGCTCCGGGGACAAGAAGGCGACGGTGTACGAGGTCGTCTACTGAGGCCCGTCGGGGTGCTCCCAGACCCCGGCCCGCGTCACCTGGCGGCCAGGCAGGAGCAGAAACGCAGTGGGTAATTAGTCCAGTTTCCTGATTAAGAGCTCAGTGGGAACGATCACCCTGAGGAGCGGCACAGCACTCGGGGGCCCGAGCGGAAGAACACCAATACCAGACAATCGATTCATTAGTCCGTCAGTCATGCGGTAATGAGGCAGCCTGCTGTCCCCAGAGCAGAGGCACATTCACTTCTCACCCTTCATCCTATTAAGTATTAATATCCCATCGCCGTCTCCTTAAGACGCGCTTTATTTCTGCCTTTCGGAGCCACCGTTTAATGGGTGGAAGTCCCAGCAGGTTAAGCCAAATGACACGAGCCGCCAGTGTTCAGTTTAACCGCGCACTAACACATTTTTTTTTTTTTTTTTTTATGGCTGCTGGAAGCTATAAATGAGTCACGGCCTACAGACACGCACGATGTGATTAACGTTCTTGTTTATACTCCCTGTGCCCTGAAAAACTCTAAATTACGCAAAATTATATAATTTCATATATTTAGGAATCGACACAATGTTTTTCGGGGAACTGGTAATGGCGTTAAACTGTTTATGATGGTCAGCTAGTCTGTCAGGAACCTTGTAACGTGCTGGAACAGGCCGGTAGCCAAGGCTGTAACACGCATCACTCGCCGTGTTTTGTCCCTGCTGTTTCTGTCTGCCTTGCCGCTAATCTCTCGCCGATTGCTGAGCTTTGATCACTGAAGCACTCAGCATCATATCACTGTTCTATGTGGTGTAGTCAGTCTGTAATAGAGTGAAATGGGACTATGGCCGTATAAAGCAGGTCTCTGTCATATGGCAAGAAAACCTGCAGTCTTATTTACGGCATGAGAAAGACTATACCCATACCCACTGCATAGGCATTATGGGGGGTCGGGGGGGGGCTTGTTGCTTGCAGGCAGCCTGGGAAGGGTGTTACCAGTGTGATACCACTTTAAGGAACCTAAATACCTATTACACCCACTAGCTGTCTAACTGCACTGCATTGCTACGAGGTGGGGGATGGTGGTGCACTGGTTAGCACTGCCGCCTCCCAACACTGAGACCAGGGTTCAAATCTCCATGTGTGAAGTTCATACATTCTTCTCTCCAGCTTACTTCTCCCCCCCACTCAGAAAACACACTGATGTTAATTAAGTGTGTACCCTACAACAGGCAGCCACCCCATCCTGATTTGTTCTTAACTCACCACAACCATAAACAGGATAAGCAGCTAAAGAAAGCAGATGGACAGATTCAGTTATTCTCCAGATTTACCATGCAGCACATCTCAGTTCAGGGCATCATCTGTGACAGATGCTCCATGCCACTGGTCATCCCAGTATCCGCAGACTCCTCTGTAGTGTCACCATCAAAGCCAAGGACCTTTCAGGCGCACTGTGTAATCCTTCCTGTCGCATTTTTCCACGTGTTGTAAAAGAAAGTAAAGGCTTACATTGACCTTTTTATGTGCTTGCATTCCTCCCCTGCTTGAATGTATAACTTGAATATACAGTATTAAGTATTAACTTCCCATGTGACTAATCATTTAGCTTAAGTGTAAACTGTAAATTTGTCAAATTAAACAGGTTTAAGTAACATTTGTTATGTAATTTGTTATCCCAACATTAGTTTCATTAGTACTGGTTATGTGTAAAGCTTTGAGTCTACTACAAAAATGAAATGTAAATAAAAAAAAAAATTCTCATTTCATATCCATTGTTCACTATGAATGGACCGACAATTTCCACAATACCAGCACACATACAAAATTAGTTTTAATTGTTCCATTACACCACCTACAACTACAATTTCCCAACTGTGCAAGACCCAACATTTCCAGCACTCATGCTGCCGCCTCCCCCCACCCAAAGGAAAAAAAAAAATTCACAAGCCCTGCATTCTGGATTCTTTGTATACAGAATATGGTTCTTGCACAGGAGGTGGGATGGCATCAGTCTCATGCACACCCCCACCCACCCACCCTCCAAAAATCAATCCACAGGCTGACACAAACTTCTGGGAGCAAAAGGCCCAACCTGAGGCATGCTGCCACCTGGAAACCCTAGGGGGGCAGCAGCGGGGGTGGGGGTGGGGGGGTCAAAGCACTCAGCTCACCATGACAGACTCAGCAAGGTTCACAGGTGGCGTGAATCGCACAGCAGTTCCAAAGACTTCACACACAGGTACTGTTTTTTTAACAAAACAAAAAAAACAAAAATGCTGAACACTGACTGAAGTTAGACTGAGATCTGCTTTCGGGGACACGGGTGACTTAAGCAGGGGCTCTTGTCTGTTGCTGGATGCTGTTCCCCTTAGGGACACGCGGGACTGTCAAAGGCAAGCAGAGCCTTTGGAACTTTGTACTGACAGACAAGATGCAGCATCAGCTGTCAGGACGCCCGATATCCAGCAGGGGGCTCCACCCCACTGTGTCGGCTTACTCCGTCTGCTGCCGGCTCAGGGTACCATGCTGCACTGCTATTTAATTCAAAAAGGCTTGGGGACGGGGGGGGGGGAGGAGTCAGCGGGCAAGTTACCAAGGGCTGGTAAAATGTCAACAGCCAGTAGAAAACTTTAGATGATTTCTCATTTAGGGGAAAAACTAACAGTTAAAACACCTGCTTCTGCTGTACTTTTATTTTTCTGAAGCCACAAACATCTCTCAGCATCTTTCGCACTGCATTCGGTCATTGTTTGTGCCGTTAAGTCGACCACTAATGCAAACCTGAATCCCACTACCAGCTGTCTAACATTAATGCCATTAAGATGAGGTCAGCACACAGACATTGACTGAAAGCAAACTCAGCGGTGACTTAGAAGCATCCGAACCCCTGGGTCCCGAGTCTCACAAGCCGAAGTCACTTAGCCTGTGAAGAACACGTAAAGATTTAAAAAAAAAAGTTTCAAAAAAGAATAAAAAAAAAAAAAAAGCAAACATTCTTTGGAAGAATCACATTTCTGTAGCTAGACTGCTAGCTTTTCTGAGCCACACACAGCGCTGACTCCCGAAGATCCGATCTTCCCCTCAAATCCATTTAATAGGCAAGAAGAAGAAAAAAAATACAGGTGGCCTTCTGGTTCAAAGCATCCCCCACTCCAGTCACTGATTGGCTGCTTGTTCCTCACCACCGCCCACAAATCCAATCAGCACTGTCCTCAGTAGATGACTTCATACACGGTGGCCTTCTTGTCACCTGAGCCCGTGACAATAAACTGGTCATCAGGAGAGATGTCGCAGCTGAGCACTGAGGATGACTCCTTTGACTGAGGAAGGAGAATGGGACACGAGGATCAGATGTTTCTGCTCAAGTTTAACAGCAAACCAGTGTTTCCACAAAGCCTGACAGGGCCATCATCCACATTGCTCAAAGGTATCACTGCCCCTATGTGAGGTAAATGTCTACTAATATAAAGAAAATCAATTAACCTTATATTGCTGGTGAAACGTTTCATTTAAAGCACACACACAGACACACACACAGATTTTCAAGACAGCAAAAATCTCTTGCACACCAAAAGAAGCCATTGTCAGAATTAACAGCAAAACCACGGGTGCGGATTCAGAGTGGGGGAATACCTGGAAAATACTAGATCCATACGGTGTCCTCCAGGCATTCAGGAGGTTATCTTTGCCCGTGCTGACAAACCATTTACCTGCAAGCCGAAAGAGAGAGGGAAGGAGAGCAACAGAGTGAGAGAGTGAAAGAGAAAGAGGGAAGGAGAGCAACAGAGTGAGAGAGTGAAAGAGAAAGAGGGAAGGAGAGCAACAGAGTGAGAGAGTGAAAGAGAAAGAGGGAAGGAGAGCAACAGAGTGAGAGAGTGAAAGA
>JAABNX020000038.1:4778931-4790895 GCA_015163995.2 Mormyrus lacerda
GGGGGGGGGTGAGAGAGAGAGAGAGAGAGAGAGAGAGAGAGAGAGAGAGAGAGGGATAGAAAAAAGGAGTGTGGGAAAATGGATAGTCAGAATAGTGGGACTAAGGATACGATACACGATAAGAACGAGAAAGAAAACAAGGCCAGCAGTGATGGGGGGGGGGGGGTTAAATTAGTAGGGTCATCTGCAGTGAGGGTCAAAACTGAATGAGCAGAGGACTGAGGAGCCAGACGCTCGAAGGTAGTGACCTGATCGGAAGTGACATTCAGCTCTGACTGCAGAGAGTGGGGGACCAGTGAGAGGTGACAGGGAGGCGGACATGGGGGAGGCGGCAGAGGGACGAAGGCCCCCCGAGGGCGGATGGGCTTTCTGGAGGGGAGAATACCGGTAAATACCAACCGCAAGGCGGCCCGCTGTAATGCACACGCGCGTAGACTGAAATAATGAGATTTAAATGCCGAGTCTAGGGCAGGATGGTTCTGTAGGCATCTGTTAAAAGGCGAGCAGGTCCCTGGGGGGGGGGGGGGGTACTCACCTGCTTGTGCATTTCGATGTTAAGGCCGTACGACATCTCATAGTACTGAAAAAGAGGGAAAGGAGAACAATTTAGGCTAAATTCATTTACTACACAAAGCAGCTCTTCGACAAGCGGCTGGCTTATAACAATATACGTCTGCTTCAGCGGTCTGAGTGTGATTTAACAAGTAAGCGAGGGTTTAAGTAGTAAGGGAGTGGGAATGACAGGCAACAGGAGGGCACGGGCAGACGCTGGATCGCTTCCACGCACGGCAAGCTGCCAGCTTTTCAACAAATAAGCTCTTCCTGACAGCTGGCTGCCAGAGCCACGCTTGTGCCAGGATTCGGCTGTTGCTAGGCGACGTCTAAACTCCAAAGTCAGATGCCAAAAAAAAAATTGAAAAGTGGTCTTTGCCAAGATGCATCAAGCGCCAACAACATACCGGCCCACGACAGTCGCCTTCAAAGCTCTGGTCAGTACTCAAGTTGGATTTTTTGGTGTTTATAATCTGGCTGATATTTTCAGGCCCACTACCAAAGAGTGTTGCCAAGTCTGCAATTCTCTGTTTAAAATTATCACTGCACTTCAGGTCATTAAAAAAAAAAAAAAGACTGATCCTTTTCAGTGGAGACGTTATAGGCGCTCAAGGCTGGACCACTCCCACCTTATTTAGGGAGAAGGCATCGATTGGTCACAAATTCCTTACAGCCTGACACTTAATCTTGAATTACATCCCAGCTCAGTGAATCTGCTAAAATGCTCCTCTTATGCCAAAGTCAAAGTTCGATTGCAAAAAGACTGAAGTCAGCAGACTTGCATGCCGAGTCTAAATGCTGCTTCTGATTAGCATGAGTGTCACGCAAAGGTTGGGCGCCCCTGCATTTTCAGTCTTTACCTGCAACCCGGTAAAATTTAACGCCACAAATAAGCGGCTGGTGCCGTCTGGTGTCTCACCATCACGTAGTGCCTCTGGATCTCGGACTTCTCTGTGGCCAACTTCTCACACTCCAACTTCAAACTGTGAGAGGAGCAAAAAACACAGGATAGAGGAAAAACATGTCATAAGTCAACGTCTCTTGGATCCGCTACTAATCTATATGGGTCTTCTCGGGACTCAATACACTGATTTGCTCACACTCTCTCTCTCTCACACACACACAATTTCATTCAGGTCGTCTTACTGGCCACATGGCACATGCATGCTAACCAGCGACGCAGAACCACGTCTTGTTGCCGGTTTATTTGTCTTCTGCTGAGGTCATGCAGAACTTCGTAATCGTTCTACTATCATTTCAGATGCATCTGTGGTGAGTCAGGATCTGCTCAGAGAAATGGTGAGCTTTCCCCCGCATGACTCCTCCTCTGCTGCAACCGCATTCAAGTCAACGACAGGCTACCAGACAGCAGGGGGTCCTTAGCAGAGCATGCAGTCCTCTTAGTAAAGCCTTTCGCCCTCCCCGCCGTCCTCCATGACTCGCCAACTCCACCCCACCCTCCAGCTGCTCTCAGCCACAATGACTTGTTTTCTGGCTGCAGATTTATGTCGAGGGAGCGCGTGAGCCCAGGAAATTAGAATATGATTAATGCTGCAACATTAGACGCCCGCGACAGGTAACGGGCGCACATCCACCCCCCCTTCAGCAGTCTCGTGGAGCCGCTGAAAATTGACTCATTTATCACTGTAAGCTTGGGGGGGGGGCGGGGGGGAGCGGGTGGCGGCAGGATTAAATTCATTCCCTTGATAGATTTTATTATCGGGGAACCGTCCCCACGTAAAAGCCCACCATGCAGAATTTCTGAATTCTGGCAAATTGACACAAGCTCGTTTTAGAGAAGGATGAATCCAGTAACATTCAATTGCGCTGCGCACTGCAGGGGATGCTGAAGCCGCTATGTTTCGTGGCAAGTATTAATATACGTCAAAACTCTCAAAATTAAGAGTGGCGGGGAACTAGGCTTGGGGGCCTGATTAAAAATATCAGATGAAGCCGTCGTAATCCTCGCAGCAGTGTGTTTACAGAGCGGGGAAACTGGGTGCAATAAATACGTACATATTTATTACGCTCAGATTACCGTAGATGTACGACGATATAAATCAGCACCCCATACAGACCTCCAATATCCAAACTGAGCTGGAAATGGCACAAAACCTAAAATAAAAGACACATTAATACGGTACAAGAGTTGACACTGTTTGTGTCTAATGCAGGTGAAATTCCTGCTCACTTATACCAGCGGCCTTAAAACATTCGGATTTCAAATCCCAGATGATCTTCTATCGGCCTCCTATTCAAGGAACTTGAATCACTCTTGCAACTATCCAGCTACCAAAAAACGATAAATATTTGAAAGTAAATCCGTTTGCTTTACATCTGCAAACTCCTGGCGCAATGTAATCCGACGGAAGAAACAAAAGATCATTCCGTGATATTTACAAGCTGATCCCGATTATGCCACAGGGAACAGTGCAAAAACAAACAGTGTCGCATGAAAACCATGTGTTTACATACATGTTCAAAGCTAGAAACGGAAGGCTGACTGGCTGGGTACAGTGGGGGAGGGGGGGGCATGCATTTCAAGCAGGAGTTACTGCCAGTGATAATTAGTCCCCGGCCGAGCGGCAGTGAGACACTGACGGGGAGGGGATTGGGATGACTGAGGTGCACTGGCGTGTGCTCGCGGCCTCATCGCCATAGCGACAGCGAGCCAGGCGTTCCTGCGTACCCGCTACAAAGCTGCCTGGACACCATGTGTACAGGCGCAAACTGACACACAGTCACAAAACCGTCACATTTCTTTTAAATATTCCAGCGCAGAATAAAAGATACGCAGACTGGGATTCAGCCTTACATGTTTTAGAGATGCTTATCTTTTATAATCAAAATACCAACAACCCATTTCCATTAACTCTGGCCTTTTGCACATTTGTAGCTGAAGTATGTTTCTGGACCTGAACACATCCATATCAGCAAATGCATTTACCCTGACAGACGGCGCACATGACTAAAAACTGGCTTCATGGGCCCAATTTGCATTCTTTACACGTGTTTTTTGTATTTCTGAAACGGTAACAAGGCACTTGTGACAAGACATAATAAATGCAAAATGTGTATCACGCAGGGATGGAAAGTTCAGGTCCAGAAAGTACAAATCCAGACCAAGGTTTTGTTTCTACCAACTAGTTGAGTACTCAGACTGTGACAGACTTTCTCAACTGGTTGGGCAAAATCTCAAATTTTCCTCAATCTCAAGACTAGGATTAAATAAATCTTTTTCAACCTACAGAAATTGTACGTATTTATTTTTGTGCATCCCGTTTATTCCTCGACCCGCAGTCCCTAATCAAACACAGACACATTTAATGCGAGTAATGTTTTAAATTTAAGACACAATCGCACTGATGATTTGCGTTTGTACAGCATACATACAGTCACTGTATTAGTGTTTCTGCTGTAGTTTTACCACCAGCCGGCCGCCTCCTCAGACACTTTGATATGCACAACTCAAAAACTGCTTGAAGGATCTTTTCCAAACTTTGCACAGACATTTTACGGCTGAAACTGGTTAAATTTTGAGACCGATCACACCAAAATTGAAGCAGTGCCACATATTCATTCATTCATTCATTTTTCACTGCTCATCCTCCATGAGGTCGCAGGAGCAGCAGTCTAAGCAGGGACACCCAGACCTCATTGAGATGTGCTGCACACAAAAAATTGATATGGATGAAGATCTACGTTTGGTTTCACTTTTAAAGAAATTGCCCCAAAAGTGAAGCAGCAGTGCCATGTGCCGCTTTTCCACTGCCACCAAGAACGGAGCTGTACCTGAGCTGTAAGCACCCTGACAAAAACCAAACCAAACTGCTTGGGTGACCATCTGATTGGCCAAAATCCATGGAGATACCAGTGTTCTGCTCATGGATTATCTGAAGGAAAAAGCATATATATTATTCATTATTAGTAGTATAGCACATTGTGATATTACTGATGCATTCCCAAAAACTCAGAACCTGAAAGCTTCCGACCTCCTCCTTAAAGTGCTATAAAACAGCTGAATGGAATGGATTTGTGATGCAAATTTATGAAACTCTAGCAGAATTAGCATTCACTTGCATTAGTACACTGTAAAAAAAAATAAATAATCATAATTGCACATAATAAATCATAATGTACACTGTGTGAACTGTAAAAACGCGTCTCCTCCGATTTACAGCACTGTCACTCTCCAACCCGGTAGTGCCTTTACTGAGCCGACCCTTCTGCAGTGGAAACCCAAAGTGAGCTGGTGCGGTGCAGTGCAGTAACTAGTCTCTCTTCATGGTACAGCTCCATATATGCCAGTGGATAAGCACCATTGCTCATGTGAACACAGTAACTCTAAAAGTATTGTATGGATCTTTTTCAAACTTCACAGGTACACAGGGTGGCGAACCGGAAGTCAGCAAATTTTGTAAAAGATAACCCCAAAACTGAAGCAGATATTTGATCCCATTAGCGCAATAACAAAGCATCTGGCAGATCATTTTCACCGTTTGCAGACACGTTGCAAGGTTGAAGATCCAGACCTGGTCAAATCAGACAAATCACACCAAAATCGAAGAAGCACTGAATAGTGATACAGAGCCTGCAGCCACTGTCTTTTATACATGGATGTTCTGTGGATCTTTTAAGCACAAATATTCCGTGGATCTTTGCACAGGTGAGTAATTTTAAAACTGTATGTAAAAAATGTAATTCAGAAAATGTATTTTCTGAATATTCCATAATAAAGATTTTTTTTAATAGTTTTTTACTAATGTTTTTTAACAGAATTACCCCCATTCCGCAAATTCTATCCATAGCCTTTTGGTATGAGGCCGGGAAATTATCACACATTTATGACACTATTTGGAGTCGCTGGGAGTGCAACGTATCCTTTGAATAATATCTTGTTAAGACTGGCATTTTCACTGGCCAAAATTTGTCACACGAAGTGCCCCCCAGTAGCCGGAGCATTGTGTCTTAATGATTAGGGAAGCGCACTTGTGATTGAAAGATTGCTGGTTCGAATGTCTGACCAGCAAGGCACCACTGAGGTACCCTGAGCAAGGTCCCGCCCCCCAAGCACTGCTCCCTGGGCGCAGAATTAGCTGTCACAACGTTACATATGGGTTAAATGCAGAGGACACATTTCGTTGCTGTGCACTGTGTACTGTGCTGTGTCAACAATGACCACTGATCAACTAATTCTAATTCTAAATGGCATTACTGTGCGTGTGTGTTCATTCTAATTGAAAGAGACAAGATTTTTACATTTTTATGTTCCATTTATCTGTATGAAATTATGATTTATCAAGTCTGATGTAGTACTTTTGTTTACTTTAGACGTGCATAAAGCAGTGTTTTTAAACCCAACAGGACGATTCTTCTATTTTAGCTCTACACCGCAAGAAGGTTTAACTATCCCAGTGGTAACTATACGATTTTAATACTGTGGAGGTTAGAGAGGTACAGAAATGAGCTGGGGGCAAATATAAATTTAACTATGGAATTAATCAATCACACAATAATCAAACAAGAACCTACTAAAAAACTCTGTATAACCTGCAGTTCCCGTAAAGCGTATATTTTAGCGATTCTTAATATTGCCAGGAAGAAATTTAAAGTAGGCCTTTATATGAGAACATAAACCTACACCGTGTGTGACAAAGCTGGTTAATGTACGTTAATTTATGCACCGGCATTTCGTAAATATAGTTTCCCCGTTTCTGTTAGTCGGCTTGAGCCGCGGCATCTCATCGACAACAGCAGTTGTCAAAAGCAAGTCGTTGCTTTTACATCCTGCAAGAGGTGTGTCCTGAAAAGAAAAAAAAATAGGTCTCCTTAGTTGCGGTGAGACATTAAAACATTAAAATACCGTTTTGTGCGCGGCGGTCACTCGGGTCCTTTTTCCCGGCGACTATTATGTGCGAAATTTGAAGACCGAACCATTTGTTGCAGCGTTTCAAGGTTTTGTTCTTGGGAGGATAAAATGAAACAAGATCCTCGCACAACACAGGTTTGTACAAATGATCTTGGGCAAACAGGTATTTTTTAAGGCGAGGGACTGTGCTATGCTATTGTATTCAAAATGTTCCCAAACACTAAACATCTTCTGTTTCACTTCCTTTTAAAGGGAACTTGCTATAATTTATCATAAAGCTGTTCAAATAATTTTTAGTAGGCTAATTTTCTTTTCATCGACAATGCTTAATCGTCAGTTGAACCAATAAACTATTAATCACTGACATAGTTTACATACTGATTCAAAGCATTCTGACTACGGAATAAATGAACAAACCAGAACTGGTTAAAACTCTTTAAATAGTACAAACGTAAAATTCACTAGATGTGACATGTGCATCGCTGTTTCCTAACAGGTCAATCAAGTCTAATTAGAAGCTGGTTTTAGCGACAGTTTACCCATGGGGTTGCTGGGTCCAGAATTAAGAGGCTCATTTGAGATAATTGAAGGAGCAGGTACCGGATGAATAACTGAGAATCTGCACAACACGGTGATTCTGAATGTGTCCTTTTCGGTCATTAAAGAAATAATTCACTTATAACACCAGGTGTAATGTTGTTGCCATACTAATAGCGCAAATCCCAATTTATGATGATGACAAATTAATGATTTAAAAAGTTATGAAAAAACAAAAGGAAGTTTTAGAATTAGAAATTTCTAATTCTGTATCTTGACTGAGGCGTCACACCGCGTTAGGATGCCCCCCCCAGCCTCCGCTGAGAGCGCATCTCTGGGCTCCGTGTCTTTGCCGGTTTCATTCTCTGCAGCCCGTAACTCTACCCACCCTGGCCATCGATGATGAAAGCGTGTGCTACCTGGAACTAGCAAATGGTGGGAGAAGTTCACAGTTGCAGATAAAGACAGACAGGGTTAGACTGGGATTAAAAGCGGCCCTGGACTTTGGGGTCCCCCACACACCGACGGGCTCACTGGGAAAATGCCTGGAATGCCAGACGGCCAGTTCAGGCCTGGAGACAGAGTAAATCAGAAACACCATACAAGACCAGCCACAGAAAAACTCTTACATTGTATAGTAGTATGTTCACTTTCATTTTATCTACTGATACCAAGGACAAGTTAAGTTTTGCAATAACATTCTAAATCGCCATGTAAATTCCGCAAACTTACAATCCGTGACACAAAATCCATATGAAATTCAAATGAACATTAGGCCAGCTAACGTTTGAAAAGCTACTTCACAAGGGCCTCCTGGTCACAAAACGGAGGCTGACCCTCAAACCATCGAATTGCCTGTGGGGTGAATCATACTGCGCTAGATCCCATCAAAGCATATCGGTATTCGCGTGGCTATGGGAATCGGTGCCCACCTCTGTGGAATTCCTTCCGAAATTGCAAATTATCATTTATGTCATTCACAAAGAAACAAGTGCAGCTTTCCATTGCTTTGGTTGGAACTTAATTATTGATCAACTGAACACAGAGAACACAGGTGGTCATCATACATTGTTCCAAGAAGATCCAGAACGACAGCATCACGGACGTTACCAAAACACTGAAATCACTAGACTGTAAGAGAAGAGATTTAACTGTGGCATGAACAGAACGAGATTCCTGCCATATTTAACCCATTACAAAAACTCAGATCCGCAATACAGCACAATAAAGAGCCGGCATCCAAGTATACGGGTCACGATTATTATACCAATCAGCAAAAATATACTAAATACAGTAATATGTAGTTACATTTTTGGTACGTAGGTTGTTTTGAGCCATAAGAAAGATTTTAATCCATCAGATTTGCTATCTGTTTAAATCCTGAATCCATTTCAGCCTAATGACTAATCACTGCAGATGCATATATCAGTTAAATAACACCCCTATGCTTCAATTTCTAAATCAATGAGCTCCTTTTGAGGAAATACTGTAAATTTCCCGTTACAGCTGTGGACCAGAAGAAACACATCTGCTGGATTTTGACGCAAAGATAAATGCGAACTTTTCAGCCACACACAGACACACAAACCCATAAACCACAACCACATGCTTCGTCACACGCAGAATGGGGGGGGTGGGGGGAGGGGTGGCCACATGACGACATCACCACACACGCAGCGCTTCAGGCGTGGAAAACTTAAACTGCGAACTCCATTCCAAACATAAACAGGGTGTACCGCACTAACGCTGCGGTTTATATTTAAGTGCAGAATGCTCAGAAGTCTCATTTCCAGCAGACGTCGAGCTTTTGGAACACGGGGGGAGTTCCGGCATTTCTGCTTCGATTTCATTCTCCACGGACGCACGCGAGACGTGTGATATGACGATCTTGTGCATCTGTGTGCCGCACGTGCTCCGTGCGAGCGTCTGTGGGGACACGCGGCGTGCCAGACTACACGGGCAGGAGAGCACCTGCAGGATTATCACCATCCTACCATAAGGGGCTTTGCTTTTACTGCTAAAGGGTCCTCAAAGGCAGCCATTTTTCCTTAGAAACAAAAATATAAATAACACTGCCCGCATTTTAGGGCCATAAATAAAACGGCCACATTAGTCACCGAGATCAGGCTGCAGCCGCCCTTCCATGCGGCAGCTTTAACTCATCAGGAGAGTTTACCGGCTGCCTCCCTGCCTCTCTCTCTCCCTCTCTCTCTCCCTCCCTCTTTCCCTCCCCCCGCTCTCGCTCATATCAAAGCCTTATTCACCCGCTCCATCGCTGTCCCGCCCCCCCCCCCGACTCTTCAGGGGTTTGCGTTGGGTCGGCAATGATCGATACCGCCTTTAAACGAGCTCCGCTCCTGATTGCGCAGGTCTGGCAGCGCGGCTGTGCGGATCAGGCATCCAAGCACGATGTGTGTACCGGGGAGCCCAATTAGGTGACCCAACCCCCCCACGGCCCATCCCGCAGTTATGCAAGGGGACAGCATCTGGAGTGAAGATCAGATGGTGACGGGTCACGGGGGTGTGGCAACAGAGCAGCAGCGGAGCTTGCTCTTACGGACCGGAGGGACCCGATTCATTGTAGCCCATTACAATCACGGAGGGGGGTGCTTGTGCCGGGGTAACTGTGTCCCGCAATGGGGGCGGCAATCAGAGGCAAGCCGTATAAAAAGCTGCGAGTTCACAGCAAGGATTCCCAAGCAAACACCGTCGCTGTCGGCAAAGAGGTTTTGGCTTTTGCCAAAAATAGCAGTGAGCTTGCTCCTCAACCCCCACCCCCCCATCAAGCCAATGAGGGCCGGGGGGGGGGGGGGAGGATGAAGGGCAGTTCATGGCACAATGCACCAATGTCCGACGAGAGCGGGGGGGTGATGGGAGGTGATGGGAGGGGGTGTGGTAACAACAGGCCCAAACAGACTCCCGTGTGCCTGTGCTTGTGGTAACAATCAATCAGAGGTTGTGTGGGGGCGGATTTTGCTGAATCTGCTGTGGGGAATGAGAGCCAGAGCTGCGTGAAGATGCCCAGGAAGGGGAGGGACCAGCTCTGGATTCCTGCATTCCAATTCGTTTGATGGCACATCGATCAGATACATTTAAGCAAAGACCAGTGAATGCTTACGGCAAACAAGAAAACCTCCCACACAGAGTGTGACAGCTACTTAAACATCACACCTCCCTAAAGTATTGGGACACCTCAGTGTCAGCAAGTCAGGAACGGCCCAGTTAGTGAAACTGAAGAGCCCCATTATCCCCTTCACTCCCAGTCGTCCCTGGGCTCCTCACTGGTTCACCACGTCCACCCTGCTTTCACCAGTCCCACCAAACACTAAGTGCATTTTCAAGCCAGAAGGTATGAAGACTTGCAAGAATCAACAAGCAGCCATAGTGAGGCTGGACCAGTGAAAAGGGGGGTGGGGGAGGGAGAAGCCACTTGTCACCTGCGGGAAATGCCCAGCTCGCAGCCCTACAGCCTCACTCTGTTACCGAGCTCCTGGTGATCGACCCCGGCAGCTGGGGCTTTCGCCACCACACCAGGGCAGGGCAGCACTTAGCCGCCCGAAGCCACCGCTCTGCCACAGCTGGCTCTGGCCCGGGTCCCGCATTCCTGGGACGCCACAGGTGTCGACCAGAACAAACGTCCACCGAGCCAAAAAGTCAAAGCACGGCGGCATCAGAGCCCCGGGAGCTTAATGTAGGAGCCGGAGGAAGGACGTCCGCGCAAAAACAAAGAGAACAGACCCGTCCCTCCGCGGATTCCAGTGATGAACGGCATTCTTAACGGTCAACCTGCAGAATGTGGACCCGCAAAATGTGCTTGTCTTACAATAATGAATATTAGTTAGCTAAACATAGCTAAACCACAGGCTAGTTGAAGAGCGCCAGATACCATTCGAAAATTATTCACTGCAACTGGGCAGTGAAACCAGCATGTACAAGAGCAATAAATTCACTGGAATTTCCCCGTATTTAAACTGGAAACAAAATGACTAAGCATATTTAAATTCTCAGTTCTGTATAGATACACATGCTAGATAATTGTCTCTCTCCTAAGTGGGTTACACAGACACGCAAACACGTGATTTTTTTAGTTATTCCATTACCTGGAGGATTCTACTGAATATTCATATTAATACAGTATTAAATATTAATACAATTCCTGTTTATACATGGTGTAATTAATACTCTATGTTGTTAAGACAAATGACTTTCGACTGAATAACATAAATTCAGGTGCAGAGCAGCCTGTCGGGCTGAGGAGTCCTGTACTGCAGCAGCCGGGGCAGTTAGCGAGCTGCCCAGCAGACCCCTCTACCTTTG
The DNA here is from genome assembly GCA_015163995.2 of Mormyrus lacerda. Classification (NCBI taxonomy): domain Eukaryota; kingdom Metazoa; phylum Chordata; class Actinopteri; order Osteoglossiformes; family Mormyridae; genus Mormyrus; species Mormyrus lacerda. Next base: position 4,790,207 of record JAABNX020000038.1, read on the forward strand.
GTACTGCGTCTGCAGGAACTGGAACTCCTCCTTGATGCGGTCCAGGGTCTCTGGATAAGTGAGCTTCAGAGACTGGGGGGCGCCGGACGCGGTGGCTGCCGCCGCCATGGCCGCCGAGGCCGAGGACCCCGGGGGTGGCTGGAGAGGTGCCTGCCAAGAAAGAGAAGTGCCATTGGGTTGGAGACCCAGAAACAAAACAAAGCCCTCAGAACATCAAAAAAAGGGGGGGGGGGGTTCCATTTTCAAAGATTTCCCCAGAAAACACACAACATGATTGTGCTATATTATAAATAATGTGTCACAGCTGAGAGCAAAGAAAATGGTGAAATGAAAGCGGATTATAAAGGAACAGGGCAGATATGGGGGAGGGAGGGTTGGCCAAAGGAATAGCGGGTGCTGGGGGAGACGAAAGCAAGCAGGGGATGGGGGGGATGAGTAGCAAGGTCAGGATGAATCGGGAGAGATGGGAGGTAGCGACTTGGGGACAGGGGATAGTGGCCAGTGTGCACAAATGAAGGGGAGGGGGGACAAAACAACAGTTTTGTAGGAAGCCAGACTTAAAAAAAAAAAAATACAATAAATAAAAAATAAAAGCGCCACACGGCCCCTTACCCTAGGCCGCAGTCCAAAGACCCAAGGGGGGGGGGGGGGGGGGGGGGGGGGGGGGGGGGGGGGGGGGGGGGGGGGGG
>JAABNX020000038.1:4793716-4810374 GCA_015163995.2 Mormyrus lacerda
CCCCCCCCCCCCCCCCCCCCCCCCCCCCCCCCACCGGAACCACCTTGCGATCAGCTGGGGATGAACACAGCCAGCAGACACTGCAGTTGGTCTATCTACTTATCAACAAGACAGAAAGCCTCACCAGCCAAAATACGGTGCTGCAGGGGGGGTCCACTCATCACCATCAACGCCCCCTGCAGGGCCTCGCACATATTACACAAATCCCAGCTCCCTCACCACCTGCAACCACCCCCCAGCCCAAAAAAAAAATTAAAAAACACAACAACATCAAAATAGCAAATCGAACACAGGCGACGGAGCTGAAAACACCCTTAGTTAAACCGTCATCTTAGCGTGTCTCAATCTCCCACATCCCAGGAACACAAAACCCCACAGACATGCTGACAGAACGCACAACCTGATACACCGACAGCGTCTGTTGAGAATTCAAAGTCACCAAGAACTGCAAACACCACCTACTGAAAGCCCCTTCGCCGATCACTGCCAGCGGGCATCATATTCTACACCAGACGTACTTCCTCAAGCATTTGCTCCTGAAGCTGTTGGCAACTAAGTATCGAAGGTCCAAAGGTAAATGATTACAGACTTGAGGTCAGCAGAGCAGGGTCCACGGGGGGAGATGTCCTTTTGATTATTGTCCCTGCAGCCCACTCACAGGCCGCACCAGAACTAGATAAGAACCGGGGTAGAGATTTAGCTAAATGTGAATTAGCCATTGACCAGTCTGCAAATCCAGGTCCTCCTCAGGGCCGACATGCAAAATGATCCTTTTTTTTTTTGCTTATTGCCTCTTATATTAAGTGTTTGGAGTTCAAACCTCGATTACATTCGCGTTTCAAAATATATTTTCAACAAGTCGATATTAGCATTTGAAAGCGCTTCACATTTTCCGCCCCGAGAATGATTCGCCGAGGGACACGGTCATCCCCCATTGATCCCAAGTCTCTCCATACTCGGGGAAATGCCCAGGCCCCTCCGCCACAAGCTGGGCCCCCCCTTTTTTTGCAAGCTCGTTATTCAGATTTCTGTGCTGTCAAAATGCATTAGCAATGGGGAACAGCTTGCCTGTCAGCTGCGTTAATTGCTGTAGGTGCTTCGCTTTATTAGCTTGCCGCTTCGGGACCGGGTGTCCTTTCCGTCATGCGGCTTCCCGAGCCACGCCTGCACGACACAGACACACCGGGCCCGGACACGCTCTTTCCGCTGGGGTCACCGCTGGGGTCACCGCAGGGCGGTCTGCTGTCCACAGGCGAAAAACAAACGCCTCCCCAGCCACAGCTGGCCGAAGGATCCCAGCATCCATGGATGCACATCAGAGCAACTTGCAAAATGACCGTACGTCTCACTCACTACCGCCGCGGGTCAAGACGGGGACAATGTTACGCAACATTAGCTTTACTTACAATGTCGTTTTAGGGGAAAAAAAAACATTAAGTTCAGATTTTGTTAACTTAATGATTTGTAACACATTTCTCATTTGTGATCGTCGTGAGGCTGCCAGAGCGTCAGGGATCAGCTGAATATCACTGAGATTATAAAAAGATGCTTTTATTTGGAGATAAGAGCGCTACCCATAACGTAAACGGGTAAAAGCTAAACATACAAACAACCTTTTCGCATCAATCTCTAAAACCTGCTAGGTTTCGGTACGGCCAATTATAACGTTATTGTTTTATGTTTTTTTTCCCCCTCATACCCACTACTGATTTTACTTGTCCATCTGCTAAATGCGATTAAAGTAATGGTCACGCTTGCTAAGCAGGTTGCTAGCTGATGTATATCTGCAGCCTCCCCGACTTCGCAGCCCGACAAACAGGAGCATAAATTTCCGCGCGTAGTCCGAGCTCCGCTTCCTACATTTCCAGTTGTTGCTAAGTAACAAAGTGCACTAGAGTCAAATTGCACAAACTTTAGGCTACAGCTTCTCTTGAAACCGGGAAGGAGCCGCCTTCCCGCTACACTTAAAGAATTAAAAGTATAAACATGAAAGCCAAGTTTCTCTTGACAACTTGCATTATGAAGTATTAAGAAATTCATTGGTAAAATGGTTAAAATTACTGTATGGGAGGTGAATTTTATGCTGTTTATGCACCCTGAACAAGTGAGGTTTACAATAAAGACAACTCAGAGATGTTAACTCATGTAAATAATCTCAGTATGTTTTTGTTGATGTTATATTTAAGAATTACATTCGTTGATCACTGTACTTTTTCACCACTAGATTATTGGCAAATGAGAACAGCATAAAAGGCGTGAGAGCCATCCTAAATGGACAAACAATGCAGAAAAAAATGCTTCCTCAAATCCACTGGCCCTTAATTAAATTAGGTGAAACTGATGCCTCTGGCCACCTATAAACACTGCTCAGTGAGCACAGTACAGGTGGGTCCATGCAAAGCGTCAAGGCCTGAACGTTCTAGACAACTGTCAGCCAAACATATGGGGGGGGGGGGGGGGGTGCAATCACTGCAACAGCGCTGGACGCAGACACACTAATGCACTCGCACACACACACCAGCAAAAGTCAAAAGCATTTTGATGTAGAAAGATTAAAGGTACTATATTATATCCGCTCGCCTTACCGTTACTTAATGGCTGCTTGCCACCCCCACACAGTACAGGCCCAGACTAATCAGGAACACCAACATGGCTGCAGAGAGTCAAGGCGAAGCACAGTGTTTAGCGCGCAGCCACAGCGCTGAAGAACTGTATTGCGAGAGCGCCGCAATTCATGCAAGTTTCATGAAACACTAGAGGCTCTGCCTTCCAGTCCCGCATCATGCCAGGAAACAAAAGCCTTGTGGTTAGCGAGGCCGTCAGAATATATGGCAAGCGCTATTGCCTACTACAAGGTTTTAGGGAATGAGGTTTTGCAGCAAGCAATAAATTGTAAACCTGTCTACACCATGAATGATTTTTTCTTGTTTTTACCAAACATTTTATTTTCTTAAAAAAATGTCAGGCTTCTATGCTTTTCAACTGGGATAAATGTTATGTCATGTCTGCAATATTTGGCACTGGAATAACGAAAAAAGATTTGGTTGGCTGTTTGGATAGTGTCAGTATCCATTTTGTAGACTAAATTAAACCAAACCCCCAAATTCATATAATGCTGGGTTTTAAAACCTCCTGTTTAACTGCAAATAAGTACTTGACACATAAAATGTTAAAACTGGACACAATTCAATACTTTGCATTTAAAAGTTCTGTTCCAAAACTAAAAGAAAAAAAAAAGCATTATTAAGAGTACAGATGCAAATAGATGCACTGTATAGATATAGTACAGATGCAAATCTAGATTTAAATACAGTAAAGGGGATTGCGGGGGTGCCTCATGCAGTTACCCTGGTGACCTTCCTCCGGTAAGACACTTGTAGGGACCTCAGGTGCTGTTTTTGGTATCCATAAGGTAAGATCAGAATCCCCCAGATTCCCCACCCTGCGCATGGTGGGCTACAACTGACCCTGGCCTTCGTGGAATTAAATAAACTGGGGCGCAAGATCAGCTCTATCCTGGGAAACGCCGGCCTTACTTCTGGTGTAACGTTTTGGAAGGTGGAAATAATACTGAAATCGCCTTATCAGCTGGGGCAATCTTTACACAGGCTACTGTTCCCTAGGCCTCATCAGCTCACTTAGGTCAACAGGGGATGCAAGAACTTTATTAATTTCAATGGTGGAGCAGGGACACTTTGCTGCTTTATATTCATACCTGTTCACCAAGTAATAACAAAAGGCATTTACAGATGTGTTTATAATTTTGCATACAATAACCTACCGCGGGATTCCAACTGGGCTCACACAACAGGATGTTATACACACATTTTCATCATTTACACGAATTCCTTCGGCTCTGACATACCATATAACCTAAACAGCCTATATTTCGGTGGAAATTAGTAAGAGGGATCGCAAAAAAATCTGGCAACACGACGTCAGCTGTCTGAGGTAAATAAAGCGATCAAACGTCAGTGGTATAGGCTACATCTACAGTAAACAAGATTGAATTCCGTGCAACTTGATATCTTGTTACAAATTTGGGCAAATTCATAGGACAGGAGTTGTATAACTGGTGTAGCGATGCCCTCGCAAATTCGGTAAACAGCCATGCAATATATGCCTTATCGGCAAACAACGCATTCATACCTGAAACGTGTCGAATACGCCCCGGATCACTCACTGAGGAAGATATTACTCTCACCCCCTGCACACTGCTTATGTTTATCGGCATTAAACACCGCTTCTATCTATTGTAGGTAAATCAACAAACGATACTTGAGGTCGCCTGTTGTGGTGTCCCATTATATTGTTGTCCAATAACGCTTCCTGGCGTATATTTACTCGCTAAACTTACGCTCATTTGAATCCAAGCAAACGAAAATTCGGGCACATGGGATCTTCCAGACAACTACAAAGTGAAGCATTTATCGTAATTTTAAGAAGTGCTGTTGTTTGAACTCTAGAGCAGTATACTCACCGGGGGTCGATTCTGGGGGTACATTTTTGGGGGTTGTGAGCCTTTTGCTTAGTCCGATTGTTTTTAGAAAACAAAAGATTCCCGAGAGAAAATGTATGGAGTATTTATTGTTGGCTTCAGAAATGCATCAGGCCCTGTTTCAAAGGCAATAATGGTAAATCTTGGCTCGTCTTACACATACCCTACTCAAGCCTTCCTTTGTTCGTGTTTTATTTAACACTAGTAAAAGAAAAAATAATAATAATAACGCGCGCAGTACTGGCTACAGATTCACCAGATTTTCTTAAAGCGAAATATTTGGTTCACTCCGTGTTCAGCACTTTGCTGCTTAAAAACCTCTCGATCTTCTAAAAAAAATCCGCAGTTTCCCACCTCCACGTATCTCCTTCGTACCAATTCTACCAAACAAGAAAAGGTAGCTGTTCAGTCTAAGTGTATCACCGAGCTCCTGAGACGGACAAGACATGCAACGCAAACGCAGCTTCCTTTGTTTCGCCGGTTTCTTCGGGCTTTTCAGAAAACTCACTCCTTCCTTCTCTGCTCAGCTCCCTTTCTCACTCTCTCCTTCCCCTTCTGACTTTCAATGAATGGGACAGACAGGAGTTTTCTTTGAGAGGGAAACAAGACGCATAGTTGTCGCCACAGTGTGATCAATATTGGGCAGGCTATAGCTAATAAGCTACGTCTCTTCTTCTATGCCGTTATCCATTTCTTAAGGTTGCTGCCCAGCTAATAGATACGGGTAATTACTTGGTTCTGAATGAAATAATTCATATAGTACGGGCGAGAGTTAAACAAAATAATATTTATTTTTAAATTATATACGTCACAATAGAAGTGGAATAAATTTAACGTAATGCTAATTAAAATTCGATTATGTACTTTTGTTTTAAAATATTCTAAGAATGCAACCATAAATACATTGGTTATTCCACAGTCTCGCACTTGTTTTATTGAAACCCCTTTTTCTTGTTTAGTGTACACTACTTGGTGTTTCTCACTTTTGGACTACTTCTCAGGATCTTTCGGTTTTCCATGCTCATGTAAATTTGCTGATAGGAGGTGTGGGGGATGCAATGGAATTGATCAATGAATGAATGAACTCTCCACGTGGGGTTCGACCCAGCTACAATCAACACGGACAGCACCAGCCAATGAGTATTTACATGCCCCACGTGGGTTACCCGATGTGTTTGTTGATTGGAGGATGACCGTGTCTCGCAGTTCTACACGTCAATCAAGAATGGCAAAATGGCCGAGAGGAGGATTTAACTCTTTGGAAGCAAAAAATAAGTGAGGGAGATGGAGTTGTTATGGTAATCGCAATTTGCATACATTTTCCCCTTCCTTTTCAGGAATGAACTGGTAGTATAGAGGAATCACATGTTAAATCCTTGCTTGGACAATTTTAAGGCAAAAAAGCAATGTTATATTTACATTTGGCATACTTATTGTTAGTAATTAATTCGACCAGTATATCAGCGTCTAAAGAAAAATAACAGATTCATGCGAATTTGCATGTCGTTTTAAAATGTTCTTCCTCAAATAAATCCAAGTACCATCGGTGTGTATCAGATCATGTCATGAAAGAATCTTAAAAATAACTCAGTTTGCAGATAAACCTCTAGCAGAGAGAAATGTAACATCTACGATCAACAGAGGAGGTGGGCACAGGTAGGCGGGGAGCGTTTATCTTAAAACTACCAGCTAAAGGAAATTCTTAGTTATGAATGCTAAATGTTTGATTTTTAAAGAGGCGCTCCATGACACAAGTTTGGTTAAAGTTTCCATTGTTCACAAAGAGAAAAATAACAAGCAATAAAACACCTGAAAGGGTCATAGAGTAAGAAAGGTAATCTCATTTACAAGCAAGGACATAAACTCGACATCAGATAGAATGCAACTCTCCCTGGTACATCAGCCCATGTCACAAAGTTTGTACTTGACATACTTGGAGTATCACGCCATCCGCCATTCAGAACTGACTGTTCAAAAACCAGCCGTCTTATAGCAGAGCCGGTTGATGCGGGAGAGGTAACTAGTAACGGCAAAGCACAAACTCGGAATCAGGTACACTATAAAACCCAGCCGCTGGTGTTGGGTGAATTACGCCGCCCTGATTAGGCATGATTTTCTTCTGTTCTTCAACTTTAGGCCAATACAGATTTTTTTTTAATGCGTTAGTGCCAATAATATTTTTTTCTCCATAAGTATTTGGGGCATGTGTTCTTGAAAAGGCCGCAGGAAAAACCTCCAGTGCATGGCATGGGAGAATTTGCACATGTAACTTCCTATAGGTGTCCCTCAAAACGAGAATATGAATATAAAAAGGCAAATACTGGAGACATTTATTAGTATTCCGGTGACATGCCCCCTTCAGAGGTGCCCATAATTAGGGAGACAGATATTGGAAAAGCAAATTCCTGCAATTGGAAATCACAACCTGCCAGAGGTGGAGCTGAGAAACACAAAGAAAACGGGGAGGGGGGGCAGGAAAAGGGAAAGAGCGCTAAATGGGGCAGTTCAGAGGGAGAGAGAGACTAAGATTATAAATTGAAGGACTGAGACAATTTATGTGGAACACACAGAATGTGGGAGAGAAAAGTATGAAAGGCAGATTGTATTGCATTTTCTTCTGTGAATTTTAACACCCATAGCCGGTTTCACGCCCTTCTGGATCGAGGGATCGCATTTATTATGCAGGAAGGAACGCGACGCATGGCTGTCCGACTCCTCTGGATATTTCAGGTTGAAGCGGGAGCAGGGCACAATGCATATTTGTGCATGTGTGGGGGGATTTCACATTATCGCAGACGGTGGAATGGCGAGAGTGATGATGCGCGCACAGAATTGCAGATGAGGTCATGCCTGGGGGAGGCGGGGCTAAACCAGACCCCAGGGGGATTGCAGACCTGCGATGGGCCCACAAATCAGGTCCGTGCGAGGGGACAACGTCCCTTTCATAAAGTTGTCACTACATCTAGGTCACGAGGTTTTGAACTAGGTCGCCCAATCAGATTCATGTAAATGATAAATGCTTGTTGGAAAATAATAAAAAAGATAACATCGCAAAGTTGTATATCTGTATAAATAGTTTACTGCGTCTTGACAAACCTGGAGCAATGTGACCAGGTCTGATTTATCCAGCAGCGGCACACACTCTTTGTCTTTATTTGCAGAGGCTGTTTTACCCTTTTTTTTGTGAAACATAAATACATACGCTGCCACGGTTCCCACCCGCCCGCGAGCTTGGGCGCCACCTGCGGCTTCCCCCATCTTTCACCATCACGATTTGCGGCATGCGGGAGAAAGACTGATGGGCGGGCGGTCCGCAGACTAACAGCTGACTGGAGGTGAGCTGCCGTTTGGTCGGAGGCGATGTCAGCTGCCATAATGATAGCGGGCGGGCAGGCAGGGGGTGGAGACGGCGGAGATACAAGGAGAGGGGAAGCCGAAATAGAGTGGGACTTGATTAGCTAATCATTTTCGTGAACGAAATTACGGTAATGCTGTTTACAACAAAGCAAAACAATGCTACATCACCGTAATTATCATATCAACATTTATGTAGATAAGAGGGCTCTCGTTGTTCCGCCACTTATCATACAACAGATTTACAGTTTTACTTCATTAATATTCAAAGGGCTCAACAATAAGCACGTCACATTAAAAAGGCGGGGGGCAGCAGCCCACTGAGCCCCCTAAGCCTCCTATGGACAGGACCATGAGTTTTGAGGAGACCAGTGTAGTGAGGTCTGTCAGGTTCTCACAGGACAGTGGGAAGATGGCACCAGCCCAGCGTGGAGGTGACTGATGGGGAGACAAGGCCATGCTGTTGTTGCGATCCCCCCCCCATCAGACAGGCCTGGTGTCAGTGCCGAGACAGCGGGGTGATTTATTGGGCGTCCCCTCTCCTGGGAACCCGCCTCCCCCTTCTCCTGCATCCCCCTCATCCCCTCCTGTCTCCTTTCGGCCCCTGGAGGAGGGTGGGGGGTAATGACTCGCATTAGCAGCCGCACAGACCTGCATAGATTCAATGATGCACACAAACCCCTCCCTAACCTTAACCATAAGCAAGCAAACAAAATACAAGACTTTTGGCATTTTTACTTTTTTAATTGCTCACACAGATTTTTATAAAATTGAGGTTATCCAAATGGGGAACCTGGAAAATGTCTCCAAATATAAAGGAGTTTCAGGTTTACCACACTCTGGGGACAATTTGGTCCCCCCCCCACACAGACACAAACACAAATGCATCAAAACAGAATAATATGCCTAACTACCCACAGGTAGTTCTGTCTGGGAACTCTAGAACTTTATTTTTAATTCTTCAAATCAGATTCTCAACATAACAGATTAACGAATGGGAATTTCACATCCGACACTGAGCAAAATCCTCATGTCAGTTTTATTCTGTTTCAAAGTACGATCTCAAAAACCCATTTGGAAACTTTTGCTTACTGGCATGACATAGATGAGGAGGCATTAAAAAACACAGACACGCATATATACAGCAGACAGACTGGATTATATTCTCCTTAATATCTTGTCACTGTAGCTCATATTCCAGAGCCTCGCTGTTGCCAGGAATTCCTTATTTTGGAAAGTGAATGACAAGAAATCGACACATCAGACTTCTCTCTGCCACTGTATTACGGAAGCGTTTCACAGCAGTCGGCAGGAGGCACGTGTTGAATGAACATACATGTGTGTAAATGTGCCTGGGCACATGCAGGTCATCCATACATTAATTATTCTGGAAGCAGGGGCACATTTACAAAGATGCATAAACTATATCATCACAATTAAAACTGTCATCTTGATCACACTGAAATGTGGAATACCACTATTCTCTGTATATGGTGATATTTGTCACTTTATAATGCTGCTCCATGTCACTCAAGTATTGAGAGCCAGTTATAAATTCACTATTTCAATAAGAGATTGTTATTATAGGTAATACCTAGCACTGAAATACATTGAAGCCTCTCATATTGGTCCCCCCAGATCAAAGTGATAACACATTATATTCTCCTTTAATAGAAGCCTGCAATGGGTTCATATCCTTGCTCTTGACTGTGGTCTCCAATCTTTACATCGTTCGCATTTTTCTGTGTTTTGGCCTCTAATTATGTACTCTAAAACAGTGAACAGGTTTTAAAGCCAGACGACATTGCCTTTATTATTATTATTGCCATGCACACTGTGGATCACATCGAGCTTTTGTAGTTTATAGTCGCTTTCGTAATTCAGATTTCGCTGCTGGGATTTTTTCACTTTATGTGCTGAAGTTCCACGTTTGGAATTTGGCTCCAGGGACTTTGTCGCGTTGGCTGAGATTCAACATAGATTTCCATAGAACATCATCTTGTGCGTCTGCTTTGTGCTCCTGCTGTATCCTCTGTGATTGTGAAACAGTAAAGGCAGCGAGATAAAATGACCCAATTAATGACCCTTTGTCTGACGTCAGAGCGTGTGCCATTCGCTGTTTACATTAGCTGTTTTTAGCCTAGCAGTACTGGTAATAAGGCTTCTGAATGGCCAACCTGGCTTTACGATTAGAGTTATGTCGCTGCCTGTTGGCTTGGCATGCTCTTGACAGCGTTTCAACGTTTTCATATGGAAGGAGATATTTTTCAATAACGGACGAGGAACACACCGTTTTTAAAATACCCGTGTACGTGTGTACAAGGCCCTAGTTACATGTGACTGTGACATGGCTTAAGTCGGCACCCCATTCAAAGGTGCCTGTGCTTCCTGTGATGGGCTCTGGGTACACCACATACTTTATGTAAGGTATATAAGAACTTAAGAAATTTACAACTAATAGCTCAGCGTTGTTAAAATATTATCTAGCTCAGATTTAAAGGAACCCAAGGTTTTAGCTTCCGCTACACTAGCAGGAAGACTATTCCATATTCTAACTACACGCTGTGTAAAGAAGCGCTTCCTCAAATCCAGTTTAAAATGTTCTCCCGCTAATTACCATCTATGGCCACGAGTTCCTGCATTTGAATTAAAATTGAAGTAACTATTTGGTTGAACAGCGTTCTGACCTGTTAGACTCTATATACCTGGACTATGAGCGTCGTTAGGTCCAATCACTCCAGCGTAACCACGAGTATTTCAGGCCAGATGCCAATTATCTTAAATTTTATTTTATTTTTTTAAAAAAAGGTCAAGTCCCAGGTAAACTTGACATATATCCATTCATCTTCTAACTACTTATTTCTACTTTGTTAATACAACTGGTGAGACGATCAGCAGGACAGGAGAACCTCACCTTCGCAAAGTCTGGCTGCCCCTCTGTGGTAGTTCGTAGGAACTTCATTGTGTTTCTCTCATCGGACTGGTTCTGTCGATAGTAATGACCAAGACCAAAACCGCACATTCGCCGCTCTTTTTACTTTAATATTTTCTATAAAATGCTCATGTAGAAGACCTGCCGTGAATTTAAACGTCCTCTTTAAAACTATACTATTTTTGAACAGCAAATAGCATAATTCGCTACTATTAATAAGTAAACTACCTATGTAAGAAAATCGCCAAGTATAGGCCTATATGTGTGTTTACATTATTTGGCTTTAGAAAAGAGACAAAGATTGTCTATATTGTAAGATTATGCATATCATCATTAATATATTGATATGTACATCTCGGATAAGTTGCAAAGTAGTTTATGATCTTTGAAATTAATGAACACAAAATAGATAGAACATTAAAAATTTTAAACCACTAGACAGGTTTTGAAAAATACTCATTCGAAAATTGTACTCGGTCCTAGGTTCTATGGTGTAATGGTTAGCACTCTGGACTTTGAATCCAGCGATCCGAGTTCAAATCTCGGTAGAACCTACAGAAGTTTTCTCTTGGTTCGTAACTAACAGTGCGGCCCTGTTCAAAGGGGTGTTTGAATCTAGGGAACAGTGAACCTGTATGAAATGACAATTTCCAGACAGTCGTTTATGTTTTTATTTATACTTTAAATGGCGACGTAATTCTTTATTTTGTATTAAATTATTTTATGACAATTCGATATTATTTTGAGGTCAAAAAAGACTAGAATACTTGTTCTATAAAAACATAAAACAATGTCAAATACCCTTTTCTGCAAAGAATTGGTTTCTGATGTAATTTCAACGTACTCTGATATGATTTTTATGCACTGTTTTCGTCAAGATCTATGTTAATTCAGCTGTTCTTTCGTTATGTACATTTAGAAGTGAATTTCATCCAATAAGTGCTTCTTCCGATCGCTTCATTGGTGCAATTGTTACATTTCCCCACCAGAGATCAGCCTATCTCGACTCCAGCTTCCATTAATTATCGCGAATTAACACAGGACAACGGGAGCGCGTTTTCTCGCTAGTCTAGATTGTTTTACTCAGTGTGAGTTGAACATGTCTCAAAGACAATGACTCTTCATGCTCTAGCATCAGTGTTCCAAACGGAATCTGAGCATACAATATACAGTACATATACTTTAAGACCTACGTTTTATGTTTCATCATCGACAGTAATAAGGGGTCATACAGTCTCAGAAAAAATGGTAAACATTTGTCCCCTTGCTTGCTACTGGGGCTTCACCCTTGTAATTATACCTTTTAAGGTACAGAAATCATCTCTGAGGAACATCCCATAGGTACAAACAAATATGTACCATCAATGGTACAATTTCTGTACCCTATAAGGTACAATTACCTACAGCTAAGGTACAACTGGCAGATCATTCAGGGTACAGCCCCAGTAACAAGCAAAGGCACACATTTTTACCCTTTTTCTGAGAGTGTAAGCACATTCTTATAATTGTTGTTGTTGTTATTAATTATCATACACGGAGGGGAGGCTGACACTTCATGGCTACTGTGGCCTTGGTTTCTGTTTCACTCTGAACTCCTTTAGCTACACTTTAATGAGGCATAAACCATGATGCAATACGTGACTAATGTAACAATATTTGCAGTCAACGGATGCCTGTAATCGCAGGTAAATGTAAGGCGCTATTATATTTGAAATTTAATAATTATAATCCGAAGCATTACCACTGTGGGTAATCGACTAAAATTTTCCATAAAATCTAAGACGACATTTCACAGTATTATAAGCATAAACATAGAGAAACCACTAACTGCAGCGGATATTGGCTTGTGTGAGTAATTGCTGGCGTCCTTTCTAGGGTTTGCGGTGCCTTTTAACCTGTTATTTCAGGATGGGGGTCTAAACTGTAGCAAAAGCGAGCAGGAAAATCTGATGGATACATTCTCTCTATACTGTCATGGAATCACTGGATCTGAACCCGCATGTGGATGCTGTGACCTAGACCATTTCTGTAGGACCTTCCCCAAGCTGCTGAAGGAACATCCCTCTCCAGGAACGATACAGGCCTGGACTCTCAACTGCACCAGTGCCAGTATCAGCATTCATAGCCAGCAAACTGTATGAACACGGAGAGGGTCAGAGCATGCACTGCAATCAGGTTGCAATCAAGTGCAAATATGTGCAAAATATGCCTTTGTTTACTGTGCCATGATGACAGATAACAGATAAGGAGCTGGTGCGTGCATCCAGAAAAAAACAACATGAATTGTGTATGTTAACTAAGAATGCGAAGATATTTATTTTCAAGAACCTATAATTCAGGATATATTTTTATACATTTTTAGAAAAAAAAACATCACTTAAGACAGATTATTAAATGGCAACCATTGACCTTTCCTGAGACCTTAAAGATTTAATATCATAAGTTTGCACGGGGGGGAAAAAAAACGTATCCTGGTTACCGTATGTGTTAACGCATGTATCTGACGCACACATAACCCATTATTCTATCTACCCACAGGGTACAGACAAGCTAATTATGAAAAAGTGCAAAATACCAGCATACACCATAGTGCAGTGATGGTCTTGCCAATTAACTGCAATTTCAGCTTCACTGCTCCCATTCCCCCCCTTCCCCAAAATCCATCCAAGTTCAGTATCTCCAATCTTTTGGGTTATAGACACCCAACACAGAGCCCGCAGTTCTTACAATTGGAAGGTGTAAGAACATCATTTCATACTTGGAAAGGTTACATCCAATATGGCTTTGGAGGTAGGTTTAGACATACATCTAAGTGAAATTATAATCACCAGAAATAAAGGGAACTGTGAGTCTGAAAAATGTTAGAAATAAATAGTCATGAACTTATAAAGATAAAATACGATGCCATTATATGTTATAGTGAGACTATCATTATAGCCTTAAAACAGCAGAAGGGAGAATATAAAATCTGCTTTAGTGGTGTGAAAAATAATAAAATAATAATTGAGAAGATAGGATCCTTCCCCAGATGCTGAATAAATGGCTAGGAGATGGATGGTCTGAGTGGATAATTAGATGCTTTATGTCTTAGGGTCACCCATTGACAACCAACTTGTAAAATGTTTGAAATATTATAGAATACAGGATATGCCTTGCATATGATCTGCAGTAATTCTGCCTGCTGTGAAGATGAATGACGTCATAGGAATCCCTACAATAAACGATGTGTACGGTGAAGGTCTTGAACTCGCACTGTCAACAGTCATGCTATCTGATTGAATGTATAATTATATTAGCATTTAACCTAGGAAAACATCCTAGGACTTACTGAACCAGTAAAACTGTAGGTTTGCTCTTCTTGGGCCACGATTTTGAATCTTCCATCAATGGAACTTTAAAACGTGTTGGAATTCTGTAATACAAGAAAATAATTCCACACTCCTAAGATCTCATGCTATAATGCAAGAAAATGGCTGGATTCACACTCAAAAAATAAAATAAAATATAAAATAAAGGTAAAAAATAATGAATAAAATTATATTGACAAAAGCATAAATTTAAGAACCATGTAGTTTCACTAAGGAAGGAGAAAAAATTCATATGGTTTTTGTCTATGAACAACAAGAAGAAAGGAATTTAAAAAATGGAATTTAAAACAGAAAGCTGGAGAAGCTGAAAGGAAAATAAAATGACAAAATCTAACACCAGCTGATATCGGTTTCGTTTTTTTTTTTGACGGACGTTGGAATGTAGGTCACAGAACGACACAAAAAAGCCTCTCCTGGTTCTAATGGTCTCTGGCAGCCTGTCACATTTTCAGCATTAATATCAGGATCCATCTAAGTATACGTGTATGCATGTATTGGTAGTGAGCGCTGGGGCCTCTCACCTCCAAGATTGAGGACTTGAAAGGCACCTCTGCTCTGACGCTGTGCAGCTACGCATGTTCCCTTGTCACATGGGCTTCTCCAGGTGCTCCAGGTTCATCCTGAACCTCAAAGACATGCAGTTAGCTTTCTTAGCGTGTCGATGAGATCTAGCTATTTTAAGGAGCACCACAGCTGTAGGTACGAACACATATAAAACCATACATTACACATCAACACATCCCTGCTTATTTAGATCCATCCAACCATCCACCCTTCTGTAACCACATGTCCTATTCTGGGTCTCTAGGAGTGCGGGGCCTATTTCAACTGAATAAGTAAATGTAATATATTACATATAGTATAATAAAATGTATATAAGCATTTTATGCCAAAATATATTTCTTGAACCTTTTCGGCTCCAGTCTAAAACCTTAAAGGTGATGAGACACAGGGCAACTTTTTGAGCAACTGAGCAACGTTACTGGGCAATTGCTAACTAGGTGAGACAAAGGACAGTTCATCTGGATCTGGATGATTGCGAAAAGATGCCCACTGCTGTTCAAAGTTTTCCAAATAGAAATTTGTTGCCCAATATCAATGGGAAAGTGCCCAGGCAACACTGGTCAGCAACACTGTATCGTCTCCCTATGAGGTCTTAGTGTAGAGGAGCCCTTAAAGTGGAAACAAGCAGCTTTGTGTCCTGAGGCTGCAGATTACCATTCCCTTCCTGAAGTTCCTTCCCTATGGGTCGTAAAGCCATGCCCCCCTCCCAACTTAAGGTAGAGAACAGAGTTTGCATTTTCCAGGCCTTGGCTTCTCCTCCTCTTGATCCTCCTGCTCCTCCAGACCCAGCTCCTCTGTAGGTCCTCACCGTGCTTTGGCAGGACCCTGCCGGAGCAGGATTTAAGTGTCAGATGTCGCAAAGAGAAGTTATAAATATCAACAGAACTAGGAGGCGCCATCAGCGAATTCCGTACTTTTCCGGTTGAATGTGAAGCTGCCAGCTTCTCCCCGCGGGGAGGGGGGGTACACCCAGGTGCTGGAAACGCAAGTCTTACATCTCACCATGCGACAGTGGGAGACACAGCAGGGATGAATGGCCAGTTACCTGAAATATTATGGATTTCAGGACATACCGCCGCGTCGCTGGCCTAGGAGAGCACGTTATTAAAATGCAAAGGCACCGGTTGCATAATATTTACATTGGGCAGAAGCAGATGTTTTAGATTTAATTAGGGTCACCGACTGTTTACCTTGGTCATTTTTTTCCTGAACTGCAAAATCCCTCCCATGCCCTATTTCGGCGACAAAAAACGATTTGGTAAATCAAGTCACACACACGGCCTGAACATCAACACTGCAGGCCAGCATGTTAGGAGCTGCCTAGCAAGGCAAATTCAGGTGATTGACAGGACAATACATGAATGGTGACAAAACAGAAATATGTATGACTAATTTCCTTGGTAACACCCTGCTTGGCATCCTTCCGTCTCCTTGCAGTGGACTTTGCCAGTAATGTTGGGCCATGCTTGCTTGCTCTGCCTTGGCAGCCAAACCTTAGAGATCAAAAACAAGGAACCACTTGTTTGTTCTGCATATTTACCACAGGACAAGGAAGTCTATCTTAAGAGTAGGTCTTAGCAGATAGTTACACAACAAAACACGACTTAGGCAGTGGCGTGATAGTGTCTGTCAATATACTGTGGAGTTTTCTGCAGTCGGGATGGAGTGGTCAGCTGGAGAAAGCTTCATTTTTAATCCTTTTAAAGTAATTATAGAGAAACATAGTCAGGCAGTTTTAAAGCCCCATTAGACTCAGCCAGGCAGCATGACGTAGGTGCTGTTTGCTGTACTCCATGCAGATGGTCATTAAGCACAGTGCACATGACAGCCAAAACATGGCTTTATGGATGTTGGGATGATGGTGAAGCGTTCCCACTGTGAAGTAATGGTGTGTAGAGTCGGGGAGCATACCAACCACACACACACACACACACACACACAC
>JAABNX020000038.1:4810474-4821159 GCA_015163995.2 Mormyrus lacerda
CACACACACACACACACACACACACACGTTTCTATTTGTATCTTTGTGGGGACCGTCCATTCCTTTTCTTTGGGAAAAACCCTTATCCCAACTTAACCAAACAAAATACAAGACTTCTGGCATTTTTAGTTTTTTGATTGCAGTCACAGATTTTTATAAAATTGAATTTTCCCTTGTGGGGACCGAAAAATGGTCCCAATATATGAACAAAACCTTTTGTAATCATATTGCGGACATTTGGTCCCAAAATGTAACATATACATAACCCACACTTGCATACACACACAAGCCTTCTATAAATATGTAAGACTTAAGTACAGCTTTGTCACACAGCTTTGTCACACAGCATTGACTTCCATTATTGGTTTACCCTCCGCTCCAGAAGAGGTGGTTTGCTCTTGCTTTCTCATCATTATGGTTCCCTGCATACCAGGAGGTGGTGGGCAAGTTTATGAACTGAGGAGATCTTTTGTGTATGTAGGTTAGAATTTTAAAATAAAAATGGCCATAATTTCATCAAAAGTATTCATATTTCCTTCAGGACAGAACAGGTATTCCTCCTGACTAACAGTGCATCCCTTGATTTGACTGGAATGTTGACGCCCGGCTGTCTTGGGTCCAGCCCAGAGAAGTGCAAGTTGCTGACCATAAAACCAGGCATCGCATGCAACGCTGCAGCTGGGCCGCTTTGGCCCGTGTGAGAGACAGGTCTTACATAACCCCCACAAAAACACACAGTACCCACGTCGATATTTTTTCTTTGCGGAGTTGGGGCAGACGCCAAATCAGAGGGTGCAGCTCCGGTCTGACACCTGCTCCAGGCATCCACGCCGAACGGGGGATGGAAAGGGCCGGAACGTTTAATTAAAGCAGCAATGCTTGGAAGGACACGTCATCATTGTAATTCCTGCTGATCAGGTGAAGCCTCTTTACAACGCGGCAGGGCCCAGCTTGAAAGAAGCTTCTAACCAAACTGAAATGTCCTTTAACTGCAAGGCCTGAAATGCACGTTTGCGGAGATTGGGGTGGGGGGTGGGGGGGGCTTGCAGTGTTTACAGAGGGATGGAAAAAGGCTGCACCTCCATGCCGTCAAGGAGAAGTCCATAGAGAAGAATTTGGCAATCCATAGAGAAAGGGTCTGCCATGACTGATTTAAAATTTAGCGTTTTAACTCCAGCATGGTGAGTGTGGCACCCCCTCCTCAGGACTGTAAGGTCGGCGATTCAAACCACACTCCGCGTGTAAAGGATTTTGCCTGTTCTCCAGATATCGTGCGAGTTTTCTTCCACATCGGAGTAGTTTGGCAAATCTCCGAATTGATCGGTGTGAGCTTGCGGGTGAGAGCATGAGCGTGTGTGTGTCCCCTGCACTGGACTGGCAGCCCATCCAGAGTGTACCGCTGCCTTGTGCCCAATGCTGCCTGGCATGGGCTCCAACCTGCTCTAGGATACCGTACTGGACGAGCCGCTGGAAAAAATAATGGTCAGATCAGATTCAGAAGAACGTGAGAATGTAGCGAATAGGAAGGATCTTCTTCATTTTGTTTGCAATTCCCATTTTATTCTCAAAATTGTTAGTGAAACAACGAAAACCTTTTTATAGAGAAAATACAAGAATAACAAAAAGGTGTAGATAATGTGAAGCGTCACTAAATAAGTAAATGTGAGAATGGAGAGATGTCACACAGGGGAATACCCCTACACACCTGTAAGAAAAATACTGATTCATAACGCAGTACATCTTCCCCCCCCCCAAGAGGGACACTAAGCTCCGTTCTGGCTGTTATAGTCTCCTAGTTGGTTTGTCTCTCGTTGGGCCCTAAACGACTGTTCACCTCATCTGCTCCCTGCAGCGCTAACAACATGGATTAGATCCACACTGCAACAGATGCACATCTTATCTTCAGCACCCCTCCCCCTACACGTCTCTTGGACTTAGGAAGCACAGGCCTGCATTGTGACACAAAACGCCACGAAGAACATGGCTGCTTGATCTAGCATAAAACCCAGAGAAAGAACAGCAAAGGGCTAGAATAGTGACGGTCAGACCATTAATACGTGACAAGACAAGGTGTCTCTTTGGTCAGGCCCTTTGCATTTTTGAACATCTGAGACCGTTAAAAAATGAGGAGTTACCACGCGATGCATGTTTTAAATCCGGAATGTGACCCCAGAATTACACTTGCCAGAATCAAAGGCAGGTTATGTGAAAGACCAACAGTTACCTCAACATTAGCGAGGAAAAACAACAAAGTCATCAAATCTCTTTAAAACGCTTATTGTAAAAACTTAGAAGGACATTCTGATGCTTCAGCCTTGACAGTTTGAAGAACATGATTAAAAAAAAGAGCTTCCCATGGAACTTTGAGTTTGAATGTACTATTGTTGTGAAGTGCATGTTTTTAGAGCCAACAGTAACAAAATATAAATATGTGCTTAGATAAATACAACCAAATTTAATTATGAAATATAAACAGACCTTCTTTTACAAGCCTCACAGACCACCCCTGTGTGGGGCCCACATTTTTTCTTAGTCTGGATCCATAAAAGACTATTTTTTGTCCTTCAGAACCACAGTTTACCAGCAACCCTCCCCCAGGACATCTCCGTTTACCAGGAATGTTACCTCAGAGATTCTGAACAGCAGACATTATGCGTTTCAGCACAAAAAGGTCTCTCTCCTATAGCATGACAATGACGTGTGTCACACACAGCAAAGAGAACATGAACCATTACCTCAAGATGACTGATCCTCAGTCCTGATACAGCTCAGTGTTTTGTTCCACACCATGCTATTAAGGTGACTGCAAAGTCATTAATTAACCCCTTAGATGAAAATGAATGAAAATTATAAAATATCACTCCATTACGGCTTGCGCCACCTGGAGTATGTCATAAAGAATTTTCTGGTTCTTTCTGGTTTGTGTTATTCACCACTGATTAGTAAACCACCCTGGGCTAAGTGGTCGACGATAAAAATAATTTATGCTAGTTAGAGTATGTATTTATATTATTCCTTACTATGCTGGCAGCAACGATTCTCATTAGCATCTAGCTGAGTAACTACATTTACTCTTTGAATGCTCAGGACACCTAAAATGCAAAATCAACACTAACTAGAAGCCAAATGTCTGAGTAATATCTTAAATGCGAGTTTACAGCAACTGCCACGTAAATAATAATTTAAGATATAAATGCGTGTTTATTTTGGTTTGAAATATCCCAGTTAATAATCCAGTCCAGCACAAAGAAATACTGTCATTTTGTTTTTCCCCCATCGTGTCTGTGCTGCTTCATAAGTCTGGCTGAAGGCTTGGGAATAAACAGAGGTGGAGGACTTGCATTCAAAAGGAAAGTGGAAGCTTAGGCTCTAAACGAGGCTCTCCGGAGGATTCCTCAGAGTTGGTCAAATGTAAACCAAAGGCCTGGATATGTCAGCAGGACGCCCACGATCAATGAGTACTCATGCAGGACTCAGTACCCTACTAATGAATGGAGGTGGAAAGGCCAGTGCAACCTTAACAACCAGGCTTACGAGTACTCTGAGTAATACAAGTCCCGTGTCAAAATAAAAGTTCAAACCAGGCAGCATGTGAAACAGGCAGGCTTGGTCCCTCCTCTCCTTTCATGAGAGATCGAAACTCCACATGGGTAAAATGCCTGCAGGACTCTCAAAGTTACATCGTCCTGGCAGTATTCGGCGGCAGTCCGCTGCATTACCCGTTTTGAATCCTCAAAGCTCCAAGAGAAGAGGAACACACCTGTCAGTATTCCTAGCAGATCTGCGAGCTAATCTTTAAACAAACCTTAGTATGTCCCATGGTACTCCGAACATGTGGTGCCAAGACAGTGTTCATTTGTTATGAAGCAAATAGTATGATGTTTAAAAATGTGGGCATATAAACTGCAGATTTTAGTACTCTTGAGAATGATTCCAGTTATGTCAATAGCTTCATGTTTTCAACTTTGGATAAAAGCATCATCTTAGCAAAGATATCGTAATGTACACAGAAATGTTATATAATACATTAATCCCCAGATGTGAACATCAATTTACTGCTTATGGTATCCCAAAGATTGCTTCAGCAAGTCTTCCTGTTACAACAGGCAGGTTATATGGTCTGGAAAAACAGCACCATTCAACAAACTGCTGTTCCGTCTGCTGAAGGTTATGACGCAATCCATATGCTAGCAAGTAAGGATACAAAACTGCAGACGTCTAAAGTTGGCTATTTGGAATGTAACAATGGCCACTCAAGCTACATAGTCTACCTCCATCCAAAAATTTAAGGTTAGAATGAACAACCACAGGAGAATTCAAAGGCTTTAGTGTCCTAAAAGTGGCTCAGTGGGAATAAAGTGCAGAAATGGTGATCTTGATAAAGCAGAAAGGGTTAAGAATTGTTGCTATGCACGTGGGGACTGGGACTCCAATTTCTAAACAGTAAGAAAAGTCACCATAAAAAAAAAAAAATAAGTAACCTGCAATACCGGCTGGAACCGGAAAAAAACAAGAGCTATTATCCTGCAAACAAAGCTTCAGCATGTCACGTGACCAGTTATGTAAACCAGACAATGTTGACTTTGGGGGGGAAAATAACAACTCGCATTCACATAAACGTCAATAACAAATATACATGAGATTAAAAACAAGCCTACAAATGTATAACCATACGTATAAAAAGACAGGCAGCTGAAATTTACAGGGTCACAGGGAAGAGCCACAGTATAAAGGCACACTTAAAACATTTCGGTCCTCATGACTAGATGCTCCTCAACCTCCTCTCCTCATTCCAGAAATACCAGGGTGTCAATTTCAGGCACCTGAAACCTTCAACAAAAATATCTCAGCGTAGGTTAGCAGAGGTTTATACTGTAGTGCATCCAGCCTGGCGGAGCAGTCAGCCACGTCAACGGTGGCTCCTCCTCCTGCTCCACGAGTGTCTTTCTGACGCAGCTGGCTGTCGGCACAGAACCGGGGGATGGAAAGCTCAGTCTGTCAGGGGGCCTTTCGGCATCAAGCCCTTACTGGGGGCCGTCGTCACTGGAATAGTCCATGAAAGGGGAATCCTTTTGCCAGCTTTTTTTTTTAAAGACGCTTATTTACACAATGGAACAAAATAATGGCTGGGCCAAGAAAAAAAAAATATATATATTTCTTACAACCTTTAGAAGTCAACTTAAAACTTGCACCCAAAAATTGTTGTTACATAGTATAAATACAACTTAAGAGTATACATCATATAATAATGATGATAAAAATAATAATATAAAAACGTCATTAGAAATCTGAGCACGATATTTTAACTGGCATTTCATACGACGTTCTGTAAAGCAGGTCATTAGCCTCATCATTTACTATAAATATACACAGAGAAAATAAATAAAGCAAGACTGTACTCTCTCATGTTGAAAAGCATAATTAATTGCTGGAATGGCAGTCTAATTAATGTTCAACATGGGTCTAATGCTCCAGTTTTTAAAAAGATGGAAATTGAGGTTGGAAATGGCAGGGACTGTGTTTAATTTTGAAAACATTACCAAACATACACAGCAAATATACCAGTTTCTAAATGTCCATCCTAAATGCTGATATTTCCTGTATTAAATGTGTTTATGTTGTCATGTATATCATGAATAATATATAGTGGTATTTTATTCTGAAACATCCATCCCCCCCATCCATCCATCCATTTTGGCTTGTTCAATGCAGGGCTGCTGGGATCTGGAGCAGGGAATAACCCAGGACAGGGCGCCAATCCATGTACACTTACCAAATTGCCCATGGGTGTCAATGGTAACTCCAAACAAATTTGCATGTTTTTGGACTGTGGGGGGGAACCGGAGTACAGGGAGGAAGCCCCACGACAATGCGGAGACTGCAAACTACACACATGGAACCCTGGCAGAAACTCAGACCCTGGTCCCAGAGGTGAGAGTCGACAGTGCTAACACAAACTTCATGAAATGAAAATCCTTAAATAATAAGCCCAGTTTGGCTTTATGGTGATGTAATTAATATAAGAATTTAAAAAACCTCAGGAGAGATGTGGATTAGTCACAAGGTGCGCAAGACTGGGAAACACCAAGTATCCATGTCAGTTAGTTCCCAGTATAAACTGGAACTACTTACCATATGCTGATAGGCACATACATAGGATAAAGCAGCTTATCCACTCTGGTTAAGATATCTGAACTCGGGGGGGGGTCGTGCAGCAAGCGAGCAGCGACAACCCAGAATCCTCCACAAGATGGCCGGTATCCGGAGGAAGAGGAAATGCGTTCAACTTGTCAAAATGTAGTAATACAAGAACCTGCTGTCAATGTCAGTCCACTGGCCTTTAATTAATCACTGCCTCTGCTTTGCCCCCCACCCCAATCCTCACACCCCACCTTTTGTACAGAAACATTCACTGCCCCCACCAGCTTAGTATAAAAAGGTCGCTTTTCAGTCCAGTCCAGCTTTACGCTACTAACTCAGGACGAGAAACGGAAGAGTTAAATGCAGTCACATGCGGCGAAGCAAGTCTGCCACGAGCTCGTGGCTGCGGGGAAGGCGGGTAGGCTGGTCGAGATCACCGAGCACGTCCACTTGCAGTCCACTGCGCGTCCACTGCCGCCACCATTCTGTCCAAAGTTTGAGTGGCATTCGGGAACCTCCCCCCCCCCCCCCATCACGCTGAGCTTGGGTAGTTGAAATGGTTGCTGCGCTCAGTGTCGCCGACCTGCAGGCTGGGCTTCTGTTCCAGCTCCTCACTCTCAGGCGTCTCAGGGCTGGAGCAGCGTGGGGGCCGCATTTTGAAGAAGTCCGACACGTAGCGCACCTGTAGGAAAGGGTGGGACATTTATTATTATATTATTTTAGGGGGCAGGGCACTGTGCCTGTGAACAGAAGGTCGCTGGTTCAAATCCTGCGACTGCTTGAATGATACCACATTTGGGCTCTGGCCCAAAATGCCCCAAGGGTACGGGACACCAGCCAACCTCAAGCAGTGGCATCGAAAGAAGGGGGGGGCAGCAATGTATATCGCCATCTTGTGGGCGCACATGCAATAGTCACATGGTGAACTATGCAATGTATGAAAGATTCTAAAATAATTTTACTTTCATCATCGAGAAATAGGTAGGATATGATAAAATGTCTGCCTGACAGGACTGCAGTCTGCGTTAGGTATGTTTCATCCTCACATTCTGCATATGTAGTGAATTGGCTTCAGTAATGCGCAGATTTATAATAAAAGATAAAGAACGCGCATTTACTTGTTTGTTTATTTGTTGGGGAGGGGGGTGTCCTCAAGATGGAATATGGGAAGGCCGAGATAAGAGATACAAAGAATAGTGATTTATTTCTGCATCTTTCTGCTGAAAGGCATCTTTGCCAAGCAAGCAGGTACTGCTGCCATTATCGCTTGGTGGCCATAGTCCCTGACCGAGGAGAACCATTCCTCTCCAGAAGCTTCTCCAGCTGCACCATGCAACCTAAGACACTGGCACAGTGGCACAAGAAACCACTGTCATCCCACAAAGCAGCAAGACGGCAATAACCAGGAGAAAATGCAAGGGGAGACTTACAATGAGGATGGCGATGAGCGCCCCCTGCAGGAGACCTGTCAGAACATCGCTCCAGTGGTGTTTGTAGTCAGACACGCGGGTATAGCCCACGTAGACAGCAAACGCCAAGAGGAAGAACTGGATTGTTGGTCGCAGAAGTCGGGCCCATTTTGCCACCAGCCGGGCCTGAACGTACAGCTGGTGGGTGGGAGGAAGAGGGAAAAATATCACTGCTGGGAATCTCAAGAAAACTCAAATATTTTAAGTTAGCATGATCTCATTTCCATGTTAATTCTAAGATAACAGAACTGTAGTGAGCAAGGTATTTATAAGCAAGCGAAACAAAGAATATATAATGAAATTGGAACAAAACAAAGTTTGTCGTTTTCCCCCCCAAACATCAGTGTGATATCAACCAATCGCAGGAAAGCTAAAAAAAACCGACCTTAGAATAACATTAGGATAATGTAATCAGGCGATTGTCTAATAGCCTTTTCTTAGAATAACTTAGAGCAGTAGAGAAGTATCTGGTCGTAAGGTGGTGCAATATAAACATCTCTACAATAATAGACTTAGAGGTTCCCTTCTGTTTGCACTTGATTTGCATCTACAGCGCATCAAGGACTTCAGTAGGTGGGAAACAACACGGTTAGAAACGCACTGCATGCATTAGCCAGCTAACACTATTTCATCCGCTCCCCCGGGGACGCCCACCCTTTCCCGGGGGGGAGGGAACAGGGTTGGGGCAGGACTGGTTAAACCCATGTGCAGTTTGATTTGGTTTATATTGAACACAAACAAAAGTATCAGGAAAGCGATGAATCGTTCAGAACAGAACTGAAAGTGCATTCTAATCGGCAGCAGGGGCAGATCGAGAACGTTATACACGGGCTGGCAAAGGGGTGGCATGAAATTTTAAAGGGTTCTGACACAAACACTCTCTCAGATGCGCATGATCTGTTAGAGTTTAATTTGAATTTATGCTGGAGTCTTATTCAGTAGAATAAAAGTCATTTGTTATCCCGCATTTATTCCGCATCTTTAATTCAGACTGCCTCATCCTGTCTGCAATTGTGTAAATATATGCCGCTCACTCCTGCTTTGTATGCGAAGGTATTGCTAACACTAGGACTTTAGCGGTTTTAGAGAGGGCCGTGTTTTATATCTTTATAGATATATCAGCCAATCCTATGGAATATGAAGAGAAACAATGTAAATTTAAACTATGTTAAATAGTTTAAATAATATCTTAATGTTACCTAGCTCACAGATGGTGCGTTGGAGTTTAAAGCGTACGCACAGTGTGATACAAGCATACACACTAAAGGTAAGTAAGTAGAGACGTGGCAAAAGTGGAACAAACCATGTTTTATCGGAGGGGTAGCCTACACAATACTCTGCGCTTGGGAGATTATATTTTACAGGCCTTAAGTCGAGAGATCTCTAATGAATCTTTGAATTATCAATTATTTTGAGACTGATTTATATAATAGTTACACTGCTCAAAACTGAGGTCGCAGATGGGTTGGCAACCCAGAGGAAGGGGTGATAGCCCCCACCCGGTGCCATCCCATAAATCTGCCAGTGATTCACAGTTTATCATTTTATATGGAGGAAATAAATATATTTCTAGAGGCAGCGACTCTTGCAGCTACTTGACATCCCTCGGACAGCGACTCTCAGAGTTACTTGTCGTCCCTTGCATACTCACCGCCAAGAACAGCATGCAGTACATCCCAAAGGAAGAGTGTCCAGAGTAGAAGGACAACCTAGACCACAGTAAACAGAAAACTGAGTCCTCTGTGGTGAGGTCTGCAGACAGCATCAACAAAGATTAACAGCTGCTGTGCAAACATAGTGCGGCCCTCTCCCTGAGCACCATGGCCTACCTGGACTCGGTGACGTTGGCTATGTTCCCAGAGCAGTTGATTTGCAGCATACTGCCCTTGCAGGTTTTGGGAGCACAGACGGCCATGAAGTTGGGGCGTGGACGTCCGATGGTATACTTCGCCAGGTCGGTTAGGGACTGGCTGACGGCCGCTCCGAACAGGAAGGTACCCACCACCTTATAAAGTGCTGCTACATACTGGTTGAAGTCACTGTTGGAGTGAATCTTCTTGCTGTAGACCAAGTAGGCTTCACCAGAACATATCTGAACATAGGAAAAAGACACATGGTGTCCGTCAACATCATCTGGTGTCCAAACCGGTTAGATTTTTCCCATCACAAATTGGAAACTTGTTTGCGTAAGCATATGCATAAATGTATAAAGATATCTTCAAGCATGACTAATAAAAACATGTTTGGGCAACACTGTTGCCCATACTCACATCTGTCTGCCTTGAATGATATGGCCAATAGAACGTAATAAATTCTACACAGCATACAGAACCTTGCAATGGATCTTCTCTAGGTTCCTTGCCAACACAACGTGGTCTTGAGTGACACAAGTCAGTATTTTTGTGTTGTCCAGTGGCCATTTTTGATCCAGATTTATTCAGGGTTTTAGGGCTGTTTCCGGATTTACCCGTTAAGGATTGTACCAACATTTAGCTTTTAAAATTCCTCTCTCGGAATGCCGGTTAATTAATTCTTGATGACTGACAAATGCACTTTAGTTTTTTCTGACCCTGTCAGTAATATCCATCACACCCTATGTTTTGTAATAAAAGTGTACGGCTGGTATGATACTAATATAACAGTAAGAGTAAATAGAAAAAAAATAATAATCTCTTTTAATTAAAATTAATCAATTCCTGAAATTTGGAATATTACATCATAGGACTGGCAATGACGATCAACATTTAAGTTTTGGTGATTGCATTTAAATCCATGAATGACTGAACGTGTAACATGATATTTCAGTACAAGTACAGGCAAAGATTAACACTGAAAGCATGCGGTAATAGTAGGTCTGATGTAATGGAATGACACAATGCTCTAAAAAGGTGAACACCCCTCCATACTGCCTTTATCTTATCATCCAGTTATTGTTTTACCACCACCATTCCCTCAGGATTTAACAAGCAAAGTCACAAAATTATAAAAAGGTTTAAGCAAGATTGAAATACGTATAATATTCTTCTGACCAGAAACAACTACGATACCATCATATTGTGTATAAACGGTTTTCTA
>JAABNX020000038.1:4830012-4844162 GCA_015163995.2 Mormyrus lacerda
TAACGAGTCGCTGACATTCCGACCCTTTGCTTGTCATACAGAACGCTCGCAGTCAGCGCAGACCTTCAGCGCAGACCTTCAGCGCAGACCCTCTAAAAACAACCTCCTTCACCATGTTTCTAGAAGTGCTAGCGGAGTCATTTTTCCTAGAGGAAAACAATTCATTTCAATGCAAAACAAAACATTAAAAAAGGACACTCCATGTTTCGACATAATATTCATAGAAACGATGAATACATTAGTCTCTGTCACATGCTGTAGGAATTCACTGCAAGTTTGTGTTTTATTCACTTGATTGCAAGTATATTTTTTATTTCTGGTGTTTTTGTTAGCCTAGAGAGGGTCAGACAAACAAATAAAAAATAAAACAAAAAAAAGTGAGTGCTCAGTCTATTGTTTCTAAACAAATGAAGGCGCTTGCATGTGGAACAATAATGGACCAGAATGACAAGCCACAGATACAAGAGTCAAAGTCTGTCACAGTGTAAAAACTGCAGAGTGTTTGTCAATCTAAACCATATTATTTAAAGTGCTCAGGTGCTCTCCCCAGGAGGACAGGCTCAGAACATCTGACCACCTGAAGGTTCCGCCCCCAAGTTCTGGCCACGCCGCAGGTTTTATGGAGCTCAAATCACCATGTTTCTTCAGGAGTCACACCCATCCACGTCACGCGGCGTGAGAAGTTCTCACATGCTGAGCCGGTGAAGCAGGAAGACTTTGACCTCAGCACCTTATCATACCGCTGCCACAATATCACCTGCGCAAACAAACCCAGCTCTGATACTTTGAGCTGGGTTTGGCAACAGAAGCAATAGGAAAATACCTTATTGCACACTTTCCAGTGATTTTATTTACAATTGTAAATAAAAATCAATCTCACAATAGCTGCTCAGTTGGACGGATCATTAAAGGGGCAAAAGTCAGAGGAAGGAGGAGGCAATTTGGGTGATGTGGCAGAGATCTGGGAGACTCACAGAGACTGTGGTGGGAGTAAAAACAGGAAGAACCACAGAGGAGGATAAAAAAAACACACACATGCCCATTTCCTGTGAATACCATACTGATCAATATCACTAGTCTGTAAGTAACAGCAACGGATAGTGAGAAGCTACTAATGAAACACACATGTGCACACACTCTGTATCCATCGCTAACACTCGTAGCAACACTCCAAATGCCCCTCGGAGCTGCCTGACGCAAATACACGCCTACTGCATCTATGACTAAGAAGTACAGTCTGATCACTCTACAACACAATGCCCTTTCAGAATCCTTTTTATCAGACAAACAAAAAAAATACCCTGGATTCCAAGGGCTGACACGCTAAGCGGCTCAACCGAAGACAACAGAAATGGCCCCTGCAGATTAAACCGCAGATCAGCGCTTGAAGCTTTCTGTCATCTAACATGATCCAGAGCATTTGAGTTCATCAGAGCAAGCATGTGCAGTCCCTCATAATCAACAGAATAAGTTATACAACATCTGCTTAAAGGGACAAACGTAATCCACCGGAGAGCATGTAGGTGGATTAAGTCAGGAGGACTGATGTTACTCTCGTACTGGCGACTCACCAACTCAGGGACAAGGGTTTTGCTCAAAGGCCCAGTGAAATCACAGGATTTGAACTTGGGACCTAACAGAGCTACACACTACTCCAATCCACAAGTTATAGTTCTACCTTCTTTGCTGAGAAAACATTTTATTAAACTGCAACCATGTTTGATTTTTTTTTTTTTTTATTAAATCCAGCACGCTGTTCAGTAGGCAGCATTATCCAATATGTCAGTGGCAGATAGCAATCCAACTGCAACAACTAATTACACTTACCTGTAATTCAGAATAAGAGCTAGAAATAAATAGTGCAGAGTGACTCATTACCTGTGAATGGGCAGGTGAGTCTCGCTCTGATGCGATGCGAGCCAACCAGTTCATACATGGTAGCTGTCAGAAACTGATTCCCATTATGATACCTGCACCCAAAATTAAGATCTAGCCAACCACTAAACATGTATCCTGTTAACGAAAACTGGAGACAATCCTGTGAAATCTAAGTAATAAAGGAATGGGAACAAGACGGTGCCATTCTACCACAAAACACTTTCTATGTCCTTATTTTTGCTTCAAGGACAAACTGTAGCAAAGTATGCGGGATGTAGCTGTCCGGCAGCAGAACGCTGGAATAGAGGGTGCCATCATGTGACTATGTGAGGTCTAGATAACAGCGTATGCAGCTGTGACACAATGAGCAGGCCCACATCATGACAGCACAACAGCATCTGAACTTTGCGATGTTCAGACATTTGTTAAACCACACCTAAAAAAGGCGTGACTTGAGTGCTGGCATCTTGCATCTCGTGTACGCACATAAAAAGGCATAGAAAATAACATCAACAGACGGGCATTCCAACATCTACCCCCATATCAGAGGCCATGGCACAGTAAAAATGAAAGTGTTAGTGGCACTGTGGAAAATACCACGGTAAGATACCATCTCAGAGGGACGCAGCCAGTAGCAAGTACAAGCTGGCCTAGAGTGAGGAATTGTGCAGTCAGAGGCCAGGTGAACAGACAGCAGAGGAGAGGAGAGGGGGCTCAGTGACCAACTATTAGAAATAATGTAACTAATCCTCTATTGCATAAATTGTAGGAAATCTGGCTTGGTCTGTCTGGCCCACAAGCTGAAGTTTTTCTAATCTCATATCAACATTCTTAGATTTTTAAATCATTTCTTTTTGGCAGTTACATTTATTTATTTTAATTCAAACCAATTTAAATATAGAAAGTTATGAACAGACATATTACACACATTATTTACACACCTGTGCATGCCTGAAACAGATTTTGATACATTAATATTTCATACCACATTTAAAAATAAAATTTTCAGTTGACAAATTTGTTGACAAACATCTTCCAACAGAGAATTAATAAGATCAAGTACCAACTGTGTAAAAGCACTCAAGATCTGACTTTCTAAAGAATTACCGTAATCAAGACGATCGTTCTCTATAAAAGCAGCATAAAAAATGACATATTGGGGTCCAACTGTAAATTGCGAATACTATTCCATTAGTCTTTTCCTTATTAGTGTCAAATAAAGTACAAAACATACCAAAATACAGGTCACAGACAACAGGAATCTTTAACATTTTCGAGGCATTTAGTAAGCCTCTAAGTTACGCATTTAGGCAATGTCTGTATGTAATATTTTACACTACGGGAAAAGCCAGTGGAATATACTCCACAAATCTGCATCACAGCGAATCTTTGCCAAGTTCCTGCGGACATTTATTTTGTGGCCAGCAGTTTATAGGAAATATGACAGACAGCATGCAGTGGAGAATAATCTAATTAACCGTTCACAGTAGCGTAAGTCTCACAGATATGAAGAGGCCTACTAGTAATTAATTAGCAACCAATATTTTTAAAATACTTTATGCGGTGAATATCCTGGGTAACAACCACAGGGACACAACTGGGTATTTTGACAAACAACATAAATGAGACAATTACTATGTACTTCATCTAAATAATTATGCTGCATACGTTGCGTATAATATTTACTGTATACTGAAAATGGCCTTATTCCTAATAAATGCTTCATATGTCGTTGGCAGTTTTTTTATCGTCATGAATATAGAATAGCACAAAATGTATTGTAAAATAGTAAGAACGGCTACCTATACGTCCATTTTAACCCAACACCAGTATTCATTCGGGGAAACGGTTGTTAAATATGACCATTCTAACATGCCCTTAAAAATAAAAACTGATCTACTTACCAACCAAAACGCACATGACATCCATTAAAACAAAAAGCTTCTTTTTTCTCAAATCAGCCATAGTTGTTTCCATTTCGTCCCTAGGATCCACGGTTTAATTTTAAAATGATATACAGACTCTATTTAAAAGCTATCGATTCGCTTAAGGATTTTTGCAACTCATGCAACAATAATCACAAGCGGTGGAAAAAATACTGGATAATTCAGTAATGCATTTTGAAAACACTGTTTCTTGTACTGCAAGTTCTTCCGGCTTAACTTCCCTACCTGCCCTGGATTGTTTACAGTGTAGGTGTAGTGCTACTTAAAATAATCAAGGATAGTAAAATACTTCTCCAAACGCAGAATACCGGCTTAGTCAAAAAAAGGCTAAATCGGAATCTTGGCTTCTGTCTCCTGTTGCGCACATTGCGATAGTTAGGAGGTTGTATCTCCCGAAGAAAAGTATACTGCACCCAATTCTTTCCATAAACGAGGCCAGCTAACGATCCCTTCTCACTCTTCCTAGTTCTGTCTCCACTCCCAGAATCTGACGTCAGGTTGCTCGATGCCAAGGAAAGGGAAAAAAATAAGTTAAAAAGAACAAAGACGGACAAATTCCAGACTTCCGTTTAACCATTAAATTAATCAAGGCGAACAGACATGGTCTCTGCTTCGATTTTTAAATACATTCTTAAAAAGTATAGTATGCGGTAAAAGTTGTCTTAAGCCAGGGTGTTTAAATATCGACTGTTTTAGAGACACAGAAATACTCCTTGAATGGGACTGGTGGTGGTATATTGATGTTCTTTGAATATTCCGCCAGAAGATATAAAGAGTGACATAAGACTGCAGTTACCTCGGGTTCTTTTAAATGCAAAACATAATTTCTACACTGATTCCATAACAAAGCATGTAACAACGCAATAAAGTCTATATAAGAAGTGCGAATTTTGCTATTTCATATTACGGAACTGATCCTTTGGATTTGTACCGCTAAATACTTAATCTATTTGAGATTGAATACACTGTAATCGACGGCATCACACGTTGCACTGTCTTTACATACTCTCCCACGTATTGTACAAAAACTTGTTTAAAATGCACGAATATAATATGCTAGTAGGATCTAGCGTTAGCAGTCGAACAGCGCATAACGGAGCGTGAATTAGACTTGTGACGCCCTTGAATCATTCTGTGTTTTGAACAAAATGTAAACGAAATTTAATGATCTTAGTCACCGCACTGATTCGTTTAGGAGTGAAATAGATCATACTGTTCAGGACGGACATACCATCTGTGGGGCGCCATCCTCTGGTGTATAGTTGTAGAGACGTTCGAAAGTGTCAATATATATTCAACTAACATCTAAACATTCGTTTAAGATATATATAAATATACACTAGGGAGGTGTGGAACGACACTTAAATAATTGATTCTTTCTGTCTGAATGTTTTCATTTTGATAATAGAAAGGATCGTCCCCCCTGCAAATTTTATTGCCACCACTCCCCCACCGTCGTCCGGGTTGGGCCAGCAGTCAATATCGATACTTACCATGGTATTACTTGGTATCGGATTGAAAAGAAAGTCAGTGGCATCGTTCATCCCCAATATAGGCTAACCATTTACAGATTTTATGTAATCACATTTAATCACAAGGTGGACAAGCCCGAAGTAAAATGTCCTATGGTTCGAGACCCCCAAGAAAAAAGTGTCGGAAGTGAATAAATCAATGAGCTAGATTTTGCTGGACCAAGTTAAAAGAATACATTCACTGAAAAGAACCATGATTTCCGTCTATAATTTTATGATGTGAATCCCCTGATATACTTTGAAACCAAATGTTACAAAAACTGGTGCTTCACTTGCACCTCAGCATTAAAGGCAGCTATGTTGACATTCTGCAGAAGGGCTTGATTATCTGTACCAGGAGTGTTAAATTAGGGCTGTGCCGAAGCTCAGCAGTGTGGAAGATCTCCGGGAGCAGGAACGAGCAGGTCTGATCTAAAGCACGCCTGGGACAGCTCTGACACCCTGCTTTTATCAGGGATTCCAGCTGTAGGAAAGATGGTGCTCTGCCTCAGAACCTTGGAATCCAGCGTTGTCCTTCTGTCTACAAAGACTTTATTTGTTGGATTCTTTCTCTCTGCTTTCCTTGTACAGTTACTGAAACTTGTGGTTTGCTTCAGGGACACATTCTCTGCGGCCATCTTTTGTATGTAACCTGCAACTGGCCATCACACACCAAGTATTTTCTTCCCTTTTACATTGATATCTTTTACCTGTTAGACCCCATTTACTTTATGGGCCACCCAACACCTATTTTGGTGCAGAAAAGCACTAAGAGAATGACTGTAGAGCAGCGTTTCCCAATCCAGTCCTAGGGGCACCACGGACAGTCCATGTTTTTGCCCCCTCCAAGCTATGAACATGTGGACTGTCTGGCAGGGAGCTGGCAGGGAGCAAAAACATGGCCTGTCCGTAGGTCTCAGAGGACCGGCTTGGGAAACACTGCTTTAAGGTTACAATGATGTCAAGTTTTGGTGTTCATTTCTGTTTGTAGGGAAGAGTTTGCTGCCATCATTGGTGTGATATTGCATACAGTAGGCATTCATTCAGAAAATTGTTTCTGAAATATGATGCATCTTATAATGAAAGCCATGTGGTGTAATCACCAAACCATGTGATTTCCCGGATGTCCTAATAATTTGATTATCTATAAAGGCACCTCTTCTTTACACGCTACCATACTAATTCAATAGGCTTTAATCAAGAGCATTTGCTTTGCTAAATTGCACAATTTATTTTTCAGAATGATTTTTGTGTCGCAGGACACATAATAGCAAACGTATCATAGTAACAGATCTGAACTGGTGTGTGTGGAATTTGTATGTTCTCTCCGTTTTGGGTTTCCTGTCAAAGCCGTTAAGTATCTAAATTGTGTTCTGTGT
The DNA here is from genome assembly GCA_015163995.2 of Mormyrus lacerda. Taxonomy (NCBI): domain Eukaryota; kingdom Metazoa; phylum Chordata; class Actinopteri; order Osteoglossiformes; family Mormyridae; genus Mormyrus; species Mormyrus lacerda. Next base: position 4,836,727 of record JAABNX020000038.1, read on the forward strand.
CTGTGTTGTGTGTGTTCTCCAGCCTTGTGCCCAATACTTTCTGGTACAGTCTCCAATCCCCAACCTCTATATTGGATGAACAACTGAGAGATCGATGATGCATGGATGTATGAAAAGCACAGCACATGTTTTTTCTAGTTAATTGTAGGTCAACATCTAAAGTGTGGAAATAGCACACCCTGCTGGCAGGATTTAGACAGGACTACAGCATTTGGTGGACAAGTAGCTTCCTCCACCCATCCTGGACTGGTGTGTGGAACCAGCAGGTTCATTTTCTTTTTCTCCAAAGAATATTTTGCTAAATAATCCTCCCAAGCAGGGGCACAGGAACCAAAGGGGCATGTACAATATTTAATTTGACTTCATTCACCTCCCGCCCCCATAAATAGAGTTCTGTAAATTATTAAGTTGTCTCCCCCATATCAAACTCTCAGTGCATACTGTTGCTGCGAAGGATCCTGTGAAATAGCTATTCCCAGAATGCTTTCCAACTGTAACGTTACAGCCGATTTCCATTCCATTCTAGTCATAACACAACAGCAACACAAAGAGGGGCAAAACAAAATCTAAGCAATAATTGTATTGCAGAAAAAGAATAATGTCTTGAAACATTTTACTGTTTAGCTGCTATCTGAAATGTTTTTTAGTGATTTGGAATCTGCTGACAGATGTGAAACTGTGGTGACACTTGGCATTCACCACCAGCTTGGCTGTTCCAGTTAGTATTCCTAACAATTTCTTTGTATACAAACCTGATACTTATAGTAGCATTGTTTGAGGTTATGATTCTTGATGTTTTCATTAAATGTTTAGCATAATATATATTTCTAGCAAAAAAATACAGCGGACATTTCAAAACCAAAACATGACACCAGATCTTGCAATTAAATTTTGTATTATGCTGAAGTAAAAAAAGCTGTATAACAATGTCTATAGTACCATGGCAAAATAAATATGCTTAGATTTGTTTCCCTAAAGGCACATTTTGTTCTTCAAAGCAAAACGTAAAACTTTAACACTGTCCATCTTTTGGATTTTATATTTAACATTAAAGTTTCACCAGAGACAATATGCCTGAATAGCCACTGGTTCTGTAGTCCTTAGATAAAAGTCTAAGGGTTCATTTATCATGGGTCAGTATACCAAAGGAAAACAATACATTTTTAACACACAATGCATTTTGCTTTACATCCATCTGCAATCATGCCGCACTGAACACTTTTCATGCAGCCCAAAGAATAACTGCTCTATCTAATTTGCCCATACAATTTGATTGCGTGCTCGTCAATGAATTCACATTCCATTCAGGCCATACCTATGCAACCCTGACCAAGACAGGTGAACAGATACACAGAATTTCTGTAAAACTGTATGATAACCCTTCTGTTAGGAGGTATTGTGACTCTGGTACAAAGCTGTCTTACCCAGCTGATCATGAACTTGCACTATAGTTTCTTTGCCACTCTCCACTTGCGTCATAAGGGATTTTTGGATCTTGATGACGGGAGTGGATCTGATTAAGCGACCTGATGTTCTGCAGCCACCGTCGCAGTTTCCTGCTGTCCTATGCTTTTTAATATCCAGGTCCATAAATGTGCTACGTTTCAGCATTAGCCATTCTCAGCTGGACGGGTTCTTACATCTGACCCTCAGCACATGGTAATCATCGGCTTCTTCTGGAATATTCTGAAAACTAGATTCCATTATGAATATACAGAATATTCACAGTACTCACTGGATATCAGTCTCCTAATAGCATTATCTACTTTCAAGACAACGCTCACCGGAAATTTTCAAAAGAAATGTAGCATTAAAATTTCCCTTTCCAAATGTCATGAATGTTCTAGAACATTTATATTTTACTTATTTAGCAGACGCTTTTGTGCAAAGTGACGTGTGTTTAATGCGGGGTCAGACAGTCCCCAGGGCAAATGGGAGTGAAGGATCTTTATTAAGGCTCAAAGGCTGAACGGTGAAATCACCATGTCGCCTGAGATGTGACCCACCCACCAAAATAAAAAAGTCTCCCCCCCCGGGTGAGGGGGTGGCCATGGTAAAAGCCGCTGACATGTTCCTTTTGCGTTCATTCTGCACCGCATCATGATTTGCTTTGTTTTAGCATTTATGAGATAGAAAAATGGGCTAAAACTCTTAGTCTAGGAACCAGTGACGGTGTCCAGAAGGTCGTGGGTTTGAGCAAGGCCCTTAAAATTAATCGCTCTTTCACTTATTTACACAGTGGTGTGTGCTGCAACTCTACTTGAAGGACCTGCAGCTAGTGCCCATTTGTGCTACAACAATTTCATGTGAAGAGACACAGCGGTTTTCTGGGAGCAGTGTCGACCTGGGACAACCCAAAAAAAGTCTTATTAGACAAGAAAATAGGTAATTGCGATCTGACAGAATCAAAAAAGTGTTTTGAATCAAATGCATTAAATTTTAGTTATGCAGTGCAGCCTACTGTTATTTGTATATTTAAAATTAACTTTATTAAGGCTAATTCATTTTAAAATTTTGTAAAAACAGATCCTTGCCCTTAATCAATGAAATGAATTACAACATTTCATCTTAATTATCTTTAATAGTAATTACAAGAGTTTGTTTGAAGGGAAATTACTAAATTCACAGGATTTTAAAAAAATATTTCCACAAACACAGCTTCAATATTTTAGGAAGGTTTGTAAAATTTCCCACTTTCCATTAGATGTTGCATACAACAATTTTAGAACCAGACCATGTGGGGCAACTTTATGAAAATACGCAGCAGCAAATCCTCGAAAAAGTTGAGCAAATACATACTGATATTTAGTTTTCACCTGTAAAATAACTGATTATCTTACAACAGTTCATTTTGATTGCTGTCAGTGTTTTAAAGATGTATACAGCCATTCTGACACTAGATTACAGCCATCAACTACAGTAGAACAAAGATTACCATGCTGTGTTCAAACGGCCAAATTCCCCTAAAACCAGCTGTCATGGAAATGCCCATACATTTAAGAGTAAATATGGCCTTTTCCTGACCTGCACTATTCAATTAGACTGAAAAGACGTTTGCATCATCATTCTTCCAATTCATTCACAAAACTTTTGTTTGCAAGCAAGTGATGCAGCTCTTCCAAGCTGAAGGATGATTCTAAGGGAAGTCTGATATTCAAATCGGGATCAACCATAAACATTTAAATGTGACTGGGTGAAACCACCTTCAAAGAGAACTGCTAAACACAGATTAAGACGACCGTACAAGGTTATTTGTAGCTGGAAGCCAGAAAATGTCAGGTATCAATTTTCTCTTAAATATTCATGAATGCCAAATTTAGCTATTTTCTGTTTTTTTTTTCTTTTCTTCAAATACAGAACAGTTGGGCAACAGGGATATGCAAAGCATAAGTGTGCAAAGTTTGCACATGCTCTGCTCCTGTGGAATGCAAGATAAGCAGGGAGTACATTAACCTCATTAATGTAGATTTCATTAATCACAGACAATAGATCCATTTGTAACAGGGATGCGAACATTTACATTTTGTAAACACTGAAATTTATTCAGCTAACGGTTTTACTGTTATTGGCTCAAATATTAATCCAAGATCTGTGCACAGCAGCTTAAAAAAAATACAGTACTGCAGAGTCACCACCTCCCCTAACCTTCCTCCTCGATGATGATGATGATGATGATGATGATGATGAATCTTTAGATGTGGACTGAGGTAAGCTGAACTCATAGTTAGGTCAGTCATTGGCTGGGTGACTGTCTCAACATGTCAACACAACATCCGATGGTTACCGAGCCTAACTATTAACCGTGATTCACAAAATTAAATGTTACCCACAAGACCCGACCACCATATTCAATAAAAGAAAATAATGCAGGAATAACTTCTCAGCTGTATCAAGAAACACCATCATGGGGACACATTTCGAAAAGCCAACCTTCCTAATAACTCACACAAGACACAGAAATTGAAGTGTTTCATCGAAAGACAGGGCCACCTGCTGGCTGCTCTTGGTATATCTATATAAAGTTTTGAGACGCAAAACTGCGTTGCCACAAGTTTACTTAATTTAAAACAGAAATAGTAGTCTGAAACAAATGAACACAAGTTTATTTTTTTTTTGAGAAGAAAAACTACAATGAATGTTTTGCTGTGAATGTGTATGTGTGTGTATTTCCAGTGTCATGAGGCTCAATGTGCTGTTTCATACTTCTTTCATTTTTTCTTTTTTTTTTTTTTTTTACAAAATATAAATGACAAACCAACGCAAATGGATGCAATATAATACAAATTGCTAAAAAAGAATATAGGCAGTGTTTCTCCTCTATAAACCCTGTCCCAAAACAAAAACTTGTCAGAAACTGTAAACGAAAAAGCTGAGGACAGGAAAAATACAGCCATACCCACAATAATACAAAGAAAAGGGAGAAAAGGTCCCTCTCTTTCAAGGTGGGGGGGAGGGGCAGGTGAGGTCCCACCACACCCAGGGCGTCATGCAGGCGAGCTGAGCAGCTTATTGGCTTTGCAGCTCATGCCGTAAGGTGAGACATCACCACTTGACACACAGCAGAGCTGCACCTCAGCTAATCATCAAAAAATATTAAAAAAAAAAAAACACACACACAAAAAAAGAGAAAAAACAGGAGCCATGTTACCTGAGTCAGTGAGTAAAACATTGGCATTTGTCTCATCTTCAGAAGCTGCCAGAGCATTCTGGGAAAGGATCTGGATAAAAGGATCTGGGAACTGAACTTTGAAGGAGAACACCGAAAGTCCACGGAAGTAGAAAAAGTAAAGTTCTAAAATGCAATTTACACACAGTAAGTTAGTTTCATTGTGTTTATACCCAACACTTCATATTCAAAAGAAAAAAAAAAAATAAAAAAAAAAAAAAAATATATATATATATATATATATATCATAATCATAGTCATAATCTGTCCTAGCTTTCATCTGATAAAGTCCCCTTATAAAATAAGTTACCAGAATGAAGTAAATGAAGTGAACCAAACGTCCATGATCCACAGCATCAGTACCAGATACATGTAGTTGTTCAGAACGGCCCTCCTAACTGACATCTAGGCTGTCAGTAACTCGACCCGGCATACTGTAGGTGCACATGGCTATCAGTTCATTTCATAATGCTTAGATTCACCATATTTTAGGATCAGGAACACCCCATTAAGGATAAGAACGGGAGATCCCAGGTCCATAAGCTGCACAGGAAGTAATCCTCGACTGGGAAGCAGTGTGCCTTCACGTTGTTGCTGGGGCCTTGGTAGTGGTCAAGGACCTCAAAGTCCCACTTTCGAAGCTGTATGGTTCAATCCCCAGATTTGAGCTTCTTTGAGCTGAAGGGCAGATGCTCTCCTGGGACAAAACTCCGCAACTGCTATATGGAAGTGGGGGCGAGGAGGGGGGGAAGGAGGGGACTCAAAGTGGGAATAACGATCACATCAACGCTTCTTAGTTGAGTGGCGCTAATCCGTATTCATTGCGTGACGGATGGCGGATGTCACATGATGTGGGCCGCAAAGTGCGAGGTTATGAGGAAATAAATAAGTAAAAGGGAACAGGTGTAGACTGCGCTCACTGTTTGAGGGAGCGTGGGTGTCGCACGGGAGGGGTGTGCATGGCACGGGGGCACAAGAAGCTGCTGATGACCCCGAACTCAGAGGTCACGGAAACCGTGGAGGCAACGGCAGGCGATGTTGGGGGTGGCGAGGGCAGCGAAAAGCCCACCTGCAGCCTCTTGGTGGCGCCAGACTCTGTCGACATACCGTCTGTGACAAACTGCCCCAGCTGCAGTTGGTAAAACCCAGGGCCCAAAAGCTCAGGTCCCGACGGCTGAGGAAGAGCGCTGTCATAGGGTCCTTGTGGGGCGTGGCACTGGGCCAGTGGGCCAGTGGGCGGGGCCAGGCGGCTGGTGGGGCCGGGACAGTGTTTGACAGGCTGCGGAGGGTCCTCCTTGGCGGACAAGAGGGAGAGCTGATTGAAGAGTGGGTCTCTGGGAGGACTTGGGCATGGATTCCCACACAGGTCCAAAATCCCTCCAGCCAGCTCCGCATCTGCCCAGGAGTCAGAGAGATACAGTGTGAACAGAGACACAAAGGTACGTCCCACGCATCTTAACCAAGCAGCACTGGCACCCACAACCAGAGCAAGCTGCTACCATCTAACTGCGTGAGGCCTACAAGCGCAGTGACGATTCAAACACCGCATCCCAGTCGCAATCAGAGGTCAGTCTGGATAACAGTGGGGTTAGTGTGCTGCTGGCGAAAGCCCAGACATCAGCCCGGTCTGGGCGGTGTGGGTTAGTGAAGCCTGCTCCCCCAGCGCTCGCTACCTCTGCCTTTACCTGTGAGCATATGCCTGCTGTGATTGGTCTGTGTGCTGTGAGCTCAGGGTTTTAAGAGAAAGCGGGGCGTGCGCTTCCTCCGAGGACGGCCCTGCATGTGAGCCGCGAACGCCAGGCTCTCCTCTTCTGGGGAAAACCGGCAACGAGCATCCGCAGACGACACCAAAATATGAACACACACATACACACACAGAATGGGTAAACACAGAAATGAAGTACGCAACGTAATGTAGTTCGTCAGACGGGGTAAGCACAAACCTTGAAGAAAACCAAATGTAGCAAGAATGACAAAACGAAACAAAAAAACTGATTAAAAATACCATGTAGATAGGGTTCCCCCTAGTGTTTAATTCATGCGGTGATCCAATGAGCTTTACATTTATTAATTTACATGTCCTCTTACGGAGCAGTCCTTAGTTGACTGGAAAGATAATGTAAGAAGGCAACATTAAATTAACAAAGAGCAATTATCACTGCAAAAAAAAAAAAAAGTGTTTGTCATACAGTGCAAATTGTGATGGCACTATCAGGCACCATTTGTCAGACCCCAGTAATGTCAGGGCTCTTTGGGGGACCACGCAGGTCACAAAGAACGATGGGACATTTTCAAAACATGAACACTGTAAAATGAGGTATGAACATACAGGTGCAAATCTGGAGAAAAAGATTTAAAAACACTAAATAACTCACCCCTTAGGATAACAGACTCATAAATACTAAAAAAGTAAAGAAAATCTAGTAAAATAAAAATGAAAACAGCACAGCTGTAACCTCTCTGTAAACCATAAAAATCACTATAAAATCATGTCACTAATGATAATAAATTCTAAATGATTTTATACATATATGTATGTATATATGCACACATGTGAATATACAGTGGGTACGGAAAGCATTCAGACCCCCTTCAATTTTTCACTCTGTTATATTGCAGCCATTTTCCAAAATCATTTAAAATTGTTTTTTTTCCCTCATTAATGTACACACAGCACCCCATATTGACAGACGAAAAAAAAGAATTTTTGAAATTGTTGCAGATTTATTAAACAAGAAAAACTGAAATATCACATGGTCCTAAGTATTCA
>JAABNX020000038.1:4851137-4868328 GCA_015163995.2 Mormyrus lacerda
CCCCCCCCCCCCCCCCCCCCCCCCCCCCCATGTCACAGCTGCTTCATTCCCCAATTTGAGAAATCACCATCGATATTCATACATGATCAAAGCTGTGTCAAAGTGTCAAGGCTGTGTGGGAAAAGCCAGCCTGAGGGCAAACACTCTCACCTTGTTTGCCTGGATGAGGTGGAAATTCTTCCCATGGACTCGATATCCATGTTCGAAGTTTCGGCATTCCTCCTCGCTCCAGGCACAAAGTTCCTCTGTAAAAAAAAAAAAAAAAAAAAAAAAAAAAAACAGGCACTATTAGGCAAGGAGGGATCCAAAGGGAGGCAGGTGTTAGTGAACAGGCACTGTGATGTGGCTGGATCAACGGAACAACACTACTGCCTCAGGCTGACATCTCTGGTGGCTTTTGCTGAACAAGTGAGCACAGGTTTGTCACAGAAGACCGAGGAGATTAAAATATGACACACATATTCATGCGCCCAGTGCAATCCATGTGAAGGGGGCAAAAGGGCACTGGTTCATAAGCTTAACGCTGCCTGGTTAAATCCCAGGAGAACCCCAGTAAATCATAGCAACGTAAAGCAGTGTTTCTCAAAGTCCTTGAAGACCCAGAGACGAACCACCTTTTGGCTCTCCCAATATCCTGGGAGTTGGGAGGGAACAAAAACGTGGACTGTCTCGGGGTCCTGGAGGACTGGTTTGAAAAATACTGGTGTAAAGAGGCAGGAACTACTTAAACTGAAGAAACTGAGCCTTTTGTTGAGTCTGTGACCAAGAAGTACTAGACATCCTGGGTCAATTAAAGACCCTGCATGCATTTTGGTGGAAACAGTTCATAGCAATTAAACTCCAGTTACACAAAAAAGCACAGGCTGACACCAAGAGAAGAGAAGGTTCAGTCTGACTTACCACTGAACACTTTGACATTAAAGTGCAGTCGTCTGAGGGCTTCCTCTGCATTGAAATTGCATTTCACCAGCTCATAAAGAGCCTGCAAGGTAGGAAGCACCCATCAATGAAGAGACACTGGAAAGAACCTTGTATATAATGTTCCTCCAGTACAGCAGAGTTTCTCAGTCCGGCCATCGGGGACCCATAGACAGTCCACATTTTTGGGGAAGGAGGAAAAATGTGGACTGTCTGGCAGGGAGCTCGGAGGGAGCAAAAACATGCACCAACTGTGTGTCCCTGAGGACTGGTTTAGGAAACACTGCAGTAGAGGCTTGTGCTAAACCTGGAGTCTAACCAGAAAGGTATAGAAGCAGTGACCTTACAGGATGTCCATGTTGAAACCAAAACTGCATGCGTGCTTTACACTGCACTCTTAAAGTGACTGCATGGTTTTGGTCTTATGGACAAGTGAGCATGAATTCTGCATGGGTGGTTGCTACTGTCAAGCATGCAAGAGAGATTCAAAGCTTGGTGTTGCTTTGCTGGCGATTGAAGTGTTGACCTTTTACCAGATCTCAATCAAAATGGCTATCACAGCACATTTCAAAAGCATGCCAATCCATCAGGATTATGACTGAATGGACAGCACTTCATTAGTCAACAAGGTAACGACCCAAATCACATCAAAATTGCACACGATGTATTTAGCAAAGAAAGAAAATTAAGGACAACTCAAACTAAAAAAACGTGTGTATTGAATAGAAGAATTAAAGCAAACCCACAAGAACATAACACTCTGTGCAGAATTATTAGGCAAGTACTATTTCTGAAGATCATTTTTAGTAAAACTTAAATATAAAAATGAATTCAGAAGTTCTTTTTTGCTCCAAGGAAATTTATTTAGAGAATGTTAGTCTGTCACAAACAAAAAAAAGAAAAACACTTATCAACATGCATGGTTATTAGGAAATCAGAAACTAATTGAATTTTTCTTTCTTCACCATCAACAGAAACAATAAAAAAGTTTCAGTTATTTAGTCTATGTAAGGAATGAAACTATCAGCCAGTCTATTCAGTCTACTTTACCAAGATTATTTTCTGATATAGCCACCTTTCCTTTCAATGACCACCTTGAGCCCGTTATTCCTTGAACCAGTCAAGTCTTTTGACTTGATCACATCCTATATAAGCTGAAGCAGCAGGCACCCCCTCCCAGATGTAGCTCTGAGAAGTGTACTGCTTGCCACCTTGGTAAATCTCATGCTTTAGTAAGCCCCAGCAATTCTCAATGGGAGTTAAGTCAGGCAATGAATGAGGCCAGGTCTTAATTTGATCAACGTTCAAGCCTTTCTTGGCCAATCAATGGAATACTTTGACACATGCCAAAGAGGCATTGGCCGGCACGAATGTCATAACTTTTTGGAAAGCTGCTGACTTCTTCTTATACCAGTGCTTGAAGAAGGTATTATCTAGAAATCGGCAGTAAACCCTGGGATTAATTTTCACACATCTGTAAGTTGGAGAGGGTCTTACGAGATCATCACTGATAATTGCAGCTCAGACCATCATTCCTCCACTCACTGTGGACGGCACAGCGAGAGCAGCACGTCACCTGCTCGTTGTCCTTGATAATGTCCCCTGATGTGGGCATCTCTGCCGCTCCCTCTTGGCCCCCTTGCCTCTGGGCCTGCAACAGGAAGTCCTCCACAGTCGCAACTGGCAGCATCCCCGGGGCCCACAGCAGCTGGTCCTCATTCTCATAGGCTGAAGACAGAGGGAGGGTCGGACAGCAAATTCAGAGCAGGCGGGCATATGGCAAGACTAGTGAAAACACTGCACCAGATATTTAATATCTGATTAACAGCTGCAAATGAGTAGCAGAAGTTGGTTCTTATGATAAATGTATGGTAGGTGTCATAGGAAATGCAACACAAAAGAATCTGAAGACAACGAAGAATGAAAAGAGAATAGAGCAAGGCCTTTACCTCTTTCCTGGTACAAGTGAGTGTTGAGTGGAGGGATTGTGGCCTGAAACTGCGGGCCAACCATGATATCCTTAAAAAAGAAGTCAGACAAAACACGCATTTACATCCTGCGATAATATGAGTTTTAATACCAGCTTTGGCCATCTCTGCCTGGGGGCACCCCTCCCGCTCTTGTTAAAGAATGGCCACTGAGAACGAACTCTGGGCATCTTGGCCGTGCCTCACCTTGCGACCATCGCCGGAGTGAATGGAGGCACCGTCAGAATCTGCCTCTGAGGAGCTCTCCTTGTCTTTGTCTCCGAGGGACTGGGCTAAGAAACAATACTTAGTTACTTCTTAGGCAGAAACACATTGCTACACCTGGGTATCACGTCTGTATGACTACAGAAGAAAAAACTACTTCGTCTCAGAAGCACAGGGATCAGTCATACTCAGAGCAACTCATTTATGTATTTATCCTGATCCCACTCGTCAGACCAAAAACTGAAGATTAAGCATAAACCCTCCTCTGATAATACTGCCATGTTTATGTATATGTGTTTGTCATAACAGCTACTCCTACAGCAATATTAAGCAGCACACACTGTTCCCAATGAACAGGAAGTATCACTGTGGGAGACACGTGACCTACCACGCAGGTGGCGCCGGAAAATGTCGGAGGCATGGGAGGTGACGGAAGGGGTGAGGTCATCAGCCGATGACTGAGTCTCCTCTTCCTCCTCTCCCGAAAGCAGATCCTTTGCTATCTGATCCTGGAGAGCACAACTCACCATGAATCAAAAAATCACCAGACCCATAGTCATTCCTACTCAATTAGTTGTGCAGGCCAAAAATGTAGAATTCTGGTGGTAAATTTAGATGCCAAATGTCTTAGAAGCAATTGGCACACAGCTGAAATAGATATAAGAAACATCTACTTCCTTAACTCACTGATCAAAACATATTTTAATTACCTATCCATCACACCAATACAGTACCATACTTAGTAATCCATACAAATCCCTGGCCAAACTCCTTGAAGGAGATCCTCCAGCACAATCCCAGCCAAGCAGATTACTTTCTTTACACACAACACCAAACACCACTGAGAGCCAGCAACCTATATAGGTCTGACAGGTCTCAGTGCTTCCGGTGTACTTCAATCACCAGTCTGCAGAATATTACCAAACGTCATGAGTAGGCATCAGTCAATGTCACCTAAACAATATTCATAAATAAAGGCATGCTTCAAATTCAAAAGTCAAATCATTCTCAGACACAGGAAGAAATTTAAGGACTACGATCAACAGCAGCAGCGGTTACTTGCTGTAAAAGCAATGATTCAAAAGAACAGCATCATATTCTGAGAGACAAATCAAACTAAACCTAATAAAAGTAACAAATGCACATTTGCTTGCAAACTGGGGTCTGATGATTGTCATTTGTCTCATTCAAAATGCAACATTTTATTTTTGGCCTGCAATTAAACACTGTCTCAAAGGCCTATTCTGCAGACAGCTAGGGAACTGGTCCATTTATGCTCCCACCTTCCTCCAGAAGACAGCTTATGTGGTCCACCTGTTGACCTCTCATTCACAACTGGTAGTTGACACAAGTACTAAACCAGCATCTCCAGGATTTTTTTTAAGAGCCTTTATCTGCATAAACACTTGGGATCTCTCTCTTAATTACAACTCCTTCCCAGTGTTTGCAAAGTCACACATTACGGTTCTCGTTCAAGACATTACAGATTACAAGGTTCATTGCACTTCACGACTAATGTGGAATTTTTGTTCCAATAAACTGGCAAAACTGTCGGGATTTCAAATCTCGAGGCTAAAGTGACAAAGCGTGGATGACTCCATGATTGTTGGATATCTTTTCATCTGCGCTTATCCAATTAAGGCGGCGCTGATCTGAGAGATACCCTGAAGCGTAGGGTATGAGACGCGATTCACTATGAATGGGACACTGATTAAGGCGTGGTGCCCTGGGGGTGCCCTCATGTGACATCACCAACACAGAAGCGGCTCATTTTGGGGGCGCAGGAAGAACGAGAATGCATTCAGACCTTGTCCAGTGTCATGTCGGGCAGGGTGGCCGTCAGCTCGTTGGGCTCCCTGTCGTGCTCTAAAACGGGCTCTGACACCTCATACCCATACAGAGAAAGCAACTGTTCCAGAGGCATCTCGCCACCCTGCACATGGAAAGAACACGGATAAAATCTGAACAGTAACTATTAACTACAAATATAACCTTTCAGACCTTTAAAGCAGCAAAATGGTCCAGACAACATATTTAAACCAGCAAACATAATTTAAACCAGCAAACATAATTACCAGATATTTTGGTGAGTCAGGAAAAATAAAATCAACAGAAGGGGTCCACAAAGTGAGCACCCATGAGTGTCAACGGCTGAGTCTGAATTCAGGGGTGGCATCCTTCTAAGGCTGCATTTGAAGACTGAATACATCACAGGGACGCGACAAGGCTGTCCCATCTGGAAAGGTCCTCCTTTTGCTGAGTTGCAAAGGGTCGCAGCCAAACATATCCCAAGATTCACAGCGCACAGGTAAAGTGGTTGTGTCCTGGCTAGACGATAGGAGCGGCGTTTCGTGACTCAAGGGTAATGGTGGGAACAGCTGGCGACAGCCAGACCGTCCCATTTGACAACACTTTCTGTTTGACCTTCAAAAGAACACAGCCTATTAAGTCTACGCCTTCTTTCAATGCATCCTTTTAAGGATGCAGCCCCTGAATTCAGACACAGCCGATGTGTCTATTAAAATACTACACACAAACCCAGAGGTGTAGTGATGAGTATTTGCAGGTATATGGTATATACCCTGTTGAAAAAATGGAATTATCCTAAACCCACCTAAAAATTGACAAAAATGCATATTAAATCAGAGAAGCGTGCGCACACACAATTATATTGTATAAGTACACCCACCTACCAAGACACCACTACACCACTGCATAAACCTGTTGACCAGACACAACACAAAGTCATTACAAAAATCTTCCTTCAATACCAGTAGTTTGGGTTCCTAGACAAAATGCTTTGATCTCTGGAAGTCAAGCCTCTTTAGTGGCCATACCTGCTTGGCTCCCAGTGTCTTTTCCAGGTCCTCTAGGGACTTGCCCCTGTTGGGAGACTGCTCATCTCGTGCTTCGTAGCTGAGGACCTCCACTAAACTGAGTGTGTGTTCTCCGGAGCCCATTGAACCGGCTAGAACAGACAGAGATGAAGAATGAGGCCTATACACCGTTTAAGGACTGATCCCTTCCTGGCTATTTCCCTTCTTAAGACAGAGGTTAGGTTAAGCAAAACTTCTCATATTATAAAAGATTATAGGTTATAAAACCACATGATTATCCCCACCATTTCTTTGTTTAGCAGTGGACTTTTGTAGCTTGGGTTGTTAAGCCTTTACCTGCTGATACTGCCGATTCTTTCTACACAATCATCAAATATTCACCGAAATTAAAGGCTGCCCCTGCATATTGGCCATCAGTACCATCCGACTACTAAGAGAGCCCACTCATATTTTAACCAATCACAATTTATTCTACGATTTTCTAATATGAGGCCACCATAATGTCCAAAGTCATAATGTCAGCAGTTTATTTAGGCAGAATACAAAACCCGCATTGCAGACAAACAAAATTCAAATGAGTTTGTCGTTTTGGTTACAAATTGCCACTTTTTCCACTTTCGTATGGAAAATGTATTCGACAGAAATTCTTACATATCACAAGAAAAGTCTTTCCATTAAAAATCATTAGAGCTTTTAGGCCAGTTCCATATTTGGCGGATTGTAAATGATTAAATCAAGAGTAAAGAATCCCCTAAAAATATACATTATTTGCAAACATTTTCTGTTTTGGGGGGTAGGTGGAAAGGTCACATATTTCAAAGGAATTCACCAGTGGGAAATGAGCTTAACAAATATGTTGATAACTGAGTCTCAAAGGTTTTACACCAGTCCTTAAATTTACACATCAGTCGTCTTGGAGGAATGTGACAAGGCCCAAGCAACATTTCCAAAATAAGTTAAAGGGCAAGAATACAATTCAAAGTTAAAACTACCAGGACAGTAAATCAGGAGTTCAAGGTTGAATTGGAAGGATTCTACATACGTATAATATACAACACTGTAAAGTTATTTCAAAAACATAACGTACGATTCCAAGCTCGGTCAAAAACATACTGATACCCACTTAATTCACTTCAAACTTAAAAGTTAACACTCACTTCACACTGTAAATTTGCATCCAAAGATAAAAGACCGGTGCAGAAGAACGAAAGGTTACCGCAGACAGTTCAAAGGTAGATTTCTCTTGACTATAATGGTAAACTAGCACAATACACCAGCCAAAGATATTAAGTTTAAATGCTTATTAAATGTCACCCTGCCCGAAGTCAAGCTAAGCACTCGCCGACGTGCAAGCGAGCACACTTCAGGAGCCCAAAAGCAAAGTGCGTTTTCGGACACGACGCGGGACTCAACATGATTTCAACCAGATAACTAGGAAACTCGACCCTCCGGCACCCTCGGCTCACGGCAACGGGCGGCGTTAACCAAGTCGCTTTCCTAAAAGCCCGGGTGCTGAACGTTTCTTTCTCTTTTTTAAGATGTCATTGCCATGAAGGAACCGGCTGTGAATGACGACGCCTCTGGCTGAAACGTCACCTAGAGCCAGACGCCGAAGACGCCTCGGCTCGAGACGGATGCCCAGCTTAGGAACTTCACCGGCCGCGCGGCCGGCACGCGGTGCCTATCGCGCGCACCTGGGACAGTGCCGGGCGCCGCCGCGCGCAAGCCGCTCTCCCGTTGTTTTCTATAGCGCACTATCTGGCAGTCAGGGGATGGTTCTTTAACTCTGGGGCGGGAAGGGAGGGGGGGGAATGCAAAGAGACTAGAGACGGGAGAATATATCAGGGCGAATAGCCCATCTTTTACTCCTGCAGATAGCGAGCCCCGACTCCACACACCCCTCTGAAGACAGCTGATACGAAAGACAAAAATGTAATCGACGCCCCGGCACGACTCGAGCTGTTGAACGTAGCGCTGTTTTAAAAACAATTCAGCAATAATATCCTCCCCAACCTTTTCGTTTACTCACCTCCGCCATTCCGTTTCTGCGCAGGCTTATTCAATGCCCGGATGTTGAAGAGGTCTGCTCCGCGAGCCGCCTGGTTTATTGGTGCGACGTTACATGTAATGATGCTGGTTGAAGTAACACACAGTAAACAGTCCGGCGTGCACTGTATGTGAATGAATGTTTCACGCGCAGAAATATCTTTGACAACAGTACAAGAAAATAACTTAAGTTTCTCTAATTACGAAAGTAAACTTTGTTTCAGTTCGGAGATGACGTGTGTTTAGTGGTATTAATTCTGTTTTAAAATTGGTATTTACTATAAACTAATTAATTTAATATTAACAGATTGAATCTGGGAAACGTTTTTCTTTCTATAATGTAGCTAAAAAAGTTCTTCGGAAGCTCTCACGTTATTTTTCCCGAAAAAATTATGTAGTCCGGCAAATTTCTTGCAGAATATGACTGTAATATAGAAATAGTTGGTTAATATGGTAAAATAAGTTTTAAATGGTTAAAACGTAAGTCTCCCGCAATATTCACTCATCTCAGCTAGTTCTCTAGCCGCTGAACTACATCTTTGACTTCATGTACGATCTCTTAGCTGGTCTTTTGCGTATCCTGGACTTTCTTTTTTGTAGTTGTTTTTGATTTGAAGATGTCTTATTATGTTCTTTATGGGGTATAGATTTTTCTCTAATGCGAACTTACACCTATTACTGGTCGTTCTCGGGAACCTCAGCCTAGTTGCCCTTATGCCTAATTGGTAATTCATTGATAACTGTATGCTGGTAATACAAGCTACTGGCAAACTACGTTCGCTTTGGATTCATTTACCGTCAGGTAAGTAAATGCACTTGTAAATGAGTGCAGGTTAACGTGAGGTTCAGTGCCTAATCATTGTAATTAATATTTGCAGAATCCAACAAGTGCATCTATCTGTCTCTGCAACTGGGCATTAAAACTAGTGCTTCCTCCTCCTCCAGCATCTGCTTCCCCTCGTTCTGCCCTTTGCACTGGGAAGCAAAGCTTTGGGTCACGGAGAGTCAAGATGACAAGAGAATAAAAATGAATATATGTGAAGGAGGGTGTTACATGCCAGCACAAGTGGACGTGGGGGAAAGGCCTTTCTGTAGAAGTGAACTGAAGTACATCACCTCGCCTCATCTGTGTGTTTAAAACATTGACTGTGTTCCAGTTCACCATTTTGGCCTTAACACAAATGGTTCGGTGTCTGTGTGCTGTTCCAGGTAATCCGTTAGACCACAGCAGTGACCCAGGCCGGAATATATACCCAGCCGCATCTAGCATATCTAAAATGGTACTGTAATATGAACTATCGCTGTTGTCTGGTGCTCCACGACCCAGGAATGTCCCCGCTTTAACCCTACTGGACATGGAAGATCATAGGAAATATAAGACACCTGAGACTGTCAATAAGGGACTGCAGAGAGGATGTGACCCAAAGGGAAGCAGAAGGTGGACAGGAAACTTCACAGTGTTTTCAGGGTGGCGGGAAAATATGTGCACTAGCGGCAAATTAAGCTGCATTTTTTTGGTAAGAACGGCAGGGACCTCAGCTGCACTGCTTATAAACATGTACAGTCAATCTGATTATTATTTGCCCTAAACATAATCTGTAGCAAATCAGACAAGCAATTTGAATAAAATATCAATAGAAATATGATACATATGGTGTGTATATTCTCTGTAGTAAAGACAGATGCAAATGGATAGAATACCTCACAAGCCCAATTTCAAGAATTAACTCCCAATATAGACAAAATACAGACAATTATAGTGCAGCTGGATATGACTGAGGATACAGTGATGAGTGTGTTAATGTTGCTCTTTTTGAAACTTTGTGAAGCACTTTGGGAGAATGTGTTTGGGAAAGGTGATGCATGAAAATCAATTCAAGTGGATTGGACTTTATGTTATGGTGATCGGTCTAATTTAGGCGTAAAGCTCTTTGTTGATTAATGCGTAACAGCAGCAGGGTTGTGTTAATGTTATGTATATATATTTATAATTGATGATAGATAAATGTAATTAATGTTTGATCAGTAAAAACCTGTGTACCTGTAATCACAAGGTCGCAGGTTCAAACCCAGCCACAGCATGTCTGTGGGTCCTTGAGCAAGGCCCTTAACCCCCAGCTCCCTGGGCGCCCCAACAAGTGGCTGCCTTTCGCGGACAGCTTGCTCTACAAAGAGCAAGTTGAGGGAGGCGTAAAAAAAAGAATTTCCCCACGGGGATCAATAAAGTTGTAATTACTATTGCTAATTTCAGGGTGGTGTTAATCAAGAAAATCGAGCAATTCAATTCAGGAGGAGTCTGAACTGACAAGATGATTCATCGTACGTTTTTGTGTTTCTTATTTTTTCTTTTTTTTGCTTTTGGTAGGAATAATTTTCACTGCGGAGCAGAACAAATGAACAAAACTGTCCTTTCATACGTGCGTCGCTTTTCCAGAGGAGATAATCATTAACTAGTGAGGGATCGAATAAGGCAGCATACGAAACAGTGAGAAAAACGAGCTCCACACGAGACGAGAAGCCGTCAAGCAAGGATGAAAGAGAAAGAAAAAGTAGGGTGACGCTAAAGGGAAGTAGGCACAGATGGAAAGACAAAATGGAGAGCACACAGAGAAAAAGACAGAATGGAATGATTCAGACAAACCTGAGGAGATCACTTGGCCATCACATCCAGTAGGGGGCACTCAGGCTGCGGTGTGGCATTTAGGAGGACAGGAAGAAACAGGACTGAGGCATCCAAACCTCAAATAAAGTTAAGTTGAAGAGTTACAATCATATATAATATTATGTTAGACCTACTACCATAACATAAAGGATCAGTCCATTCATCTATCTTTTATACCATTTATCCTATATAGGGTCACGGGAGCCGGAACTTACCTCACAAACAATAGGCGCAAGGCAGGGAATTATGGTGTTTTCCATTTGAACTGTGAAGTTGGAATTTACAAGTTATTAGTTGGAAATTTTAATTGGAACGCCCCCTGAAGTCAGAGTTATGACTTGGAAAGTCAGAGGTACCTCTACAACCATGACCACAGAATTCAAGATGGCCGTGTCCTTCGTCAACAGAAATGAATTCTTTAATTATGTACTCTTTATTATCACATTTCTTATTTGTGCCTCATTAAATTGGTCATACACACAGTAATATCCAACTGCTATTGGTGGACATGTTGTTACAGTGTTTGTATGTGCAGAATACCCCGAAATGCCCCTATATTGCTAATAATGGCTAACAGTAAATAGAACGCAACATTACCCAGGATGGGGTGCTAACCCATTGCAGGGCATACATACCATTCACAAGCAGGAAACCCTGGTCACTAGATGGGCGAAGCAGCCATGCTAATCACAGTACCATCCCAGAGTTAGACCATACCGCTTGGATTTATTTTCACACAGAACCTTTCTCCCAAAGCGCTTGACAAAGTTTTAACAAGAGCAACAAAAACATACTCAAGGTATCCTTAGTGCCATGTTAAACAGCCGTCTATATTTTATTGTTATTGTTGGATACCTTATGAAGCTGGGCATAATTACCATGGTCAGAGATCCCAAGGGTGATTGGGTTGGGGTGGGGGCAGTGCCCCCCCCTCTGTCCCCCCTAAATACATATGCTACTTGGGTCTGAAATAAACGTAGTATTATTATTATTATTATTTACATTTATTTATGTGGCCTAAAATGTTGTGTGCTGGGAACAGGTGAAACACAAACATAAGCGCATTTTCTTGGCAGACTCTTAACATTAGTAAGGAAAAGTTAACGACAGAAAGAAATAATCAAGCTTGTGGAAGCAAGACAGTCGAAACAAGAAATCGGACTGAGTTACATCTTTATAAAAACTGTAAAATGTAACTGCAAAGCACTGCATAACACTGGTTTTCAGAATTGTATTTTGCTTCTTAATGCTGGCAATCTAGTGCAAGTAACACTTAGAGGACATTAAAGTCAAAGGCATCTAGCTCCCCTAACAGAACAACTGTCCCCAATCTTCCCATCCCCCCCAGTTGAATTGGTTTAGAACTGCTACTGGAGACCCTATACTATTTTCTGTGATGTGTAGTCATCAACTGGGGGGGGGGGGGCAGGAGTGTTAATTGAACGATGTCTGTTGACATCCCTTTTTAGCGGGGGCCCCTGGACTTCAGCTTGGGTATTCCTGTGCATTAAAATGTCCATGGTTCTTACTACAGAGAAAAACATACACGCACGGTATATGCTGCACATTTCTGCCGATGATTTTGTCTGTATCCCTTATGTTAAAATAAAGGTTTATTTTAGATATGGCTTAGTATCAAACAGTGTTGTAGTGTCTTTACTATTGAAGGGATCCAGGGTGATTGCTGTATACAGAGCAGTATTGTGTAATTTATCACAAAACAGTGAGTGGGAGCATTACTGTGATCAGCATTAGTGTGGCAGCAGCCAGGGCTTGTGAGTGATTCGTTCCAACAGTATGAGGCAGAAGCTTACTGGACTGCCAGCTCATTCTTCAGAAAGTATGGGACAGCCAAAAAAGAAAAAAAAACCACCACAATAGAGAGGAAATTCACCATTCTCAGTGCCAAGGATCTCAGGCTGGATATTCACAGTTGATGAAAATGGAGCATAAAAATAAAAATGACTGTTGGGCTCATTGCAATATACGGTACTCTGTCAGCAGCCTTTTCTCAAAGACTATGGGAGACTAACTCTGTATCTGTTTAGATCTATGCAAAAACTGACCACAATTCTTCCATTCTTTGCATTTCAGAGGCACCTAAGAAAACCAGAAGAATGACAAGAAAAACAAGAAGTAAGATATTAGTGTACATCATGCATAGGTGGACTTCTGAAACAATACAAAAAATTTCAACACATTACCACTCGGGAATCGCGGCAGATTTTTTTTCCTACGAAAAAAGCTATTTTAAAACATCTAAAAATATGAATCAATAGGGCAACGTTGCTTATGACGCAACATGCCGAACGTGTACTTAGTCAGCAGAGGCTATGTGCTACACAGAAATAGTCACTCAGAATGTTATTGGCTTAATAGCTATTTAAATGAATTAAGCATGAGCTCATAAGAAGAATGTATGATGAAATTGGCCTTTTTCATTCTGCCACCCTCTCAGCATGGATTCCATTATCATTGCTTGGGTTACCCATTAATTCTACTAATCAGAACAGATATGTTTATAAAGATGACCTGCTGGTAAATACCATTTGCTGCTTCGATTAACATCCATCCATCTTTCATCCGGGTCAGGGTTGTGGGACCATCTTCTAATCTTTTATCCTCATTGGGGATGCAAGAGGGCCAGGAGCTGATCCAAGGCAGGCAAAACAGGTCACAAGGCAGGGGGACACGCTGGGCGGCATGCCAGCCCATCATAGGGCACACGCATTCACACACAGTCATACTCTATGGGCAATTTAGAGATGCCAGTTAGTATAAATGCACGTCTTTGGACTTTGGGTGGAGCCCCACACAACACAGGGAGATCATGCACGCGTGACGTGGAATTGAATTTTACATTTATTTTGCAAAGCACATGCGTTTGTCCAAAGCAATGTATAGGTAAGGCAGCTACATCGTTACAAACAAACATGTTGTCAAGGAATCAACTAGCTATAGGTAGAGCTAGGCTGAGCTTCCAATGCCAAGGTACAAGTGTAAGCAGTATCAGAGCAGCAGCTACACAACAACTTTCAAACAAAAGCATGAATATAATATGACTACTGTTCAGTCAGCAGGAAGCAGACATTTCAAGCATTTAGTGAGCATGGAGTGGTAGTAGGGTAGTAGAGGTATTGCTAGAACAAATGTGTCTTGAGGTGTTCCTCAAAGGTGGAGAGGGAATCTGGTGACTGGATGTGGTTCAGCAGCTCATTCCGCCAATGGGGAACCACATATGAAAAACGTCTGGAGTGAGACTTCTCACGCAGCGGAGGGGGCTCCGAATGGCGTTGGTTTGCCGACTGAAGGGGGCGAGATGGGATGGAGGTCTTAAGGCTGGTTCGTACTTCTCCACAGAAGCGCAACACTCGCTTGGCGTATGCGTACATGGAAATGTTCGTAGTTCTCCGGTCAAGCTGCGTACTTTGCATATTTGCACAACACGTTGTATTTATATTTTTATTAATAATAATAATGATATAAATTATTATTATAATATTTCCTGTTTATGTACCACAATAGTGAGGTTTATGGTCGTTTCTCTATGTTTTACAAATTCAGAAACTTGTACGTAATAGTTTTATTACTTTGTCTGTAGGGTTCGCAAACTACCCCAAGGCTTGTCAAAAGCATCCATTTTGGTATTTAAAGTGGACTCCAGCGAATCGCTCATGCACGGACACAAATTTGGAGTGCAGCGGGCATTTTGTCCACGGAGGCGCGCAGTGACGTCAAACGCGTCATAAACATCTGCTAGTACACGTGTGGAGAAGTATGAACCAGCCTTCAAGGAGCCTTCTGATGCCCCCTGAAAGGCCTGTGCACATCATGGTAATGCACATTAAAACGGTGTCTTCATTGTGACACACTGTGTTTTTCATTAGATAGAAAGACGTAGCTTGCGGCCGAGGTGAGGGACCATTCCTCAGACCTGCTCTACCCTGTGTCATAAACAGAAGCTTGCAGGCACAACCGGCGGTGTACAGGGTTTTTTGTTGGGAACAGGCAAACAAAACTGGAATCGGCCAGCGGAATCCGAGTGGTGGTTACGGTGAGGAGAAGGTCAGAAGCCGAGGGCAGCACAGGAGACACGGGGCAGGCGAGAAGGGGAGGTCTGAGGGAAATGGGATTGGTGCGGGCAGATGGCACAGAACAGGAGAAAGGAGGTGCAGATCATCTCACGAAAACACTCAGCAACACCTTGCACAGAATGCGGGGCAGGACTGGGCTAAATAAGGAGCTGGACATGTGCTATTATCCACGTGGGGCTGCTGCCTCTGCATTCTCAGGAGGGGGGCATGACACCCAGCCACACCCTGAGTGCTCCAGCCCAGCCATCGACCCCAGAAGGAGTCCTCTGGAGCACGCCAGCATGCCTCAGGGCTTCACAAAGTTCCCTAACTTTGATGTGTCCATGTAGGAGGATAAACATCCATTCTTCGTTTAGCGCAGTGCGTCTCAACCCAGCCGTCAGTAATACTGGCAGACAGCTGGGAGGGAGTAAAAACATGGACCGCCTAGGGCTCCCCCCGAGGACCCGGTTAGGAATCACTGGTTTAGTGTAATAGGTGGGGCATGGCATTTTCATTGGCTCCCAGAGTGCCTCCTCCCCTCCCACCCACCAATTCAAACATATCACTGGCCAATGATAAAGTTGCCGCATCTGTATGAATTATGCTCGGCACCTTAGAACCTTAGAATCGCACCCTGTGCCATGAAAATGCTGCAGAGGCAAATCACCCAGATGCTTAACAGGGTGATACAGAGGGTCCAATCTTCCATCTCCTTTTATCTAGCAGAGGGTTCCAGGGTGTGGCCTAGAACCAATTCCAGGTGGCACCATACATCAGACAGGTTTACACCCTAGACCCGATAAGAGTCCTAATGGCATGAAGACACGAAGATCATGCAGACTCCATACAGGCACAGAGGAAATGGGCTTCGAACCTCAAACTGTGGACATGTGAGGCAACAGTACCGAACACTGAGCAACAGTCACTTAAATGCAAATACAGTAATAGTGCAAGGATTAGAATGAGTAATGCAAATAATGCAAATATATCTACCACAAGCTGCACTGCAGTAACACTGAAGCTGAGTGAAAAAGGCACAGAAAAACACGAGATGTATGACAACGGTGGCAGTTTCAGATCTTCATTTAAGGAATTAGAGAAGCAACAACGGCAGAGGACAGCAGGCGCCGTGGCTCCGGCAGCGCGGACCTCCCCGTCGAGCTTGTTGTCTCTCCGTGCTTCGCTAAGTAGGCGGCGGCTCGGCTTCTCGTCACACGGCTGATTGGAGGGCTAGGAGCTTCGACGTCAGTGTGCTGAGCACATTTGTGTTTTGCGATTGTGGGGGGGGTACCGTGACGTGGGAAGCGCTGATCGTGATCTCAGCAGCCCCAACTACATACAGGATTGTCCAGTTTTCTCTAAGAAACAGATGATCTCTCTTTTCATCCCCTGTGTTTTGTTTGCATGACTCTTAATTTATCCTCAGCATAAGTGAAATTCTCCCTTTGGTTATACATCACCATGTAAGATAAGATAAAATTAATTTTATCAATCCCACCAAGGGAAATTCTGGTGTTAGAGCAGTAGTTATACACAGGATCAGACAATACACACAACATAGTGTGATATACGCTAAAATTCTTGTTTGGCTTTGGAAAGTTGAGTGAACAACTCTACATGAAAATATAAGTCAAATAAAACAAGTGTCCTTTAAACATGGAAAGAGTATGTGACATCCTGTTTACTGGTTGTGTGGTGATGGCAAATTCTATCAAATTCTAGGCTGTCATTTCACTTTAAATGCACTAATTTACTGTTAAATCCCATGAAACAGTGCAGTATTTCATGTCCCTTGTAGAAAGAATGTCTCAGTTTTTGTCTGCTGTTATAACTGCTAGAGGAGGTTACTTTGATTAATCAAAGATGTGACATTTTCTTGCTAATAAAGGCACTCAGATGGTGAACATATTGTAAATTTGTTAGCAAAGAATATTGAGTGTCTTTTTCGTAAATGTTAAATGAATAACATGCATATGTAGAAAGTCTTCGCGTGTGCAAATACTTTTGACTGGTAGCATAAATATATAAATATAGTGGTGCCTTGATGGTTAGGAATTGAAAGATTGCTGGTTCGAATCCCCGACCAGCTTGGCACCACTGAGGTACCCTGAGTAAGGTACTGCCACCAAGCACTACTCCTTGGGCACTAAATTAGCTGCCCCCTGCTCTGTCACGATGTCACATATGGGTTAAATGCAGAGAACACATTTCGTTGTTGTGTACTATATACAAACAACCATTTAAGACCTGGGATTGTACTGTATAAAGTGACGAGTGCCTGAATGTGTAAACACAGGCCATGAGGTTAGGTGGTTCAGTGAGAAGAATTGGCAAATAGCAGTAATAATAATGACACGATAACAACAAAAAGTAGCCCATCCATCCATCCATCCATCCATCCATCTTCTGAAGCCACTTGTCCAATTCAGGGTCATGGGGAGTCTGGACCCTATGGGCACA
>JAABNX020000038.1:4872301-4883431 GCA_015163995.2 Mormyrus lacerda
ACCTCTGCTGTGCCCCCAGAGCCCGTCCTCACCTCTGCTGCGCCCCCAGAGCATGTCCTCACCTCTGCTGCGCCCCCCAGAGCATGTTGTCACCTCTGCTGCGCCCCCAGAGCATGTCCTCACCTCTGCTGCGCCTCCAGAGCCCATCCTCACCTTTGCTGTGCCCCAGGAGCCCATCATGGCCTCTGCTGTGCCCACGCTCCAGGAACCTGGCCCAAGAGGGACTGATTTGCACATGCCTAGTCTCGCAGCAGCTGTGCCATCCCTCAGAGAACCCCAGTGCTTACCTCCAGGTGTTCCGTTGGCTCTCACTTAACCATCATCTGCTGTTCCATTGGCTCCCACCTTGCAGTCTCCTGCCGTCATGTTGGCACCTTCTTTGCAGCCTCATGTCATCCCGTCTTTGCCCTCCTTGTCCCCTGCAGATCACTGCCAGGCTGACTCTGACTCCCCAGTTGCCACCAGGCCAGGGCACACTATCCGTGTCGGTCACCCTGACTCTCGATTGCCCGACAGTATCCATGTAGAGGCTTTCCTGTAAGCCTCAGAATGGATGGCCAAGTGTTCTCAACACGTAGCTTTAAATAACCAACGTCCAAGCGGCCTCTGCAGTTGGGTGATGTTCCTGTTTATTCCATACCTTCGGTTGACATCAAAGGACCTTTTGCTTTTACCTACGACACTTGTGCTGTATAATGTGCTGGCGGCGTGCTGTCTATGCCATGATCGCTTACAGGTGCTACTGTGACAACCGTGTTATCCATAATACACCCAAAAGTTATAAATGGCTCCCACAGTCCACTTGGGTAACTCTGCTGAGGTCCAGGGGAGAATTCCTTCAGTCGTCTCCTGCTCCTTCCCCACTGGCCCCTCAGCACCCTCCGGCCCTGCCAGACCCTGCCTCGCTGGTCAACAGACCCAGGAGTGTCCACGTACCAGGGTCGCTGTCTAGATCCCCTGGGTCCAGAATACTTCCCAGACATTTCCCGTTCCCCCTGGTCACGCCTTGGTCTCTGTCCCAGTTCTTATCCTGTGTCCTGGGTTTTGTCCTTCTGGTGTTCTCAGGGGTGGTGTTTTGAGTCAGTCTTTGTGCTTGTCTCTCCTGCTCCCTGGTCCCCATTGATGTCAGGTGTTTGTCCTTCTGCTCCCTGGTCCATGGTCCCAGGTGTTTGGCTCCATCCCATGTTTAGTCTGTTTTGTCTGTGTGGTTCTGTTCGGTGTTGGTCATTTTGGTCCCTGGTCTAGCCCCTGCCTGTTGCTTGCCTGTTGTGTTGTGTGTCTTGTCCTGTCCTGTCGGTGGCTTGGACCATCTAGTCTGGTGTGGTGTCTGTTCCATGTACCCTGTCGGTCCTGCTATGCCCTGTGCCATCTGGTATCCTGTCTGTCCCTGGCTCTGTGTGTCTGCCCTTGCATTCAGTTGCCTTGGTCCCCTCCCCAGTTTATCCTCAGTGTCCATTTGTAATAGTATTAAAATAATTAATAAGAAATCTTTATTTTTAAATGTATTTTATGTAATAATAATTACTGTTATTGTCTATCATTGTCTAAATGTATTTTTACTGTCTAAATATATGTATTCAGCTAGTGTAAACATGCACGATGCTATCACAGCGCATGCGCGGCTGAGACTGAAGCGTCACCCTTTGTTTCCACTGAGAGACGTGCCGCGTGACTCATTTCCCTGCACGTTCTTACGTCGGCGTTCAAGGTTCGACTTCTGAGATTCAGATCGAGTTCTTTTTTCGAACTGGTTGGTTCGACTTTTAAGAAATTCGAGTTCTAATGAGTTTGAGTGCTGAGGTACCACTGTATGTAAAATGTAAATAGGATGCTTTCCACTTTTTGTGTTCACGTACATTCACTAGAGTGACTAGACTATTTCATTGTAATCGTCCGTTAGTCCACAAGAGGGAGATGTTGATTTTAGAAAACCAGATGCAGTTAATAAATGGGAAAACCTTTATGAAAAGTATTATAGGTTTGAGATCCATTTAATGTATCGTTGTAATTAGTAGCACTATGGTTATTTTCATAAAACCGTCACTGGTAAAAGGATTAGTGCACTTTTTTTATGAACTCTATAAGAAAAGTCTCTTGTTTAAGCTCAATGTGTATACTGGGTTTTGTCTAACACTTAGTGTGTTTATTGTAATCGTGCATTGGTCCACAACAGGGAGATGTTAATTTAAAATTAGGAAAATACAGTTAATAATCAGAAAACCTATTGCAAAAAAATTGCTTCACAGCCAGCTAAAGTTTTGCTGAATTCAGTGACATTTCTCATCGTGGTGACGTCCCATTACATTTGGGGAAACCGTCGATATTAAGAATTAAAGTGTGACAAAGATATTTGAATTTGTCCTGAAAGTCTGAAACCTTGTGGGAGGCTCATGGCTCTGTGTTTTCCTTCTGAACCACAGTACAGTTACAATACGGCTTGTTAGGTTTCCTGCTCATGTACAGGAAGCCTGCGTGTAACGTTTACTTTCCTTGATGTCCCTTCTGTTTGGTGATTTTTGTCTTATCGCTTTTGAGTTTGCGGATAATGATGTATAACTATGGGAAGTATGAATAATCTGAGAGGCTTATGCAGTCAGTCCCTCATGCCCATTGCCAGACTCCCACTCACTCCCATTCGTCCGCTTGGCTCCTCCCAGTTTAAACAGGATGTTTATGCTTCCATGGGGCTGCAGACCACATCTGATATTGCTGTCGTGCTCCCCCTGGCCCTTCTCTCCTAATCCATCTGGGGTTTCCTCACCCCTGCCAGGGTTTCTCACGCCAAGGTGGTAAAAGTGCCACATATAACACTTCATGTAATTTAATGTTGAACCTGTTCAAACTGCAACAAAGCTCAAGGAAGAAGCAGATGAAGTCACTGCTTTAAAAAAAAAATAAATAAAAAGCGCCTCAGGTCATCAGGGACGCAGGGTGTCATACTGCAGCTTTCGTCAGATGGCTAAATTAAAGACATCATTTCCCTTTGGCTCTATGCGGTTTGTCTGTGAGTTCACAGACTACAGTAATCATTCATGTGCCCAAACATATGTCAACAAATGTGTCTGAGTGGCGTGAGACTACAGAATTACACAGGCCGGTGCGTGATAACCCAAACACTCCAAAATGACTCCAGCAGGGCAAAATCAAAGCGTGTGAAAGAGCTGTCTAACCAATTATTTGTTTTAGCCTTTTTTATGACAAGTCACTGCTTCTGGCCAAAAGAGGAACTGAATATCTGTTGGGTGTGTTTGTCAGCAAGTATTTGAATAGAATAGAAATCCACCACATGATCTCCTTTGAAGAAAGTCGGTGGAAACAACCACATGTTAGGTGTTAGGTCACTTTTTCAGTTCTAACCCAATGCCCCACCCATCTGTCTCCGGATATTTTTCAGTGTAATTTATTTTACACGTCAAAATTCCTTAGTGTGTAGCAGTATAACAGCTCAGTTTTTGTGTTGATTTTGAGGGCATGTTAATTTGACAGATAAATCTAAGCCCGGCCTGATCGTGCTGCGCTGGTAAGAGTGCATTTCCTGGGTCAGCAAACCACCGTGCAGCATCCAGACCAGTGCGCGAGCCACGGAAGACATTCCTATTAACGTGTTTGACAGGATATGCAGCAAATGAGCTCCAAAGCCACCTTCGCGGGGTTAGGGTGCAGATAAATAAAATTACACTAAAAGGAAAAGATCAGTGACAGGTCTGTCCTAGTGCTGATAAGAATATTGGTCTGGAATTTATAGCAATAGTTACTTTTACAAGCTGTTCAAATATACATGCTATATTTAGACAAAGGGAGGGTGTCTTTACCTTATAAGCCCAGCGTGGAAACTTCTGATTACGGTGGGCATTTCCTGTGGACTGTAATCAGCAAATGAAAATGCCAGTACGGAAAAAACACCAAACCCTTTCCTCTTCTCGTTTTCCCTCCCTCTCTCTATCCATCCTCCGTCTAGCACCCTACTCTTACTTTTTTTCATCCTCTCCATTTCGCTGTCTCCATTACAAGAACACCACGTTTGAAGTGATGGACTTCTGGTTGCTCCAATGAAAAGACGGCCTTGATTATTATAGAGCTACACCCTGTGTAAAACACGCCCCTCTACATAGCAATATACTCTTTCTGGCCACTTTCTTAGGTGCACCTAGCTAGTTCTGGGTAGAACTGAGTTTTGTCTCCAGAACCGCTTTAAGAGTAAGGTGGGTGTTCAGAGAAGCCTTTTTGCACACCACTGTTGCACTAAGCAGTTATGTTTGCAGTGGTAGTTTTCCTGATTGAAACTTAATTAGCCTGAACGTTATCCCAGTCACATGCAAATGCCATTGGTTGTGTGTTTTTTTGTGTATGACACCTTCTAACGGAACATTTCTATGAACTGTAGAAGCTGTAATGTGTGAAGACTGCAAGAGAGAGGCTGTTCCATATGTCACCAACAGTCACACCATGATCAAAGTCACTTAGATCATGCATCCTGGCCATTCTAATGCTTAGCAAGACAGTGATCTCAAACCTCTGGAACCCATGTGCTGCAGTCAAATGACTAGCTGTTTGTAAGAGCATTACGCATTACCAAGCAGGCATGCCTAATAAACTGGACACTCAGTGTGGAAACATTTTTCTTACTTTTCTTAATATTCACCCTAACCCAGGTCTGAATTTGCATTAAGTGACGCCGTTAAATCTGTTACACCTAAACCAGTAATCTTTTTCATACCCTTAAAGGCCTTTTGTATGCGCATGCTAATCTATTGTCTAATTAGCAATTTCCTTTGATCAGCTGTGTTTTGTTTTCATATATCACCGCAGGCATTAGGGTTTGAGTACCTGAAGCTGACATCCTTCTGAATGGGCCACAAACTATGGGTTGAAAATGAAAGGCCTACAGTAAACTGTGTTCACTTTTAGAAGATAGACAGGAAATGGAAGCGTTTCTCAGAGTCATATCCACTTATCCTCTACGTGGAAGTCCCCCGGCCCACGTGTTTTCTCGGTGGAGCTGCCACCGGTGTCACAGGCGCCTCTCAGAACCATTCCGCAAATAAACTGCATGATTAGCTCATGATAAGTCACAAAGATAACTCAGTCTGCAAGCTCCTCTACATCACAATGACTTCACTGCCCTGTGCTCTGGACTTTGTCCCCCTGGTAGATATTCCTCTCTAAATCCATCCCCTAAAAAGGGCGAATCCGAGTCATGTCAGGAAAAGAGGCACGTATTTAAAAACTGCTAGCGGTGATGCAAGCAATCCGTGACACAATGGGTGCTTCCTGCCAGACACACTGCTTCTGGAACGTCATGTTGTCAAACTGCTCGAAACTGAATAAAAGCAAGCCTGTTGCGTTATACCCTGCTGAAGCACAGGACACAAACGGATCACACGGGGAGATGTAATATACAGACACTGATGTAGGTCCGCTAACCCTGTGGTTTTTATTTATTTGTCAATCTATTCATTTGTTTTATTAACAGGCTGAAAGTGTAACACTTCGGGGAAGTCCTGGCTGAGCCATTGGAGTAACAGGATTTAACGAGAAAGAAAACTGAAACTGACTTGCAATTTTTTTATCAATCAGAACAATCTGCTGCAGGGTTCTTCAATCCTGGCCCTCAATTCCAAATCCAGGCCATGTTTTCAGTTCTCCCAGGCATTCAGGTTTGAGTATCTAAAGCTGACATCCTTCTGAATGCACTACGAACTATGGGTTGAGAATGACAGGCCTACAGTAAATTGTGTCCACTTTTTTACAATAATTAGAATTTAGTGATTAATTGTCATTGTTGACACACCACAGCACACAGTGAACAACAATGAAATGTGTCCTCTGCATGTCACCCATATGTGACGTCGTGACATAGCAGGGGGCAGCTAATTCAGCGCCCGGGGAGCAGTGCTTGGGGCGGTACCTCGCTCAGGGTACCTCAGTGGTGTCTTGCTGATGGAGAATTCGGACCTGCAATCTTTCAATTACGAGTGTGCTTCCCTAACCATCAAGCCACTACTGCCCCTAATTACTGATTCTGATTGGTCACAGAGGCTTCACATCTGGCTCACAGGTAAGGGAAGGCTGGAAAATCAACACTGCTCAGTCCTGGAGGACCGTGATTTGAATAGCTCTGATCTGTCGGTACAAGTTAGTTGAATAAATGGCAGTACTAGGGCCTTCTCCCTCCTTTGGTTCATTTATGTGTTGTATATAAGAACAATGTATTTGCGAAGTTACACGTAAGTTCGATGGTTCCTATCAAAATGAAACTGTGAGCAGCATGTTCCACACTGAAGAATATGCTGGTGGCTCAGTTCTCACCAAATACTTATAGTGAACACTGGTGTGCCAGAGCCCAGTCTCAGCATTTCTCGTGAGCTTTCGTCACCTTTTATCACCCTTGTGTCTGTACTGTGATATCCAGTCTGAATAAGGTGTAGGTATGTTGCGATCAGTGTGAGATACAGTAGCACTTCCCACTTCTGTGAGTTACTCTGTGGAAGCATGTGGACATCCTGAGCTTCAGAGAGAGACCTTCTGGGGGTCTGGACCACACAGACAGCTGAGCTCCACCTGCAGACCAAAGATTGGACACCACAGTCTGGCCCGGTTCTGGAAGCTCATTGTTCCCAGCTCCCAGTCAGTTTATTTTCCTGCTAGGTTCCCTTCCCCAGTACAAGAGGCCTCTCATCTCTTTCAACTTTCTCCATCAGACCAACACGTCTGAGAACGGCTCCTTCTCCTCCTGCACCAGAGCGTGTCACCCACACCCCTACTATCACCAGCCCCCGTGGGCAGCACAGATACGAGTCCCCCAGCACCTAGGAGATCTCTCCCCCCGCCCCCCCAGCCTCAGCAAAGATTGCTGCCTATTTTCTCACTATCTGGGTGCAGATGTGGCTGCAGCAGCGGTCAGACACGCCCCACAGCCCGGAAACTTCCTCATTACCAAAAACAGGCCCACTAGAATCACCAGGGGTCCACTGAGAGTCACTGTAAAAAATGCATCCCAGTTTTAAGTAAGTGTGACTACTTTAATTACACACATGCTAAGTCAGCCAAAAAAGAATGCCTAATTTTTTGTCCAGCAGAAATACACATTAATTAATTTATCCATTTACTTCATTAGCCACTTATTTAGTACAAAGGTCATGGTGACATTGTTTTAATTATTGATCAATAAGCACAGTTCTTAATGCAGAGCCCTAAATAACATGTCACTAGGTCACTAATAGCAATCACTAGCTATCGCTAGATGGTAGAGAAAAATAGAGTAATACTTTATTGATCACTGTGAGGAAATTCTTTTCATCTACCCCATCCTGCTATCCATGAGAAAGACAAGAGCAGGCCTGGGGGGGGGGTCACAGCAAATGGCAGCCACCTACATTGCCTGGGGTGGGGGGGTAAAAGGCCTTGCTGAAGGGTGAACGGACATGTAACTACCCCATCGAGGTCGGGGCTCAAACCAGCAGCACTTCTGACCCACTTTAAAAATAAAGAGCTTCACACTGAAATATAGAGATTAAATATGTATGATTCTCAGTTTAAAATGGCATGAAGCAAAAGTAGATTTTTCTTTGAATCAGCTGAAGGAAGGTCTGCGTTGCTTCAGAATGTGCGTCATCTAGTGTACGAACCGGATTGGGGCCCCGGGGACCCTCGGCCAGCCGGCTCGCTGGAGCTGCGGTGTGGTCTCGCTCTGAGGTGTCAGGCAGCTGCCGAGTCAGCACAGGCTCTGCCCTTTCTGCACCCTATCGCTGGAATCCCACTGACTGAGGTATCTCCTTCACCTTGCCCTCTCTGTGGCTTTAACCCCTGAGGGTTAACGACATCATTCCCCCACGGGAGACAAAAGAGCCCCAAAATACCCCTCTTCCTCCAATCATCCAAAACAAACAAGGTGTGGCTCAACCCTAATCTCTTGTCATACTAGGGACTGAAGGCTCAGTTTCTGCAACAGCACTTGAAGGACAGAGTCTTTTTAGAGGGCCCGTGAGTCACAGTCCGCTTGTGGGAAGCCTCTGGGCCTGTGAGAGCACTGCTTCGCCGGTTGGTCCGACTGACTCCGAAAATAGGCGGTCCAGATGTTTTTTAACGTTCTCTGTCTGGCCACATGTGCTCGAAGCGAGAGAAGGGCAGACAGAAGAAATGGAACCAGCTGCTTAGCCGTGGCTCACTATCTTCTGTATATCTGCTATGAGAACAAGCGTGGAGGAGGACAACCCTGGATAAATTTATTCGTAGGAAAAATAAACGTTTGGGCATTTGGATTTATTAGCCTGTTTCAGTATCATTTCCAGAAAATCACTACTCTGAAGAGTACAGCTTATAAATCAGGTTGAATTCGACTGAATTATGACCTTGGATTGAACATTTGCAATGTCAGATATGCTTGATTGTAGATCTTGATGGTTCCTAGAGGAACAGGGCCAAAATCTTCACAGGCACTCACAGCATGTCACCCATGAGATGGTCGATACTGCACACATTTGCATGGCCAAAGGGTAAAGGCGTCCGGTTTTTGGTCATCACTATAAAACCCACATACCCTGAAAATGCTGCTTTGAACTACACACATATTGGGCATCTGTAAAATCTCTCACATGTGTGCAATCTGAGGAAAAGAGAGAATTGTAGTAAACTCACCGTACGAGCCAAACTTTAAAGTGGAGCACTTTCACAAGGATAGCTCAAGCCGACTTGAAATTCTGAAGGACACAACACAGAAATATATAGAAAAACAAATCTGTTAGTTTGCAGGCAGCCATGGTCACAGCAGAAAGAAGGCCGTATTTTTACAAACACACACAGGGACACAAGACTGTGCTATATGTCTGGGCATGACCTTGGCTGTAAGCCTAAAACGCTTCATGAATCAAGAGGAATCAAAGCACCCAAATGTTTACATGACTGGGATCCAAGTTATTTTTAAGTTATCTGGAACTGCAAAAGCCAGAATGTTATTTTCAGTTTAAAATAGTGATTGTACAGAAAAACAAATGGATGCCATTAAAATGTCCTCATAGGAGAGCTAGGGAACGAGCAGTTGTTCCGTGAGGCAGGGATTCATTTTGGAGAGTTGAGTGAACAACTGTAAGTGAAAATATAAGTCAAATAAAACAAGTTTCCTTTAAACACAAAGAGTATGTGACAGTGCATATCTGACATCCTGTTTACTGGTTATGTGGTGATGGCACAGTCAAATTCTTGGCTGTCATTTCACTTTAAATGAACTTGTTTCATCCTATGAAATAGGGTGGTATTTAATGACCCTTGTAGAAAGAATGCCTTGAGTTTTCTCTGCTGTTTTAAGTGCTAGAGGTTACTTTGATGAATCAAAGACATTTTCTTGCTACAAATAGTACTCAAATGGTGAACATGCTGTAAATTAATTTGCTAGCAAAGAATATTGAGTGCATTTTTAGTAAATATTAAGTGAATAACATACAAATGTGCAAAGGTTTTGACTGGTAGTGTATATAGCTTTCCGGAATTTTTCCTGAAGCCTCATTTGTGTGCTTTGAGCAGCTTCTAACTTGAAATATTTGGAAAAACCTTCTGTGGTACATTAGTGGTTGTATTATAGTTATAAGCACCCATTAATTTTCAAAAATGACCCACCCAGTCCGGGCGTAGCCAATTCCTGGAAATTAAGGGGGCAAGGGGGGAGGGGGGGGATTTGGGGTCATCTGAACAGCACTGGACTGTGGGAGGAAGTCCATCACTGGACTCAACGCATAGCTGCAGCCACAAACCATGTGACATGGGAGATGCTTGTCACCCTATTGACCAAACGTTACTGACAACGAACGATTACTGACAAAGTAAAATTATTAAACACCAATAATACAGTGTCATTGGGAATCCATATAAAGTCATACACCCATTATAAAATGCAGAGAAAAACATTCAGCCATTTGTTAACAAGGACAAGGAGATGTACAGTAAAATCTGAGCTAAAGGAGAATATTTTAAATGGGAAATTTGGGTATGGTAGGTTAAGTCTTGTGGCCCGACAGTACAGTGTTCCTCTGCTAGTGAAGCGCATTCCCTGATTTCTTGCGCAGAGGATTTTTTTTCCATTTTGGTCCATAAGTGTTAATTGCATGTTCATAGTTTCCACACTGTATGATGAAATATGTCTCTGTTTCTCTTAGATAGTGGGGTGTCTGTGCCCCCCCATCTGAATTGACCTTTTTCTCTCCAGCCTTGGAGCCCCAAATATACACATGCTCTCTATTTTGAGTTTTCCCGGTGTCCCCGTCTCCCAGCGACGGAGGACCTTCGTAAAGGTCGTTCGTCATCATTCATTTTGCTGTCCTCATGTTTGCCTGCCATCCAGAAACATGTCAGACAGACACCTGGGTCTAAGCTCAGCTTGCATGTAATGAGTTGCTTGCTTGAGTGCGAGACCTCCCTGCCTGCTCCGACGCACTTTTAATGAGCCGTTTGACGGGCAGTCAGGGAATTGTCCCATTTATGGCCCACATGCATTATTTGGGGGGGGGGGCACCTTTTTACTAGAATCTTCCTTTCATTATAGAAGATGACCTTTATATATAATTGCCACATTGTGCAATTAAACTAGAGGGTAAATTTCAAGTTTCCATAATTATTTGTCACATGCACAGTTATGCTGAGTGCGATGTGCAAATGCGTAGTTGCTAAGCTCCAATCTGTGAAGACAACGTAAAAAAAGAGACATGAGTTTAATACACACGACAGAGACAAGATGTAACACATTTGATACTAAATAATCATAAATATCTGTGGTCGTAGTGGAGGTAGTGCAACAGTGTAGCGATAAATAAGTATTAATACACATACATGTGTGGGTTAAGCAGGCTGGTTACCACATATTTTGGTAATCTTAAACATTTGTACACAGGACATTTTATGGAAGAAATTCAGGACCTTTGCTCAGATGAATTCACCCTCCAGAACACGGCATGTCGACAGTGACTGTGGCTGTTTAGATTCCGGTCGACGGAGATCCTGCTCATCTTTCCTTGGAATCTTTCGGGTTTTCCCTACATTCTTGCGTCATGGCTGACTTCTGGCACAGTGATGCCGGAAAACGCCGTAACAGGCTCTCCTATCCCACACCTCTAACCAAAGAAATGGCCATATTTCTCCACC
>JAABNX020000038.1:4893333-4927585 GCA_015163995.2 Mormyrus lacerda
CCCCATGTATACATGGGCTGGAAATTTCACATCTGCAAGATTCCTACTCGGTATGACACACATGTTCATGTAACGTTCACATAAGGGTCATATAGCGCTTCGACCTGCACAATGTGAACAGCCCCATCACCAATGGAAAAAAACCCCACTAAATTACTGTGAGGGGACCCCCCCCAGCCTGTTGCAAGCGCCACCCAGTTCACCCGACACCCGCACCGCGCAGACGGTGGCCGTCACCCACCCAGCCAGCCAGCCAACCGACAGACCATCTGTAGGGGATTAGCGCTGCGCTAGCGCGGGGGGGCCCAAGCCGGCGTGGCTCCCCCCGAGCTCCTGGTGCACTGATGCCTTGCACGTGTGTGTGAGCACAGCTGCCCGATCCGTCACGGATTACCAACTGCGACACACATCCAATCCACGCTGCCGACGTGTAAACGACGGCGTATCGTGGATGTGGGGGGGGGGGGGATTGCATCACAGGTGTCAGTGTCTCTCTGCCTAAATGATCCGTGATGGTGATGGATACAAGATCAGGTCTGTCAGCCACTCTGTGCTGATGCTGACACACACATACCCGAGGGGACCGTCTATTCCCTAATCCAAACAATGACAACCTTAACCATAAGTAACAAAACAAAATACAAGATTTCTGGCATTTTTTGTTTTTCCATTGTAGTCGCAGATTTTTATAAAACTGAGTTTCCCCTCAAGTGTGTGAGTCCCCACAATGTAATACATATATGACCGCCCCCCCCCCCCCAACACGCACATACAGCCTACCCAAAGGTGCATAATGACTTGCACACTTTCTTTGGGTGTGAATACCGCATATTGATTGCACCCCTACCATTTTTCACAGGCACATTGAATCAGACAGCTGTGCCCCAGACACTGATATTCACTGGACCGCATGCCCCCCCCCCTTTTTATATCAGGCTCTCTAATAAAAGCACTGGTCCTTTTCATTCTGGCTGAGGCCAGATAATGAATCCTAGGAACCCCCCCCCCCATTCCATTACAGGCCTGCTGGGTGCTCGAGGAGGACGAGCCGCCGTCAGGTTCGATATCAAAAGGCTCGGCTGCTGCGGGTCAAGGCCTCACCTCCACGCTCCTCTCACCTCCCCGCTGTTCCTGCCGGACGGGACCACCACTGCTCTCGTACCATAAAGGGCAGCCAAGCGCAATGGGTAACGGCGCCCCCTCTGGCTCGCGAGGGATCAACCGAGACGAAGCAAGGCACCAGTCAGACAGGAGTGTCTTCTTCAGAGTTTATTTCCTCAGCACAGGTGAGAAACCCCAAATACAGCTCAGTTTAGCTTACTGGTAACCATCAGCAGTAACGAGGACGACCACCGTAACAATACTACTAAAATAGGTTGGTTCAGTTTCTCCTTTGCGGTTGTTACTAAAACACTCAACATAATGATCAACTTGTCAGAGACTAAAACGTTTTGCCAAGTTAAAATTCTGAACACTGCAAACCAGGCAGTGATCTTAAAATGGACAGGTGATGGGGGGTAGGGTGGGGGGGGGGCAGGTAAGGGTCACAATACAATATAACAAAACTCCTCTCCTGCCGTACATGATGACTACGCAAAGTCATCCAGCAGGGTTGGTGCAGGCTGAACCGCAAACTCAGGAATAACAGGGTTAATTAGTGAGCGGGGATTTAACGAGCTTGATGATATTGGCAGACATGAAAATCTGCATGGCCCCAGTCCAGTCTTGCCATTTGCATGAGTAACATGGGGTCTCCAGAGACCATTTATCGGAAAAGAGGGCGTCCAGTTGGAACGGGGAATATTATACACTTGATTAAAAAGTCTTCATTTGACAGAAAATCAGAAACATTGTCTAAGTGACAAGTGAAAAACCTTGAACGGCCACTGAATCCTACGTAGTGAAGACAACACTGGGAATAATGAAAATCATGGGCTGAGGTGTGCAAACAGGAGCGTCCAATCAGAAGGCCGCAGCTCAGAGAGTCTGGACCAGCACGGGGAAAAGCAGGGATAAGTGTTCTGCGCCCTTGATGGGCAGCTTGTGAGTGGTGTAATAGTGGACCACCTCCGGGATGGTGTCAAAGGGAGGGCTGTTCTGGCCCAGGACGTACTTCCCGTCTTTGGACACGGTGAACTTCATGTGCATGAAACCTTGGCAGCTTCTGCGGGAAAAAAAAGGGGGGGGGGGGGGAGAGAGAGAGATTATACACATCACACATGTGGGACCGGTGAGTCACATGTCACAAGCGCTGAAGGAAATGGAGCGACTGCAGTGACAGGGACAGCGCCGCCCCTTTAAGAAGACAAGCTCCGCCCTGGGGTATTTCTAATTATAGTAACAGAAGGAGACGGATGGCTCTAATTGGCTGACTGCTGTGACTTATTACGTGGAGCAGGGCCAACGTGGAATAAAAATTAATTCAGCACCTAATTTCAGGTTTCATTTCCAAACTGAAAGATCCGACTTAGCAGACGAAGCACTCCGAGGGAACCTTGTGTACTTATAATGATTTATTAAGTACATGTATCGCCCCCTGCTGGCAATCTTGTTTGATTCAGCCATTTTTCCCTGCCAAGATTTAGTTCAGCAGTACAAGGTAATCTTGCGAGCATCTGGTTTTGTATGTATGTGCAGCCGTGTTGCGCCATAAGCCAGACACAAAGGCATCGCATTAACTGCACTTCCCGCCCCCACACCCGCCCCCCCGGCCTCGCTCACATCTTTTCACCGCTGCTTGAGAGCACTTTAGCCATCCTGCTAACGTTAAAATGTCACATAGGGGACCCCTGGAATTAAATTAGTTCCAAATCCATTAGCGCTGATTGGAGCAGCGGGGATACGGCGGCAGAACCGCCACCGAGGGTGATTAATATTCATGGAAGGCCGGGCAACGTCTCGCACACTCGAGTGCACGTTACCTGGCGCGGGGGGGGGGGGGGAGGCGGGCCGCTAGCTCTCCGCTCTAATTAGGAGGATGGAATAGGTGCTGCGGTGGTGAAGAAAGGGGACAGCTGTTCCACTGAGGGGAGGGGGGCTTTTAGGCAGGATCAGACGGTGCCCAAACGTGCATACAACACAAGCCCGCCGGCTTTACGCCGCGTATAAAATCGGCGGCTCCACAAGGGCGCAGCGCTTTCAAATGCAATTTGACGCAATTTAAACTTCAGTTATGGACAGCGCGCTCCGTTTGATTTCCGATTCGACGTGGTGCTGGGAGGAAAGGGAGTGGATGTGGAGTCGCAGACCACACAGATGTGGAGAGGCAGACCACAAGGGTGTGGAGGCGCAGACCACACGGATGTGGAGGCGCAGACCACGAGGATGTGGAGGCGCAGACCACACGGGACTGGGGGGCAGGTACCTGAGAGAGAGGGAGTAGTCAGAGCGGGCCGTTTGGCTGCTCCTCACCAAGTAGCTGCACTCCTTACACAGGGTGAGCAGGGACTCTGCTTCTGGGCGGGACAGGCTGCCGTGGTACCACCTGACAAACACACACATTTGTATTCATATCTTTGTAGGGACCATCCATTAATTTATATGGGAAAACTCTAATCGCAACAATGACAGCCTTAACTCCTAACCAGCCATAACCTTATTTATCCATAAATAACAAAATGAAATACACAACTTCTGGCATTTTTAGATTTTTGATAGCAGTCGCAGGTCTTTATAAAACTGAGGTTCCCCTTGTGGGGTCCGAAAAAGAAATGATCCGCACGTCAAAATAACAGGTTATTATCACAGAAATGTATACAAACCACCTCACACACACACACACACACACACACACACGCACACACACACACACACACACACACACACACACCCATAGAGACACACACCCATAGAGACACACACAGAGAGAGACACACAGACACACACACACACACACACACACGGAGAGCACCTCTGTGGATGACAGCTGACAGCTTCCAGTGACACACAGAGACATACAGTAAGAATCACAATTTGGCATCTATATTCTAATAATATATTTCTGCACACTCGTTAACTGCCTTGGGGCAACTAAGCAGCGAAAGGCGCTATATAAAACTGAACGAAAGCACCCAGTGCAGCTTTAATACAGCACAGGACGACGTGGGACAATCCTATAGTGCTGCTTTTGACAAAGAATTTTTATGTACGTCAAGACAACACACTTCAAAAGGCTAGACAATGACTGTGATAATTCACTCGAGTTCAGGGCGACAAATGAATCAACAGCGGAAGCGGGTGAGTCACACGGGGAAGCGAGACCTTAACAAACATTTATCAAACCCCGAGTGCAGGCATTACCCTGCTGCTGCGACATCCATCAGACGCTCTCGGAGTGACAGACGTCCATGGTGACCCGGACGCCCTGCAGGATTAAAAGGTGCCCCCCACGTGCATGGCGGCAGGCGGAGAGTACCTACACCTGCTTCTCCAAGGGCAGGGTGGGGTCCACTCTCTCCCCCAGCATGGCGTGGGCGTCAGCAGGCTTCCGGTGCCTGGCGGCGCCCAGTCTGGCCTGGTGGAGGCGCTCAGAGGGGAACGAGGAACGTTCCCAGTCCGCAGCTTCGAACTGCACTGCGGGCAGAGAAGGGGGAGGGACTTAAGGGCTGGAAAATGGAATGTCTACAATTGTGTCCCAATCTAGCTATTTTTGTGGGCTGCACTGGGGAGGGAACTGCTGTCAGACCTGGCAGTCTATGTTACAACGCTGAGGATCCGGCAGAGGAAGAGCGAGTCACCGCTGCGCTAAGGATTCTGGGAGGTCAGGTGGGCCAAAGCCTGGAGTCAGACCCTGCTGGGTCCCATAACTCATGGAGACGCTTCGCTTTTGAAGCATGCAGGGAGACAAGTGGTGTCACGGGTGGGGGGGGGAGCCTGGCTCTCCGTGGGAAGGGGAGGTCACAGAAGGTCAGCAAATCTCTTTAATCACTAGTGAGGAGAACGGTCTCAATATCGGTGGGGGGTGGGAGCTTAGAAAGGACTAATAAAATGGAACATATAGAGAAGTACCAGTACTATAAAAAGATGATGGGAAGGAGAATGTGAGGAAAGAATAAAAGCAGAAGCCGGGAGGAGAGGGGCTGCAGTGTTAGCGGTTAGCGGGCGACAGATGAACAAGGGGGCCTCCTTTGGGGTTTAGAAGGCCCCAATCATGCAGTGAAGTCTCTGCTGAACACCCCCCCCCCCCCCCCCTGCAGTCTCTCTCAGAGCCCGAGGGGACAACCGACGAGGCACAAAAAAAACAAAAAAACACCCCATTAAGGGAACAACTGACGTCTTTATGAACTGACATATCCGCCTCGCCCCCAGCCCGGGAGATGAAAGGGAGCAGTGTGGCCGCTTTAAAAAGGAAACAGCCTCTACATGTCCCCCCCCTTAATTATTGAACAAGCCGGGCTGGGCTGGCGCTACCGCTCATTCTCTGTGAATTATTGATGCACGGCGCCTCACAATGGGCCCATCTGGACAGACAGAACCTGCGATTACACAGCGAGGCAGCCCCACTCGACCCCTCGCCCACGGGACCGGGATGGGCCGCGGCGGGGGGGGGGGGCTGGGACCTAGAGCAGCCCCCAGAAAATAAGGTGTGAGGCGTGCGGGGGTGGGGCCGAGCGGAGGGGCCCCTGGGCCAGGCAGAGAGCAGACACCCAGTGGGGGTGGCGGAAGAGCTTTTTAAATCTCACACATGCAGCACTCACCAGGGGCTACGACCTCCCCCCCTACAAATGGGCATGATGGGCCACTGCTACTCTGGGGGGGTCATGGCAGATTTGTATCAGGGACCAAAATAATAATTAATAATAATAATAAATAATAATAATAATAATAACAATAACAACAACAATAACCAGCATGCAAATTCCCCTGCATTCCTGGTCCAGCGACAGATCCTCATGCCACAGGCTGCTCGCCCCCTCCAGCTGGTCCTTTGTAAGAGACTCTCAGCTCTGTCCCCATCCCACGCCCGTCAGCAGTAACAAAAGCGGGAGGCTCCGCCCCCTTCACAGCCACCTTCTGACCCCGCGGCTCTGTAAACACAGCGCCTGTATACGCAGGGTCACATCTGGCCCCTTGGCGAGTTTGGCCAGGCTCATTTGTCCACATTTACCCCACATAACAAATAACCTGCGTGTTCGACAGCCACAGCCACACACACACACACAGACACACAGACACACACACACGTTTTAATTAATGTCCGTACCACTGACACTCAGGAACGCTGCTTCATAACCACTCATAGGACATAAACGATATTTAAAAATGTAATCATCTTTTTTTTTTACACTAATGTATCTAAAATATTTAATTCAGACTCCAAATAGAGTGAAAATGCTGCAATTTATACGTGACTCACAACAGCAGCAGCACTGGAAGAGACAAACAGAATTAATGACATTATTTACATTTTATGGCATTTTCAGGGACACCACATTCCGGTCACACTAATTACCGCGCCGACACCCTGGCAAAGGCTCTCTACCGCGTGCGAGTCGTGACGTCGTCTGTTAACGAGACGCAATTAACACCTCTGGTTGGCGGCAGAGGCAGGCCAACGTCGGCTCGTTAGCGGCCCGGCGCGAAGACTCAGGACACGCAGGGCCTCCCATCGCAATCCCAGCCCGTGGCAGCGCCAGAGATGCGACTCACTCTGCTCCAAGGCCTCAACCCTCAGTCCATGAAAATCATAGCATCATAAACCCCGATCGTCAGATTCTGCCCCTCTCACTGCTTTTTTCTCCACCTCCTCCTCTTCACCTAAGAGAGACATTCACCCCCCAACACTTCCCGCAGTTTGGTTTGACCCCAACACACACACACACACACACACACACACACCGCTGTGTGCGAGTGAAAGAGTGAGACCAAGTTTTATTAATGTCTGTGCTTCTGCCACAAAACTAATGAATCTGCGCTGGGGGAGGCTCCCCTGGTGGAAAGAGGAATTGAGAGAAAAGCCAGCTGGCCCTGAGGGACCAGTGAGCTGGCTGGGGGGGGGGGGCAGAGGGGGCCTCCCCCACAGGTTACTGCACACACACACAAACACAAACGGCCAGACACATCGGCAGCTGGGCAGACCGCAAACAAGCGACTAGGAGATACTGGTTTTTACTTCACGGCTACTTAAGATGGGAGGCTTTCCAAGCAGCCAACACTGCTGCCTTTCCAATTGCATTCGAGTTGTGATGCTCTCAGCAGATTCAGCAGGTCCTGCTCACCAGGGCCCGGTGCAAAAATGCTGATCATTCCGAGGGCGCCTTCCCAGAATTCCCAGACACGCGGCACGCGGAACAAATGGCACAAACCATGTGAACCTACCAGACGGAGCCCTGAGATACTGGTGCATGAACCAGCAGAAACCAAAAACGCCTCAGTTGGCCAGAGCAACACACACACACACACACACACACACACACACACACACACACACACACACACACACACAATAGTATTTATTGTCCTTGACTGTTTTATACGACACCCCAAAGACTTTGTTTTTAATTCAATATTAATTCAAATGCAGGAACGTGTGGCTATAGGTGGAAATTAACAGCAGAACATTTTAAACTGGATTTGAGGAAGCACTTCTTTACACAGCGTGTAGTTAGAGTATGGAATAGTCTTCCTGCTAGTGTAGCGGAAGCTAAAACCCTGGGTTCCTTTAAATCAGAGTTAGATAAGATTTTAACAACTCTGAGCTATTAGTTAAGTTCTCCCCAAACAAGCTTGTTGGGCTGAATGGCCTCCTCTCATTTGTAAATTTCTTATGTTCTTAAGAACATAAAGATCAGCGTTCAAGCCAGGGCCGCGTATCTGACTGAAGGGGTGCTGTTTGGCGATGGTTAATGCTGAACCTGGCAACGGAGGGGACGAGTAAGAGGCAGCTGGTGATAAGAGAGAGGAGACCCAGCACTCTCCCTGAGGAGGGGGGTGTGGAAAATCAGCGGTGGGGGTTGGGGTGGGTGTCCATCACCACTGGAAAGATGAAGCTGTGAAGATGGACTCAGCGTCAGAGTGACAGTGATCGCACGCCCCCCCCCGTAACTGCTGCCAATTTCCCCGCTTGCAGCTCGAAGTTAGGAGAGGTGGGACATACCCACAATCCCCTGCCTGCTGGCGTCACCTCTGTGGTGACCTGGGCCGTCCCGCTGCTGCCCTGTTTACACGCACACATGCACACGCACACACCCTTCCAGCACTCGTGCACCTGGCTGTGCTGAAGAGGACATAGCGGAGACCCGTGTACCGTACGCTCCAGGACCAGAGATCAACTCTGAAAAAATGACACTTGCCTTGCTTGGAGGGGGGGGTGGGGGGGACCTCCCCGACAATTAGTGACGCGTTCCATTTCCGAGAGCCTCTCCTAACGACCCTGTAAACGATCCCATCCGGCAGCCTGGATATGTCGGACAGCTCTCGGAATGACTGTCACCATGGAGATGCAGCCTCGGCTGCGTATCCGTTATGACCCCTCCCCCATCCGATCCCGTTGGAGCACATTCCCGCTTCCGTGGGCTTTATTACCTCATCAGTCACGCGCTCGCAAGCATGAAATTAATTAATCCAGGGGTGAAAGGTTGGGAGATAGAGTGGGGGGCAGTGGGGGGGGGGCACACGGGCTTAGAGGACTGCCACGCTGATTTACTGTCACACGGCCCCGCTCAGAGCTCGCTCCAAAACGGCTCCATTACGTGTATACCCAACCCACATGACATGCGACGGCCCCCCAGCACACCTGCCACACACGGCTGGCCGCTGACACGCATGTCCACCTGTTACATGTGCAGACGCCAGCGCGCCAAATAGGCACGTCTGCCAGCACGCCACCGTCT
This sequence comes from Mormyrus lacerda, assembly GCA_015163995.2. NCBI lineage: Eukaryota > Metazoa > Chordata > Actinopteri > Osteoglossiformes > Mormyridae > Mormyrus > Mormyrus lacerda. Next base: position 4,902,165 of record JAABNX020000038.1, read on the forward strand.
GCCACCAATCAAAGGGGGCATTCACCCCGGCGGTTTGGAGCTTGACAACCATGGAAGATACATACACAGGGCTTCTGTGTGACTGGGCAGGCAGGCAGGCAGACGGACAGACGGACGCAGACGGACGCAGACGGACAGAGAGAGCGAGAGAGAGACAGAAATGCACAAACACAGACAGACACAGACATGCACACAGTTTGCATATTTGGTGCCTACAATGTGGTAAATAAATTAAAAAAAGAAAAAGACAGACCGACAGACGAGGGTTCTGAAGACTACAGACGCTACCTGCGGGAACAAGCAACAGGAGATTCAGCCACCATCATAATATTCAAAGAGATTGTTGCATAGCAACACAATCAAGCCAGGACACTTATCCTAAGAGGCAAAGCGCCTGATGGAATCTGCACCGCTCTCACTTGTCATTCTCGGAAACACCAGCCCGTAACGGCAGGAGGCAGAGACCACTGTGTCTTCACTGCTGAACACACACCTTGTTTACATGCAGCAGGCATGTCACAGAGTATCTTTGCAGACCTCTTGTTTTGTTGGCTCTACACTCCTTTGCACCAATCACGATTTCCTTATCACATTTCCAGCATAAAAGCTACCGCCAGCAACCACCAGTACCGATCACACATCCAGGGCCATCCATCCATCATCAGTCCATTAATCAATCAACCCACGGGGTGACTGTGAGCCTGGAGCCTATCCCAGAAAGCACTGGGGCCATATTCATTTACATGTTAGCCAAGGGGCTTTCATTGGCCGCCGCTAGCAAGACTCAGCGCCGTTATTGCTGTTCCTTTCCTGGAGGACATTACCAAAGAAAAAAAAAAAAGATACATGGAGCACAGGGTCAGTGGAGGTCAGTGGATAGATCTTATGATCAGTGGAGCAGCACAATGTTTCCAAAAAAAAAAAAAAAAAACACAGCATGACTAGAAGTCGTTAGTTGCTAAATGGCGGATTCAAGACTTCATTTGGCGTGAACATGACCTAATGGAAGAGGAAAGGGGTGAGGCATCAGAGCGGGTGGGGTCAGACATGTGGGCAAGGTTAGGTAGGCGGGGTTAGGTGGGTGGCCGTGTACCTGCTAAGGCCTTGGAGATGTGGTCCTTCTTCCACTCCCACGGCTGGTCGTACTCGTCAGCCGGCCGCTCGTCGTCCCGGGGCAGGCGGCTCTCGCGGCCCTCCTCAGGGCCACCCCCCAGGGCCCGCTCTTCGTACGGGGTGTCATACAGCTGGAATCCGCATCTTGGGTGGCTTCCCCCCGGGGCCCACTGCAGCTCTGGGGACATGAGAATGGTGTCATGGCAACGAAGGTGGCACCGCCCAATCCGTGAGACGGCCGTTCTTCTAAAACCCGCCCACTCTGTTTGCTGACTGGCACCGGATTCTGAATCTCATCTTTCAGGTGGATATGAGCTGAGCTCTTAAGCACAGAGAAATTGTTACAATCAAAGCCTTCACCATCTCTGGTATTACATCACAATGTGTGATTTTTGTGTGTTTTAGTTCCCAGTGTCCCAGCACGACCAGCTCAGAGGCCTGTTTATTAGCTACACCTGCTTTCTGATGCGAACAGCCTGCCCTTACAAAGAGCCAATCCTGCGGCTGCCTGCCCTTTCAAAGAGCCAATCCTGCGGCTGCCGGCCCTTTCAAAGAGCCAATCCTGCGGCTGCCGGCCCTTTCAAAGAGCCAATCCTGCGGCTGCCGGCCCTTACAAAGAGCCAATCCTGCGGCTGAGTACATACAGCACACAAACAGAGCCTAGAGGATCGGTTATTTTTTGGCTAAGTATCAGAATGGCTAAGCTGCTTGATCTATTTTTCAATGTGGTGTGAGACTTGGCGGTTCCAGCATCTCAAAAACAGCCTCTACAGGGATTTTCATGCACAATGTCATTTCTCTAAATTCTATACACTGAAATTTACAAAAAACACTCAATAGGTGGCATTTCTATGGTCAAAAACGTTGACTTGTTAAAGTTAACAGGAAAGCCACAAGTGTAAAAATTACAGCTCAGTACAGAAAGGCTAGTCTACCCTTGAAATGGATTTGGAGAGAAAAAGTATGTCGTATACCAGTTATGCATCTGATGAAGTGTATGTATGGCAGGGATTTTAATTTTTTTATAAAAATTTCAGAATTTTACTTTACTTTTCCTCCCAGTAAATCCCCAGTGTTTAATAAATGTTCCTTTTAACATTAGCTGTTATCAGAGAACGACACAGGAGGTAGGTTCAGAGAGAATGAACAAGGGACAGAGAAAGAGAGATAAACTTTAACCTTTAGAGGAATCTCTGCTATTGGGTACCCCCTGCTGTAACTATGGCAACGGAGGATGCCCTGGGGATAGACCCAGAGGTGGAAAGATGAGGAGAGGGGAGCAGGGGGCTCGTTCTGATGTTAAGCTGTTTCGAAAGAGACACAGGGCCACTGCATTCCACTGCTCAGGCCCACACTGGACATTCCAGAGATAGAAGGACATCAAGCTGGAGAAGCCAGTATTCAAGAGAAAAGCGTTATCATTTTAGAGGGAGAACAGGCGGCTCTGGAAGGATTTTCTCCCCAGAAGGCAATATCTATGAGTCTAGGAAAACACATACTCTAATACCAATAGGAAAATGGCTACCAATAGCATGGATTAGACTCTTACCCACAGTTAACTACTGCCGCAAACATCAAAAAGGCAGCAAAGTAATGAGAGATGGTAGCCTTCAGCAAATATATTCAGCACCACCGAATTTAATTAGGGGAACAAATCCTGTTTATATCTGCACACATAACTAGAGTAGCAGGCAAAGCGCGGAACAGCCTCTGCTGGCAGCTAGGAGCAAACTGACGGCTTGGGGCGTTTCAGGGCTGCAGCCATTAACAGCCATAAGAGGCATCAAAGCTGGCTGGTTTGTTTGTTTGTTTGCAGAACCTGAAGGACTTACTGTGATTAGCAATATTGAGTTTGGCATCTAAAAGACTGCGGGCTTCGTACCATTCCGAGAAAAAGTGACCACGAACAGACCTGACCGGGAAAACAACCAAGACAGAGGACTGGCTAAAAGTAATAACTCAAACTGATAAACGGACCAAAAACTGGCATGTGGAAAAATCAGAATTACGACCATTTCAACAGGCAAATGTGGCTGGGCCAGAACGAAAGAGGAAAGGCACTATAACCATGAACAAGGGGCTGTGCAAAGTAATCAGTGTCAAGATAAGGAAGATTCCAGAAATCAGAAAGGCCTGTGTGCACCTGTAATGACCCTCTGGGCCTCGAACGGCTCCATGTAGCCATTATTCTCCGGGGGCAGCTGCTCCGTATCGGGATCGGACCTGGGGTCCGAACGAGCATCGAAGGGGTCGGAGTAATCGGTGTCGCCCGCCGAGGGGGCCGACGGAATCACCTGAGAAACGAAACCATGTCGTTAGACCGCGTTCTTAGTCGCCTGGACGTTACTGTGGCAACACATCATGAGCAGAACGCTGCAGGTGTAAACTTAGAACGTAATTAGAACACACAGCCTGTATAATCTGTGGAAGGCAATGTGCAATATTTTGATGGAGGGCATTTGTATGATATTCTGTGCAATGTTCTCAGTGTAGGTGACATAGGTGTTCTCAGTGTAGGTGACATAGGTGTTCTCAGTGTAGGTTCACTGGAATGTCCAAGACAAATTTTTCCTAAGGGGGACAATAAAGCAAGGCCAAAGCAAATGTAACGTAACGCAGCCTAACGTAACGTAACGCAGCCTAACGTAACGCGATGCAGCCTAACGTAACGCGATGCAGCCTAACGTAACGTAACGCAGCCTAACGTAACGCGACGCAGCCTAACGTAACATACATTGTTAAGATGACTGGCCAGGTGTCATTATAAAAGCACCTGTGACAGCACTTTACTTTTCTGTAGCCCTGAGATATACCTTTAGAGGTAATATGCGATTAAATCTGTCAATATATGTGCTTTTCAATAATGCCAATCCCTCAAAGTGAGAGAAGCCATCTGACTGACACTTACGGTTGTATCCAGAAAGCACATGGGAAACGGCCGTGGTGATTAAACTGATCCCTGCAAGAAACCTCTAGCAAACAATGCCTGTGCTTAGGCGCCAGATGCTTCCCCCGCGATTTCCAGAGTGTCACTGATAGCAGAAAGCCGCAATTAATTAATAACCATTCCCAGAGTAGAGAGAACAGGGACAAATTACTGGGCAGCCAACTGCACAGATCACTAATGGGTACAAGGCTCTCAAAGATCCCCAATTCGTATTTGAGGCAGAGCATTACCGTTAGCTGTACCAGACACAGAAGCGACGGATTCAGCACTTTTCATGGATCCGCCTTATCAGCCAGCTTATCTGTCAAGGAACACAGACATTCAGATGCAGCCTGGGCTCACGTCAGCAGCTGCTGAATGTGAAATTCGCTTTGCTGCTGGCGCTGCAGAGTTTGTCGAGCAGGAAGTAACGCGAACCTCGCTCAAGCCGTCGCAGACGTAGGTAGAGTAGCCCTGCCTTAACATTGGGCTGAGAAACTCTGTTTTATGAGGGCCAACGGTGTAAGTGCGTATGTGTGTGCGTGGGGGGGCGTTATATATATATTACATTGTGGGGACCAAAAATCTGTTATTTTGACATTGTGAGGACCATTATGGGGAAGCTTAACTTCTGTCTGTGACTGCAATCTGAAAACTAAGAATGCCAGAAGTCTTTTGTTTGGTTACTTATGGTTAGGGTTAGGGCTGGGTAGGGATTAAGTGTGTCATGTTGGGATTAGAGTTTTCCCCATAGAAATGAATGCACGGTTCTCACAAAGATATAGATACCTAATCTGTGCGTGTGTGGGCATGTGATCATAAAGATATACACAATGGTAAGTAATGCGTGATTTTTTTTTTAAAAATAACTGACATAAAACCATTAGCTCTATTCTTGACTTTGTGTTAGGAGAAAATACAGGCAGAAACTTTTTTAAAATCAATATCACAAATAACTGAAGTGATTATACAATATACCAGTATCATAAACACTTTGCAGTTGACAAGGTAAAGCTTTTGTTTACCTCCTGGGAGCGGGCAGTAATACCCGTGTTACCAGCACAGTTATCAGAGTGCCCTAAATCCAAACTTCATTCATTATTTATCAGAACACAAGGCACCACCCTAAGATAAGAGAGAGAGCCGTCTCATCTCTAATTAAAAACCTTTTGCGTTCACAACCTTCCCATATTATAAATCAGTTATGCAGAGCATAAATTAAGCCAGTCAGATACCCAGAGAATAATTCGCTGATTAATGGTTTCCAAGTAGATTTTTTAACTCGGGTCAGTTTTTAAAAAAATCCATTTATAGGTGATAAAAACTACATGCAGAGCTCCATTTTATGTCCCAGTAAGCACCAACTGACTTGGATGGTATTTTGAATTGTTTAATGACCTGCTGAACGTTTATATATTGAATTCCAAGCGAAAATGTCTATTAAAATCGAGATTTCTGCCGTGCGGATATTACCCAATTAAAGCACATCTCAGCATGAATAAGATGACCAAGGACTTCCATTTCAAGGATCATTTCATAAAGTAAAATTTGTGTAGAACTATTTCTATGACAAGGAATGTCATTTACAACATGCACCGTTATAATTTCTCTCTCTAAATAGCTTTGCTAATGCACCTTGCATAATTGCATACGTGTGTAATTGAGATTCCGTAATTACTCACCGGCACGGGTGGCTCCTCAATAGATACAGCGCTCAGCAGTATTTTGCTTCTGCCCAGGTCCTGCGATTCCACTTTGATGAGTCGGTGTTTGGGAGACAGCATCTTCATGTCCAGAGTGCCAGACTTCAGCGGGGATCCGAAGCCGGGCTGCGCCACATCTGCCGCCCCGGATTCACTCCGAGCTCGTTTCTCCGACTCTTCGTACGGATCTTCGAAGTCCAGGCTCTTCTGGATACGATAGGCTTTGAGTATCTCGCTCTCGGTGTAATCCGGCTTGGGTGGCTGCGGTGGCACACGCCTGCTCCCGAAACTCAGGTAATCTTTCAGCCACTTTGCCATCTGTCCGGTGAGAAGCGCACGGCAGCCCCCAAAACGTGCGCACCTAGCTAAAAGGCAACTCGATCGGGAAAAGTCTGCACCTTATTGTAGCAACCCAGCATCAAAGAATTCGGATTTCTTTGAGGGAAAACACGTTGCCTTTATTTTAAATCTGAGGATAAATCGCACAGGAGCTTAATAAGCATGAACTGACTACATCCGCGGGATTTTGAAGTGGTCGGATGTAAATCCGGCTGAATGTTTCTCCCATGCAGTCAGAATCCCATGTGTTCAGAGATACGCACCTCGCACACTTTCATACAGTCCCGACAGCTGGCACCGATCTGCGGATCCAGTAAATGGGAAATGTCTAGACTGACGGCTTGGGAATGACTTCGGAGTGCATCTCCATATACTTATTAATAACAGCTGTTTAAAAGTGCCTGCCAAAAAAAAAAAAAAACGATAAATGTTTCTTAAATGTAATCCGTGCCACAGCGCTCCATTGTCCCCATCTCCTGTTATCAGTACGCCTGTCACAACATTTGCCTCTAGCCTTTTCCTTTATAAAAGGTCCCCTTCTTTCCAAGCCGATAACGGTTCTCAAAGAATGTAGCCCTGACGTTTCAGACAACTAATTGCCATCCATTTTCCCCCTAATTAAAACTATTATTTCGGTTATCATTAAATGTTGTTAATATGGTAATGTGGGCTATTACCTGACCTCCTTAAAAATTACAGCGCCCATTCCATGGTTATAAACCCTGCAAATGTCAGACTGTAAAAAATAGACGTAAAAAATACAAAAAAATGCTCGCTAAACGGAGTTGAACTAACAAACTGTTAAAAGTTTAGACTTCGAACATCCCACATAACAGTTTTATATAATGGGTTTACAATAAATGTTTCAATTTAATGCTTCTACCAACCTTTTACAACCGTGTCCGATTTGGTAAACTTTGCTGCAGCGCTCTTCTGCACGAACTGCGTACCAACTGTGATGCAATGATACAAACGTAACTATCAGAAGATCGCAGTTTTAAAAAGCTTCCAACAACACTAAAGACACCGGAATAAGGAAAGGCCCCTCTCCTTCCCTTGTAAGCGTTCATGACGGTGAAAGACAACGACCAAGCGATGGCATGTTAGTTAAATCACGTTTTAGTGCTTGCAAATCGATCCTAGGTTAACCATACCAACCTTCACGCATTTAATTGATTGACACTCCGCTCCTCCATTCCAGATGTCTTAATAACAAATTCAAAAATAGTTTTTTTTTATTATTTAATTTGAGTATTAAAAATAGTTTCTGTCCAGAGGGGAGTGTAAAACTAGCTCCCGCAAAAGTGTGCCGAAGCCTGCTAAGAGACTAACTGCCGACCTCAGATGCAACACGAGCGGGGTGAGAACGAGCGAGACCACCCCGTTTAAAGGAGAGTGAAAGCGCCAATGGATACCTCTTATTCTGCTTCGCCGACATTTAATTCGTACGCCTGCAGGCCTATCACAAATACAAAAAGAAGAACGGAGGGGCATTTAATTTTCACGCTCGTCAGTACCAGTTGATTCGTTTCAGGGACAAAGGACAACTGCGATGAAAGCCAAACAGCCTGGCCCGCTCCCATCGGGAACAGCAGCGTGCATCTTGGCCGGCGGCTGCCAGGAATAGCTGCTTCGATAAACCTAACCCCTTGGATAACAGCCACGGGCTCCACGTAGAAATCGCGCACGAATTCTTAATGCAAAAAATTCAGTGTCAGTGAAAACCTATGAAAATGTGCCGTTTCCTCCCCTGAAATATTTACAAATGTTGTATTCTCTATGTTACGTATGTATGTTTTGTAGTTACTGATGTAAATAGGAGAACATTAATGTTAAAATAGATGCCGATTTCATTTACGATTTCTTTAAATACGAACGCAAATCCATCTAGGGCCAGAGAAGGGATGACGTTTGAAGATGGATGTAAATACGGAGATTCTGTAAGTTACTGACAGCAGACTGGAGATTATTTCGAAGGCTGCCGTAGCAGAGGAGACTTTCAAATGAGACAAAGACATGAGGTTCTGATAAGTCACCAAAAGACTGTGTGTCTAGGATTTATTTCCACTCTGTTCTGTCAACACAGACGGTCCCGGAGCCAAGGACTGGGGTAAAGTTGTGCTGGCTTGGAAGTCAGTAAACAGAAGATCAAGAGATAAGACAGTAAAATGGTGGTTGTTGAGCAAGACGATTTTTGTGGAGAGAACGGGGCATGGGGTAGATTACAGCAGAAAAATGGAATGAAAGGCAGGTGGGTGGACAGAAGGGTGTACCGCGGGATGGAATGAGAATCGTTAATGAAAACCCAGCCTACCGCCCACTTTCTGACGAGAACGACTGATGTACTGAGGTTGTGTGACAAGGGGGCATGATTGTTGCAAATTTCTGACACCTGAAGACAATTTTCAAGAATTGGAGCAAAACTTTAAGCAGAGTTTCTAAATATTAAGATATGCAGTTTTAAAAAAATATTTTTAGAAATGTTCCAGTGTGTACTACACACAGGTCTGTGTCACCACAGGTGTTATTGATTTACTGTTTCATAAGTAACTGGCAGATAAGAAATGCAAAGCCATTGTGCTGCCTAGCGGCAGGACTGGGTCAGTGTACAATATAAGATGAATGTCCTGTTTGCATCTGGTCCAGCGTCGACTTGGGGAGAGACTGGCTTCTCCCAAGGGTTTGCTGTGGGTGCATCTCCTTTGCTTGACTGCTCACTGTTTTGACATTTGTCGGTTGGTATTAGCCTGTTCTGTGCATTTTGACGCTGCTACTGTGTGGATGACTGGGGAGTCTAATCCCCAGCCTGGATCAGTGCATGCCTTCATGAGCAATGGGTGTCCTTTTTTGGAATCGAGCCTCAGAACTGTTCTGGGGTGGGGGCATTGTTATGTGACTAGATCAACAAAGTAGCTCAGCAAGCCTTTCCCACACTGCCTGCAAGGAGATCGCTTTATTATACAGACTGTTGCATTCCCTTGGGTGTTGCTTAACTAGCAAATAAGATTTAACATATCCAAAAAATAAACAGTCGCGACCTGCCGGTATGATAATAGGATTTAAACAGTTAATGCATTCAAATTTACAGTCGGGGGCAATTAAGAATGAGAAGCAGCAGAGTGTGTCATGAGGAAGAGAATGAAATAATAAAGATGCTAAAGCAGATGTAGGATAGATGTGTAGCCAGACTTCAAAGGTGAACATGCAGGTAGAGCAGTGTTTCCCAATCTGGTCCTCGGGGACCCACAGACAGTCCACATTTTTGCTCCCTCCCAGGGTAGTGAGCTCAGAGGGAGCAAAAACATGGACTGACTATAGGTCCTCAAGGACCGGATTGGGAAACGCTGCTTTGGAGACTACCCACTCTGGATCTCCATCACCAGTATCTTCTGAACTGATTGCCTGGCACTACTGAAGGTCAATGTCAACAAACGTTGTAACAAGACACTCTACAAGAGCAGCTTTCTTGGCATCCTCCTATCTCCATATCTGCAGCTGTCATCTGAAGTTTTTCTGGTAAAATTTATCGATGCCACCGCAACAGTGTGATTCGTTTAACAATTTAGATGCATTTGCATATGCATGTAGTGGTGTTTAAGCATATACAGGCCGCAGAGAACCAACTCTCACGAAGCTCGATTGGCAAGTAGAGACAAGCATTGTATCCCAGAAGACATTTCAAACTATACGAGTAACTGAAAATTACAAATAATTGTATGTAACTGAAAGCTAAAACTAGAACAATAACTGGAAAATTGAGAGAAAACCAGTCGAACATCAGTATTGATGTCTGAAGCCAGCATGAGGAAAACATAGATACCCAGGTATGATAGATTACCAGTTTTGGCACCATCTGCACATGGAGATGGGCAGTTTGTCTGGTATGTAGAGAGAACCAGATTAAAAGGCGTTCAGCAGCGTGGCGGAGAATATCTTTGCCTTTGCCGTCAAGCGAAGCACTAATAAACAAAATCATCTGTTACAAGGTGCAATTTGAGCTGCGTGTTATCCTGAAGGTCGGCGATATCTATTTCCAGATGCATTTATTGTTGCAGCTGTCCCTGCCTGCACTGTTTTTTTTCTTGCAATTAAAGAGCAATTCTACTGAAATTTGAGAACAGTGTTGTAACTCGTCTTTGTTGATGTAGGAATCTGTACCAAGAAAATAAATGTCAAAAATACTGTGCATTTCCATGTCATCTCCTCCAGCGTGAATCGCCGGTTGTAGTTTCACTGACACCCATCACACGAGGTCATCAGTTCTAAGGAACCTGCAAAACCTAAATCCCACATATTTTCAAAAGTCACACATATCAATTCAATGCTGACACCAATAAGAAAATTAGATAATTTTTTTTCTGTAGAACTGAGGTGCTCCCCAGTGAGAAGTAAATGTTGCCAGTTGAGGACGCATTTAATACAATTTCCTTTGAACTAGCGGGACGTCATGTTGACTTTCCTATTCTGAGAGCTTGTGTCTGCCAGCAGGTCCACGACATGCAGCAAACACAGCAGGGTACCCTCAGTACTTGACTACGCCGCTTCTGAATAAGCGTTGAATAACGATTCAGTCCATGGTGGCATTACCATCTGTGCTGGAACAAGGAGCATGTAAAATAGAATCACATTTGCAATTGTGCTCCATGGGTACAATGGATGGACTTCTGCAGCTCTGGTCACTTCTAAATTCCATATCTTAGTTTTCCTTTAAATATTAAATATGAATAAATGGCCCTTTAAATCAGGGCTCCCCACTTCTGGTCCTGGAGGCCAGAATCCAACACAGTGTGTAGATTTCCCCACTCAAACACACCCTGCTGAAACACTAAGATTTCAGCAGTGAAATATGCAAACTGTTGGATTCTAGCCCTCCAGAACCTGAAATGGTAAACCCTGCTTTAAAAATATTCCCGGTTCTAAGGGCATAAGTCACATTATCTATTAGAGACACCTTCGTCCTGATGAATACCAGAAAAGGTGTTATTTTTAATCTCAAACTCATTTCGTGTATTTGCAGGAATGCTTGGTTTTTCATTGGCATTACATCTCTACAGACACACAATCGCCAAAGACACAAACGATGTTTTCACAGAAATGATGGCACCAAGTATTTTTGCTCTCCGTGGCTTGGCTCATTTTTCATGTTGTATTGTACAGTAATGCCGTCTCGTGTTCAGTCTGGTATGTTTTTATGTTGCATTTATGATGGATTATGTTTTTAACACCTAACTGCAACTAAATTTCCCTGAGTGTGATAGTAAATTTGCCTTCACTTGAAAGACCGTCATTGACTGTGATTACGGCTGCAGGTCGGCACAAAGAGCATGCTATTCAAACTAACATTCAGATGAATGTGGTTTAAACTGATGTACTTAGTTTCTTAGAAATAAACTGATGTGGTGCACAGAATCCCAAAGAACGCCGAAAACCAAGCACATGAAGTCAAGAGTTTATAATATACTAAGTAAAAATGACAATGTTTGGTAACCGAATATGCCCAGTTTGCCGCAAGAATCCTCTAATATATGGCTATATATTTGGCGCATGTCCCATGATCGCCAAGGCCTCCGGAAGGATCCATTAGAGAATCCTAAAGACACAGCAAGAAATATTTATCTGCATGTAGTCATCGCCGAGACAGCAACTGTTCCCCTCAATGAGCCAAATGTTAAACTCAATGAAGCATTGTTTCAGAGATTCTTTTTTAATATACACACACACATACACAGTACTTGAGGGGATGCATTCATTGCAAGGTTTTACCAAATACCAGCATGCAGCAGTGTTCATATTAATATAGATGGGAAATGTACTGCTTGCCATCTGGTCCTCATGAAGAACCAGTCCAATTCAGACTGGATGAATTTCTGCACAACGTGATTAGCCACTTCAGCGCGTCATGCATTAACACGGAAGTGGTATGTTCACACGCGCTGCAGCGCCGAGCACACACACAGACACACACAGACACACACAGACACACACAGACACACACGATTTGCATGGCTTAATTAGCCGGTTTGTCATTTGTAAAGGCTTGAGGGTGAGAGGGTGGGGTGGGGGCGGAGGCAAATGAAGCATCTCTCACACAGCCATTCACACACTGTCAGGGTAAGACACTAACGGCACACTCCCCACCCCGTCGCACATGTGACATGGTGCACAGGCAAAGGACTGTGCACAGCCCCACACCCTCCCTCCTTGCCAAATGCACTTTATATGCCTCTTTTCCCCCGCAGTCCTCCCTGATAATGCACACCGTGGCATCTCAGGCAATAAAGGTCCCATTAAAGCCTCCCTACAAGAGCCATGATCTCACCCTTTCCCTGGAGATAAAGGAGGAGGGGTGAAGTCACGCGGACTCCCCCAGCTCCCCTAGCACCATCACCGTCCTGCTATCAGAGGCTCGAGGGCCGGCAGAGGAGCCCGTGACTAAAGACGGACGCAGAAAATGTAACGGCAGGAGAGCGAAGGGGAAAGGCAGGACGGCAGACCGGAGTCACAGACTGACCGGCTACGAAGCAGCAGTTAAAGTTCATCCATAAATTCAGGGCAGCATCTCACAAAGTGATCATTAAATAAAGATAAATAATGACCCTTTTCAGCAACTGGTTCTTTAAGCACATTTAATTAAGAACAAAATAAAACAAGTGGGCTTCCCCCCCCCCCCCATCTTGAGAGAACTGCGATACAGCACAGTGCGCGCACCCCCCCCCCCGGCCAACGCCGATTCTTTGTGACAAAGAAAATGCACCCTGGCGCCAAGAGACGTGGCTCCCTCACTCACTGTCCTCGCTGTCGGAATACGCCCCCAGCAGGCTGAGCGAGGAGCTGCAGGCGGCCGGGCCTGGCGGGCTGGGGTCAGCTGTAAGAGCCGCTTCTGTCAGGCTGGGGTCTGAGTCGAGGAGACGGGGAAGGGGGGCGGAATGCATGAAAATTTTAGACTGACAGCACATTTTACATATAAACGAAGGCATTTCATTTATACCAAAACATCGACTGCTATTTTAACCAGATCAAAATTCCCACAGCACTGTCTACGCTTTATTAACCCAGTGTGGAAATCACACAAATTCATCACTGAGTAAAAGCATCAGTAAATCCAGGGAAACTCATAAATCTCTGCAGCCTGTGGTTTGTTATGTAAATGTACCCCCTGGTGGTAATCTGGCTGTACTACATCTGCTTTGTCTAAGGACAGTATCTAGAAATGGATTTTATTTTTTTAAATCACGGGTAGTGCTTTGGAAAGTCTATTTACTCAGTATCTCTCATACATACCCTGGGTTCCAATAGAGGGATGTGTTGAAATTGAAATATGCTGGAGAAATAATTCTAATCAAATTTAATTGAATGCATTGCGTCTTCCATTAAATTTATGGAAAAAAATGTGTAAACGGAAATCAAGAGACGCAACCATCTCTTTAATGGGTACCTGACATAAAATCCCAAATTGGCTACAATATTTATCGCGCTATATCAATTTTAATAAGACCTATTCAAACACAGAAATAATCTAAACACTGAAAGTGCATTGAATTATCACCGTCATCAGGATATTAAAATTCACAGTCAGCTGAGTGTGACACAGTTATTTTCCCCATTTTCATTGTCAACATGCTGAGAAACATCTCTCTGTAATATACAGGCTGTGTGACATCAGTATCATAATTATACCGTAGGAAACTATGCATGCGAAAATATCTGTGCGAGTGAATCATGCAATGTTATGTTAAAGAAGAAATGCAGTTATTCTGATTTTGGGTCATACTTCTATTGCTAACTCTAAGTCTGAGGAGAGCTGAGAATCGCCCAGACCTGGCCGAGAGGAATTGACTACTTGTGAACTGGGAGCTGTGGATGTTTGGGTCGAAGATCCGGGTTTCTTCCTCACTACCAGTGCGCCCAGTGGGTCACCACCAAGCCCCCCAACACTCCTCTCCCACGTCTGCACTCGGGAACGTTTCACCCCTCCCCTGGACGAATTTAACACCTGCAAAAACATGGGCGGACGGGGGATGAAAATCTGAGTCAGATGATACATTTCAATATCTTCAACCAAAACTATGTATTCATGGTTTTCCATATTGCATAGCCCATTTTTTTAAAGATAAATTTTTAAAATCTATATTTGTTCATCACTAAACAATCCAATATCCCATTTACAAATGGACAATGTTTTCGCTCGTAAAACGTTATTACCGATCGAGGTGAATTACGCTTCATAAAGCTCGGCCGTACTGCAAAATTGTATTTCATCTGTCGGCCATATTGAGAATGAATTCCTTTCTGCACACGGCTCCTGACAACTCTGTCCACCTCGTGAGACGTGACAGCGTGTAGCACGTCACCGGGGGCAAGTTTGGAAATGAAGTGCCGCATATTGGTTTAATTTCCTGGCTAATTCAACCCCCGAATCTTATCACATGCCCGAACACCTAGCCCATTCCACAATGTGATCATGCCGTTATCATATTAATATTCCTCTCAACTTGTATTCTTATACAGATTATTTCATCTTACAAAATATTTACTGCAGCCATTCAGTTATTTAAGTTATTTACTTGGGGGCACAATAGCAGTACTCCATCTGATGCTGAAGCCAGCGTTCATTTGATCTACAAGGACGAGTTCCTGACAGTTTTGCTAAACAGCAGCCCTTCTCCTTGCTGTACACAGTGACATTTGGAGTCTCTGGCTGCACGCAAGCTGCATAAATTCCCCATGCCTGTACCTTGGAGTCCACGTGCCCCTGTGCGCTGGTGGTCAGGATGTCCGTAGGTCTGTCGCCGCCCTGCTGGCGCACCGTCCTCTTCGTCTGCTCCAGCTCCTGATCGGAGTCGGAGTCGGAGTCTCGTAGCCTCTTGACCAGGACCTTTTCGAGCATCTCCCTGTCACAGGGGAAAGCATGGCAGCCGTCAGCAAGGGCTTAGACAGGACGTGCATAGTGAGGTACTGCGTTAAGGCATTGACTAAGGCCCAGGAATAACTCACCCTTGACATACAGCTGTGGAAAATTTTAGAAGATCATGGTAAAATTTTCAGTTTCACTCACTTCTCAATTTATGGGTATGTGCCTGTGTAAAATATACATTTTTTTTTGCAAACTCCAGCCTGGTTCCAGCTCTTCCCTGGTTCTTATTAATGAAGGGCTTCTTCCTTACTTTACGGGACTTCAGTCCTGCTTCTAGGAACCTGTTGTGATTCTCCTAGCAGTGCACTTCACACCACTTAATGTTTCCCACTGTTTTTGAAGGTCACTTGAGGTCATCCTACGATTTATGAGGCATTGCTGGATAAGTTGAAGTTCATCTCTGGCATTAGAAAGTGGCTTCTACCCTCTGCCTGGCTGAGTTTCGGACATCACCAGTGTCTCCTGCTTCACCTTGTTCTTGTTTACTGCTGTCTTAGAAACTTTGAGCCGGGAAGCAGCCTGCCTCGCAGTGTAGCCTTCAGCCAGCAGAACCAGGATTAAACCAGGATTTAACACCACCAATTTTTTTTTAAATATAGTGGTCTCTTAAAATTCTCCAGAGCTGTATTAAAATGGGAGAAAATTGTTAATTTACAAATTTCTGCAGTTTAAATAAGGATGAAAAATTCAAAGATATGCCAATATTATAAAATTTATACACCGAATGTCTAGACTTCAGTTTCCTAAAATTATTCCCAGATGTTCTTGTTTCCATCCATCCATCATCTGCCGCTTATCCGGAGTTCGGGTTGCGGGGGTAGCAGCTTCAGAAGAGATACCCAGACCTCCCTCTCCCCAGCTAACTTTACCAGCTCCATGGGGGGGGGGCTCCTCCCTGCAGGACATGCACGGAAAACCTCTCTGGGTAGCCGCCCAGGAGGCATCCGCACCAGGTGTCCAAACCACCTCAACTGGCTCCTTTCGACGTGAAGGAGCAGCGGTTCTACTCTGAGGTCCTCACGGATATCCGAACTTCTCACCCTATCCCTAAGGGAGAGCCCAGACACCCTGCGGAGAAACCTAATTTCGGCCGCTTGTATTCGCAATCTCACTCTTTCGATCATTACCCACAGCTCATGACCATAGGTGCGGGTAGGGACGAAGATGGACCAATAGATTGAGAGCTTTGCTTTTCAGCTCAGTTCTTTCTTAGCCACAACGAACCGGTTAAGCGCCTGCAAAACTGCAAACGCCGCTCCGATTCGTCTATCCAGCTCCCGATCTCGCCTACCCTCACTCGTGAACAAGACCCTGAGATACTTGAAGTCCTCCACTTAAGGCAGTACCTCTTCCCTGACCTGGAGAGGGCAATCCACCCGTTTCTAGCTGAGATCCATGGTCACGGACTTGAAGGTGCTAATCCACATCCCGCCGCTTCGACACTTGGCCACGAACTGCCCCAGAGCACACTGGAGATCCCGGTCACCATGTAGCTCTTTAACCACCTTGGCCGCCCCAGTGATGGACAAGCCCCCCTCAACACCCTCGGGCTCTGTGCCCTCAGATGTCTCAAAGGCGGTGTGCGTAGATGTATCTGAGGCAGGTTTAAGGAGGTCTTCAAAAGTATTCCTTCAACCTCCTCCCCAAGTGTGGTCAACAGCACCCCTTCCCCAATACAGATAGTAGGAACCACATGCCCCTGCTTCCCCCTCCTGATATTCCAGATGGTTTGCCAGAACCTTTTTGTGGCCTCACCGAACTCCTCCTACGCTCAGGTTTTTGCTTCTGCGACTGGCCGAGCCACCCATCAGCTGCCTCCAGAGACCCCCAGGCTAATAATTCCCGGTAAGCCTCCTTCTTCAGCTTGACAGCCCCCCTCACCTCTGGTGTCCACCATCGGGTACGGGGGTAACCATTCAGTGTCCATTTAGACTCAATGTCCCCAACCTCCCCCAGAATGCAGTTGGAATTCTGCCGGACGTGCGAGTTAAAGCTCCGGTGAACAGGAGCCTCTGCCAGACATTCCCAGCAGACCCTCACTATGCGCTTGGGCCTACCAGGTCTGAGCGGTTTCCTCCCCCGCCACCTGAGCAAACTCACCAGTTGATCAGTTGACAGCTCTGCCCCTCTCTTTACCCGAGCATCTAAGACAGAAGGCCGCAGATCAGATGATACGATTATGAAATCGATCATCGACCTGTAGCCCCGGGCATGTTCGTACCATGTCCACTTATGGACACCCTTATGCTCAAACATGGTGTTCGTTATGGACAAACCATGCATTGCACAGAAGTCCAATAACAAAACACCACTCTGGTTCAGATTAGGGAGGCCGTTCCTCCCAATCACCCCCCTCCAGGTCACACTGTCATTGCCCACGTGAGCGTTGAAGTCCCCCAGCAAAACGGCAATCCAAGAAGGCTGGGTACTCTGAACCGGCATTCGCATAAGCGCAGATGACAGTCAGAGACCTATCCCGACCCGAAGGCGCAGGAAGACAGCCCTCTTGTTCACTGAGCTGTGGGGCCACCAGTAGCCCCACCCCTGCCCGGCGTTGCTCACCCGCCGCAACTCCAGAAGAAAAGAGCGTCCAGCCCCTCTCCAGGAGATTGGTTCCAGAACCCACGCTATGCGTTGAGGTGAGCCCGATATCTAGTCGGTATCTCTCAACCTCACGCACAAGCTCAGGCTCCTTCCCCACCAGCGGGGTGACATTCCATGTCCTGTCAGCCGGGGATCGGACCGCCAGGGCCTCCCTTGGCCGCTACCCGATCCACATTGCACCGAACCTGTTCTTATTTCTAAATTACTAAATACATTTTCAGACCTTCAACGCAGATGAAATTACCTACATTGTCACCAATGAAAAAGATATTTACTTTGACCAAGAAAATAAACATAAACAATATTTTTAAAGACACTAAGTATTTGATGAATAGGGGTATTCAGGTAAGAAAATGGTGTTTCTATAACAAACACTGGCCATTTCATCTGTGGCCTGACCCCCCCCCCAACGGGCACCGACTCCGGCCAAACTGCTCCTCTCACCTGGTCTCCCTCTCGTCCTCCTCCTTCTGCCTCTCCTTCTCCCGCTGCTCCTCTTCCTTGCAGCGACCCAGCATCCCCTCGAAGTCCACCTGCGCCTGCCTTTGGTTCAGCTCCTTCAGCTCCTGCAGATTCTCCAAAACCTCCATTTCCATCTTGGAATCACGTGTCCTGTTTTCAAGAACCTGGGGGGGAAAAAAACAAAAAAACAAAAAGTGCAACGACAATTCGGTGAATTCAGTGTTAAGACTCTAGAGTTATTGCTGCTCAGTGACAAAGACAAAAAAAAGGTACAAGGCAAAACGGCCTCTCGCACACACATACAATCACACCTTACGGGCAACAGAGACAGCAATTCACCTAAACTCCAATCTGAAGCACCTAGGAGAAACCCGCAGAGACACAGGAAGAGTGTGAAACCACAGTTTACACACTGAGTCACAAAACAACCTAAGAGTGACAAAGAGTGACATTCGATTCCACAAATGATCAAAGGGGCCTTTCGATGGTCCCTTTAAAGGTGACATTTCATACTTGGGGTGCTGAACACGACGGCGCCATAAACTTTAGTCTAATTAAAAGCTGTGCCAACGTACCTTCATAGGGTTATTAAGCTCCTCTTCCTCTCGATCCCTCTGCAGTTTTTTCTCCTCTTCCTCAATCAGTTTCTCCGCTTGGAAGTTGCGCGTAGCACCATGCTCCATGGCATAATCTGTATTTTCAGGGTCGGTCTGAAGTGGAACACACACATAAACCTGTTTGTTAGTACATACTGTACGTCTGCTGGGCACGTGACAGACAGACAGCGCTAAAGATCTATCGCCTGTACATTGCCGGTGAGCGTCCCAAATGCAAAGAATATTTTACTAATGAATCACATACTAGACTTTAGTATAATACGTGGCACAAAGAAATTGTAAAAGCAGATTAACACAATATTTCCCAATCCGGTCCTCGGGGACCCACAGACAGTCCACGGTTTTGCTCCTACGGGGAACAAGGAGAGAGCAAAAATATGGACTAGCTGTGGGTCCTCAAGGACCAGGCTGGCAAATACTGGATTAAAACATTAGTTCTGAGAGGTGCAGCAGTTTTACCTTGAAGGTGATTTCAGCCAAGCAGCGTGTGCACTTAATGTAAAAGCGAAATATCGGTAGTCCCAGATAGAGCTCATTCTGAACGGTCTCCTTACGGGCATTGAACTTCTTTCCTTTGTAGATATACTCGCCGCATGTCTTACACCTGAGAGACAGTCAAAGTTCAGCATCTTTCATAATGCAAACCACTTGCTCCCTCCTATTAATACTGATTTTCTCTTTAGAAGATGAACACTGTAAAGAGAACATTGGTAAAGAGGGAAAATATACAAGTGGGGCTGTCACTTTCTAGCCATGTGGGAGACAAAAAAAAAGCACTGACAATTGAATAAACGATTGTCTAGTATTAATCTGTGTTATGTTGTTTTAACATCTTACCTCATGTTAAAGGGCGCCATCAACCTCACGACATACTGCCGGTCTTTCGGAAGTTTAAGTTTGGGGATTTTTGAGGGATCGAAATCCGGTGGATAGTATTTCTACAACAGGAAATAGAGGACGATTTATACCTTATAGCAACATATAGTATTTATCATGGCGAATACCTGACATTTTCAACACAGCATCACGTACAGTTTAAATACCACAGAACACTTTATGTATCAAAGTGCAGCTGAATACGGAGACACCTTACACTTGCACAGCAATGCAATAGTAACTTGCCGCAAGTTCTAGGAAGTAGGGAGTACTTAATTTCACCAAAATCAATGCAATCCGATTGAGCAGAAAGAAAACAAAATACTTTCGAAATAAGTTTGTACGTATTGAATAATTTTTACTCTTCAGCTGTCCCAAGAAGCTAATTAGCTAAAATGCTAACTAAATTCTTGCCAGTTAGTTAGACCTGATTAAGCTACTAATTGAAGCGACAAACTTAAAGAAAAAACTTACATTCAAAACCTTCCTTTCAGACATGACTTCGGCAAAGCTGAAAACGTACGAAAATATACAGTGTATTTATCCGAAGAGCGACACAACTACGCCAGAGCACAGTTCCGGTAACACTCGCGCAAACTTCCGGCTAGGACATCCCGCCCCCTTTCGATCGCTGTTGCACTAGTATCATTCATTTTATTGGCTCACGATTGTTTTCGTGTTCTGCTGTACATTGCACATTTTTCAGTTACGCTTTGCCGTGTTTTTATGTATTCGATTGTTTCAGAAACACAATGTGTAGTGTTTATAATAATAATAATAGCAATGATGATGATGATAATAATAATAAAATTACTAAATAACTTTAAATAAAATTAGGTTCAGAACCCATCTTTGCTTATGAATGTGACACTTCCGTAATATAATTAATATATAATTAAAAGTACCAAAAAGACATCCCTGTCCAATGCTGTTGAAAAGTACAATAAAATGTCAAAGATTTTGAAACACAAACACTACACAGATGTTACAAACAATCTCCTATCATTATAAAATGTTCAACATACGTACAAAACATTTTTGCATAAATCCAGTCATAAAAATGAATTATTGTTTCCCTCGCTAAACCACGAAATTCATAAGAATCATCTTAATTAACTATCGTTATACGAAATACATGACGTAGCATCACCTGCCACTCAATGTAAGGGCCGGCCCCTGTCTCCTAGATGATTGGTGGAACTTGGATCCTGGGCCAGGTAAATCCAACAGGCTCGATCACTGACACAGGCTGGAGCACTTGAGACGGGACACTCACCAACTCGGCGAAACGGTAAAGAAATATAAGCCAAGCATTTCTTACGAGCTTTAAACATAGCAGGCGTTCCTATATTAATGCATCAATTGAAGATAATATTAAATTTTTAAACATTTTTAAATGCAAAAGATATCACGTGAAAGAGAATATATTAATAATTATGTTGAGTATCAAATATGACATACAGTCGATGAATTTTATTTCTCTTTTTAGAGTGTGAAATCCAGCTGCTTTAGAAGACCATGAAAAGCCTAAAGGCCAAGTTTAAAAAGACAGAAGTAAGAAAACAAGAATTTCTCACTTGCATTTTTATATGCGGTATCACCGTTACATTCCGCAGTAATCTAGGGCATTTCAATGAAAAGAAAAATGACAAAACAAAAAATTGCATGTGTACTTTTTTGCTCTTCTTTTTCTGAAAGTATCTGCAAAGTCTTCCTGTAGCCATCTCTTGTTAGTCCTTGACAGGGAGCGCCTGGTAAGTTTGCCCAGTGTTGGGGGGCTGTGAGCTGGGTGTCTGTAACGCTGAGCAGCTGTGGGCCATTCTAGCTAGGCCTGCAGACCGAGGTGGTAACCAGAGACTTCTGCCAGGCCTGAATTATTCACATTGTGGGTGACAAGCCGGGAGCTCCCACGGGGGTCTGGGGTCGGCCGTAATAACGGCCGATTGCTTCTGCCACTACTGCACAACTAAAGCACTAATCATCACCAGTTAATCAGTAGCTAATAGAGGCTCAATCCAGCTGTGGGGATGGTGGCTATTATTTATGTAGAACCATCAGCCATAACAATAACAGTATTACCCACTATAAATAAAACATATTCATAGTTTATAAATACAGCATTTTTCATGGTGAGGCAGTGTTTGGTTCAGCAGGTTAGGGCTCTGCCCCCGCGATCGGATGGTCGTCTGTTGATATCCCGTGGTTGGCGGAATGATGTCCTTGGCAGGATTTATTTTTTTTCAACTTCAGGTTATAATAATGGTTTTGCAAGCGTAATTTCATTTTGCCCAAATGATGGATCTCGGCATCATTATTTTGTTTTAATATTTCTAACAGTAAGTCAAGAAAGTGTTCAAATGCGGCAGAAAGCTTTCATTACTATCTGAACCCGTTATATTTTACATTATCAGTATCCTTTCTCACTACAGCAGTTATAACAATAGCCTCATTCGTGGCTCAGGTTACGGGTGGCATCCTTTACCTGTGCAGTGTCTCCTGTTCCTCTTTATTTTGTGTGGGATAGGCTTTTAAAACCCTTGGGGCCTGCCCTGTTTATGTAGATCACCTTGGTGCGCCTATGTCTTCGCAGCCCCTCGCAGGGACTGTAATTAATCACTTTCTGACAGGAGATCTGCTCTTTGTATGAAGGGAATGGCAAACGGTTACCTTCCTCCTGCAGCTGCGATGGTGCTTTACTCAGCTGGACCCTCCTGCAGTGTGCAGTGCTCCTCTTCCTTTTTAATGGTATTGTCCGGGCTCCGCTGCAGTGGGCCTCATGCTGCATGTCTCCTTTGTTGCACAGAAATGCAGCCTTAGCAAGCGCAGTAGCCTTGAAATGACTTCAGTTTATTAAACCTTATTGCCTTGAAGTACATCAGCCAAGAACACGTTTAAACCCAACACTGCTTCTCCTTTCACCTTTTGACACTCTTCTTAGTTTACATATGTGCTGGCTTTTACACTGGCTTGTGCTGTGCACGATGTCATTATGATATCGGTAAGACTTGTGCAGCTCAGATGTGCTTTACTAACCAGCATAACTGTGGACTGATCAGCTTCCAGAAGTAAGAGCATGTGGTCATGCTGCCAGGACGCTAACCTTTCCTCTTCTAACCCCAATTTCACCAGCTGTATTTGTTTCTTTGTTTTACAGAGCTTCCAGGTCAGGATAGTAAAAAGCTGAGAGAGCTTAGCCCAGATATAGCTGTAAGAGGGAGGGGAAAATGGACAGAAACAAATGTTCAGACTGGGATGGGGGGGGTATGAGGTGACAGTATTAGGTTGTGATGTGAAAAAGAAGGACACCAAAGGCGGGACTATGTGTGTGAGTGTGTGTGTGTGTGTGAATGTTCTGATTGCAGTATGTGTGCGCAGCTCGGAGCAGCAGGACAGCTGCGCAGGGAGAGTCAGGCTGTGAGGAGCCATTGCGTCTGCATGTATCTGCGTCTGTCTGCTCCTTTCTGGGGGGACGTCGATGTATCTGTCAGAACGTGTAGCATCTGGGCCACGGGACTTGCTTGTATCCATGGGCCTCTTCCACGCCGCCGCATGTCTGAGTCTCTCAGACCAGTGACTCCTCCCGGGAGCCTTCGGGAGGGGTGAGCGCACTTTAAATTGCTGCCTGAGAGTTATTTCTGGCTGTGTGAATTTTGCTGTGGGTGCACGAGGGCCATCTCTGGGGTTATGATGCATGCGAAGGGCAGAGACTCTTTGAGGTGGTCTGCCCAGGGCTCCGGCCGCGTGCAGGTGTGCCCATCCTAGTCTGCGTGCTGCGATGCGTGTACTCCCATGAGCGCTGGGTGGTGCGGTGGCCAGGAACCTGCCGCTCTGTGTCCGGTGCTCCTCCTCTATGGATCCCCGGTTCTGGCTGTGCCTCATGAAGCGCTTCTGCCCATGTCTCTGCGGACTTGCGGTACGTACCTCCCTCTATGGGCTGGGATCTCAGAGAGGACGGCGAAAGGCAGCCGTGCGCAGCGATCTGGCTCGTGATATTTTCTTTCTAACTGTAGGAATGTTTTGTTTATAAGTCGAGTTTTGTTAGACTTAGTCAACCTTGCAGACAGAAGGACTGACAGCCATGGTTGGCAGGTTAGACCTGGTGGGTTGGGGCAGAAAATGCAGAGCTCCAGATTAATTCATGCCTCCAGCTGTTTGTGTGCTGTGGTGCTGGCTGATGGACCGACGTGGACTCAACCTAGTTGCGTGTGAAGTTCTGACCTGGTTCTGAATGCTGCGCTCGTGCTGTCTCAGAGCCAGGACTGGAGTAAAAGCGACGAGAGGCTGTTGCAGGCAGTGGAGCAGAATGACCCGGAAAAAGTCGCCGCCCTGCTGGTGAAAAAAGGACTCTGTGCTTCCAAACTAGATGGAGAGGGGAAGTCGGCGTGAGTAGATGCATCCTAATTCATTTAGATTCTGACTCTGTGCAGTCTGGATCAAGGTGGAAAGTTCAGGTCCAGAGAGTAAAAGTCCAGATTGGGATTTTGTTTCATCAAACCAGTTGAGTACTCTGTGACTTTGACTCTATATACTTAACTGGTTGGTTGAAACACAATCTTGGTCTTGATTTGTAATTCATGGACCTGGACTTTCCACCTCTGGATCTCATCATCCAGTGACACTGAGAATTGAGCTCACGTTCTCCAGATGCTGCAGAATACAGCTCTCCGCTCTTGCCAGGTTCCACGTGTGCGCAGCCCAGGGCCGCCTGGACTGTCTAGAGATCATCCTGTCCCATAACGTGGACGTCACTGCCACAGACGGCGCTGGTACGTTATGTGACCCAGCAGTGGTCACACACTGGCCGCTTGTCTTGATGGCCATATCACATATTCCACCTTCTCAGAGGAATCAGAGGAACAGATCCTGGTTCATACAGCCCGGGATGCAGTGAAGTCAGCCTCACTGTTTTCACTGTCTGGAGTCTGACCCAGGAGGCACATATATAAGGCAGGGGACAACCTGGGCAGGGTGCTAGTCCATCTCAGGGACACAGGTGTTCACACACACACACACACACACACAGAGACACACACACATGTAGAATGGGTGGGACCAATACCCTCGGCTATTGGATTGGCTGGAGGGGGGGGGGGCAACGCTCTATGCTGCTGTGATTGGCTCTTTCGCTTTGGGGGATGCCTTAAACTAAACATATTCTCACAATTGACCAACATGACAACAGCATCAAAGTCTGCTCCACTGACTCCAAGGAGAAACAACCAATCACAGTGTCCCTCCCACCGCCCCTCCCATCTAGCATCTACCGTGAGACAACAGCATCACTAAAGTGCCGTGCCCCCCTCCCCCGCGTATGACCTCTGCTGACCCTGTCTTTGCTTGCATTGCTTTTACCTTCCTCCCTTCTCTTCTCTCATGGTAAAGGGTTCAACGCCCTTCACCTGGCAGCCAAGAGTGGGCACTCTGAGTGCGTGAAGAGGCTCTTGCAGGTGAGTGATTCAGACACTCCTCTTGTCATGATGGAGTCAGAGCCGTAGACAGACAGCCTGAGATGTTTTCGCGGGGCAGCCGGAAGGGAACGTGTCCAAACCGTAGGCGTCTGGCACAAATCACGCACACGATGCTCTTGGCGGCTCCATCCAGTGAGGGCGACTTTAGCTGGAATGGTGGTGCTTCTGTATCGACGGACACAAAGGTCTATTCAATTCTTTCATTTCCCTCATCCTGCTGCTGGAAAAGGAGAGGGTGCCTGTGGACTCCACAGACAGTTTCGGTAGGACAGCTCTGCACCATGCGGGTGAGATAAAACTGCTATAATTACATATAATTCTGAACCCAGTACAGAACACAGTGATCTGAGCCAAACCCAGTACAGAACACAGTGACCTGAGCCAAACTCAGTACAGAAC
>JAABNX020000038.1:4928564-4943411 GCA_015163995.2 Mormyrus lacerda
CCCAGTACAGAACACAGTGACCTGAGCCAAACTCAGTACAGAACACAGTGACCTGAGCCAAACCCAGTACAGAACACAGTGATCTGAGCCAAACCCAGTACAGAACACAGTGACCTGAGCCAAACCCAGTACAGAACATTCTGACCTGAAACTTGTAAACTCTTTTTGTAGTGGTCTTTGGTTGCCTGTCCTGCACTGAGATTTTGTGGGATTTCAAGGGGTGTCTTGATGCCCAGGATGGGGTAAGTGAAAATTTTCTGCTTTAATTGTTGTCTGATACATAGTGATTTCATTGATGTACTTAGCACATGTACGTTTCCTGTAGTGGTTTATCAAAGTAATGCCACCTGATGATTAGGTTGCATGTTCTTTTGACAGGTCACTTAGTCATTGCCAGGAACCGTAGGAGGAACCATGTGACAGGAGAAGCGGCAGCTAGGGTCATTTAGCAAACTTTCCTTTTTCTAGGTTACATGTGGGTGGGGCAGCAAAGAAAGGTTTTTTTTTTGATGAGGAGGGAAGATATGGCAGCGATGATGTTTTAGAGCTGAGGAGGAAAGGAGTGCAGGCAGCGCGATTGCTGTCCCGCAGACCTGGCGTCGACGGCAACGGGGTACTGGGGGCAACACGAGATAAAGTGCATTTATTAATACATACGGCAGAGAACGACAGACATGAGCATAGATGATGGTTACTTTTCCCTGCTGGGAATGGTCAGGTCCCAGCTCTTGCTGTTTAGCCTTATGATGCTTTAGCTGGGCGGGTCACCAGTTGGTCACGCTGGTGTGGCCAGCTAAACCAGTTAGAAAAACCACACACTGATCATATCACTGCACAGAAGATATCGCGGGTATCTTCTGAGCAGTGATATGATTGGTGCGTGGAGTTTGGTAGATAAAAAGACAAGAAAATAGCCTGTCTGTAAGGAAAATGGTACCCTGATACTTACCAGCAGATTACTGATCCTTTTATTAAACATTTCTATGTATATAATCATACACTCTGACTTCAGGATGGGGCCACACCGCTGTTGCTGGGTGCACAGATGAGCCGCGTGGAACTGTGTGCCTTCCTATTGGATCGTGGGGCCATGGCCAACCTGCAGGACAACCAGGGCCGGTAGGGAGCTGCCCTCACCCACCAATCACAGTGCGTCACCCACCAATCGCAGCGCATCACCCACCAATCACAGCGCGTTAACCACCAATCGCAACGTGTCACCCACCAATCACAACGTGTTAAAGATTTACATTCAATTATTTAGCAAATGCTTTTGACTAAAGCAACATACAAGTGAGGGTCAAACAGAGGGTGTTTCTTAATATGCATACTTGACCATACTTTTGTTGTCGTGTGCCCGTTTCGTGTCATCTTCCTTCGCTGAAGACCAGCTCCAATACTAAGAACAGAAGTACAGAGGACGGTAAAAATCCCCGGATATTGGTGTTGACCCGTCCAAAATATCAAAGATACGTCTGTTGCATCCTCGTCAAATGAGACAAATCCCATGATTCATTGCGCTCCAAGTTCATTCCTGGGAGGCAAGTTAGCAAGAGCGGTCTTGCGAAGACCATAAGTACGATCTTTGTGTTCTTGGTATTGAGAAACACGCAGTGGGGTTAAGGGCCTTTGTCAAGAGTCCAAAAGCGGCATCACTCAGCCAGTCATGGGATTTGAACCAATGACTTTCCAGACACGGGTCCGAAAACACAGAGCCTCACTGCATAGCCAGGACAGGACGGCTTCCTCATTAGCAACTCTGAGCTGAAGAGGTAGAACCTGAGTTCCCTGTCAAACTGACAATCGGGGGAGGTACGTGAGGAAACAATTTGGCGGAAGAAGGTTCTTCTCAGTGATGGCCCTTTATTTTTCTGTGGGTAGGTCAGGTAGAACTAGCATCCCATTCAGGATATTCTGCTGCCTCCATAGCCAAGCTCACAACAGCCACGATGCCCGCGGTAGCGTCGCGGAACATCCCCGCGGAGAGGAGCCCGTGTCTCCACGCTGGTCGTGATGCCCTTTTGCACCCTGTGTTGTCCTCCCCCAGGACGGCCCTCATGTTGGCCTGTGAGAGCGACAGCGTGGAGACGGTGGAGGTGCTCCTCAGAGGTGGAGCCAACCCTCTGCAGACCGATGCCCTGGGACACAGCGCCGTTCACTACAGCGTCGCTTCCGGCAACCGGCACATCACACGCCTCCTGCAAGACGCAGGTAACAGCAAGCGGGGCATCCCGGCGTGCCGTCGCGTGTCACGCGTCCTGTTCTACCTCCCACATTTCTCGGCTTCAAACTTACAAACTATACTGTTTACTTCTGTGGGAAAAGATCTTCTTTCATTAAGGCAGAGAAGTAAATATGCCATCTGATTTGGGTTTTTAAATGACAAGTCACCCTCCTGCTAAAACTCCACCCTCCTGAAATCCAGGGGAAAAAAGATTTATTATTGATTAATAATATTGATTCTGGATGTCAGATGGACATAATTGAGATAGAACAGAGGTGACCGTTTCAGACCCAGAGGAATCTATCTCTGTGGCTCTTTATTCTGGACTGGTTGGTTTAAACAAAATCTTGGTCTCGATTTTTACCTTCTGGACCTGAAGTGTCCACCTCTGTGGCAGACATTGGCAGTTATTCATAGATGGAGAGCTGCTGGCTATAAAGTTTTCGGAATTTATCTGGCCAGAAAGTATGACATTTATAAGTGTGTGTCAACCCTTCTTGGACTAATTGTAGCATTGTGTTGGAGAATTTGAGGAACAGCGGAAGAATGCGTTTTGTTTGCATCGTTAAAAAAGGGAACAGATGACGTGCTTTCGGGAAGTGAGTTAAAGGATAAATGTCCCACTGTCTCCTTCTCCCCCCACCCTGCATTCGTAGCCAAGGAGGGCGCAGGAGAGGAGGTAACTGCTCAGTGCTTTGTAATGCAGGTAAATCAGATTTCATTACCACTCGCTGCACATTGAATTCCCGCCTCGCTGAGCTTCTGGTATCGGGGAGTCTCGAGTCTCCTCTCGAACCCTGAGCCTTCAGTGTGACACCACATGCTCATGAGCTGGTTTGAAAGAATTCATATTGTGCAGAGACTGGGACTGTAATCTGTTGGATTTATTTATTGTTTCTCTTTTGTGAGGAGTCATTTTTTAATATCTTCCCTGTGCTGTAATAGCAGAGTGGCACAGTCAGCCGTTACGGAAGCCTTCTGACCTGGAGCTGGGGACAGAAATATGGCCGAGGGCTGCTTTCAGCTTTGCCTTCTCTGACCTGTGATTGTCTGCTTCTGTCCTGCTCCTCCCTCCTGTCACTTGTGTGTTTGTGACTTATTGCAGCCTCCGCCGCCCCCTCCACTGCCGGGGCGCTCCACACCCCGCAAGCGCAAAGCCCCCCCTCCGCCCAGCTCCCCTTCTCAGGTACAAGGCTTCTCTGTCTGGGCTGAAGCGCCTGTGTGGCTCGGACTGTGCCAGAGGTAGAGAGTTCAGGTCCAGGCAGTAAAAATCCAGACCAAGGTTTTGTTGAATATAAAGAGTCACAGTCAGCGTACTCAACTGATTGGTGTAAAACAAAATCTTGGTCTGGATTTTTACTTTCTGATGCTGAACTTTCCACCTCTGCACTGTGTATCTATAAAACATTGAGCTTGAATCTCAGTGTTGTCCCTGTATGTCATTTATAGGATAAATCATAAAATCCAAGGAATGTATTTAGTGAAAGGGTCTCCAATCCAATATTGCAGGGCTCTTCAGCTTCCCCGGAGCCGCAGAGACCCTCTCCGACTGCTCAATCCCCTGACATACAGCGCCCCCCTCAGGCCAGCCTTGTGAGTGACTGCATGTGCTTAAGGGCCATCAGAAAAAGGGCAACAAATGAGAAATTTTACAGGGTTTGATTTGGGTAAATGGTGAAGCTTTTAAATTTTTTTGTTACATTTAGAAATATGTCCTAAAATCAGTGCATAAGTGAACAGAAACTGCTGACTTCAGAATGAGGAGAAAAGAGGAGGTTTTAAGAAAAGAGTTTTTTGTAAAGAATGAGAAAAGAAGTATTTGTGAACAAACACTGATTTGTAAACTTGTATTTCCATGAGTAAGACGGAGGATGAAGAGGTATTCGAAGAGATCCGCAGGCTGAGGCTGGAACGGGGACGCCTGCTTCAGAAAATCAAGGGACTGGAGCAGCAGCAGCATAGCGCCCACTCTGCACTGGAGGAGGTACTGCACCCCCCAACCTTTCACACAGAGCCTGCATGTATGTGTGTTTGTCTTTGGGGTCTCCTTACACCCTCAGAACCCCCCCGCTCTTCTCGCTTAGCTGTGTCTGCTGAGGGAGCGGCTAGAGCAGGCTGAAGCTGACCGAGAGCGGCTGATGGTGGAGATGGAGGAGCTGAGAGGGCTGCGAGTGGCTAGCGACTCGGAGGACATGGAGGACATGCTGGACTTCCCTGGTGGGCAGTGTGTTTGGTTCTGTGGGAAGTAGGTGTGGAGAGTTGGGTCGTCCGCATCTTATCGGTGACTGGTGCTTTATTCCTGCACTTCCCCTGATTACCTCATCTCTCAGAAGGCAGAAGTACTAACTGGGAATTACCTCTGAATTACTTAGTTGTTTGAGGCTGTTGGCTATAGTTGGCTTCTGAAAAATGTTGATTTTTGACCACGCTAAACGCCGAAATGCCACTTCCTGTCTGCATCGCAGGTGCGGACCGACTGCTCTCTAGACGTTCCCGGGCGGAGTCGGAACCAGGCCAGGCTGATGCCGCTTCTCAAGGAGAGTCTGAGTCTTCCTCCGCCCCTCGCAGCCGGAAGGAGCTAGAGGCTCTGGTGGAGGAGCTCACTGCCCAGAATACTGACCTGGTCCTCAAAGTCAAGGTATGGATGCCCATCACCCCTAGTAGACATATGACCACACATGGAAGCTGGTCCCATGGCATCAGAAGGACCATCCATCCAACCACCCATCCATCCATCAATCCATCCATTTTCTGCACCCTTATGCAGGATCGGGGGTCCAGAGCCAGTCGGTAAACAGTAGAGCTCCACTATGTTTTTTCCAGATATAAATAGAAAGCCAGTAGAGAGTGGGTTGCAGTCATTTTTCATAAAGTGGATTGGGCTTTCTAGAAGAGTAGAGTGAAAAATGGGTCAGAAAGACGTCACTTGCAGGGAGCAATGGCTGGAGACGTGACTCTATCCGAAGAGAATTATGGTTCTGGAAATAAGGTCATTGGAGCAGAGCTGGGCTGGGGGATGGAAGCCGTTCATGTAGGAGCCACGTCCGGAGTGTGTAGCTGTTGTCAACGGCTCACTGGGGTCCGCTGTTAACAGCTCGGGGTGCCTGTCTGTCACTGACACTTTCCCTTGCCGGCAGATGCTGGAAACGTTTGAGAAGGATGACACCGACATGCAGAGCTCCGGGCCGGACTCCGTGCCCACGGCGCTCTATGACTCCCTGAGGAAGGAGTTCGATGAGCTGCAGGAGCGCTACTCCCAGGTCCAGGCTATGGCCGAGGCCTCCAGCGTGACAGGAGAACAGGGGTACACACGACTGCCTGTGGCAGAAAACATTAGCGTGAACATTTTTACACCTGTGTCCGCTTTGTTTGGAGCGTACTAAGGAGAGCTTTGTCTCGCTGTGTTCAGATGCATTCAGAAAATGGAAGGGGAGCAGGGTGAAGAGGAGGAGAATGGCAAGGGGGCCACAAAGGAGGCTGAGAGTGCCGGCGAGCTGAAGGAGAAGCTGAAGGAGATGGTACAGCAGCTGGCTGAGACCCAGACGGAGCTGGAGGAGCTGAAGGAGCAGGTTCAAGTGGGGGTCTTCTCCGTGGAGCTCAGTGAGGGCCAGAACCCTGGCATGCAGGATCTGATGGAGCGGGTGAAGGAGCTGGAAGAGGCCCTTGAGGAGAGGCGGGGCGATGGGAGTCCTGAGAGCGACATGACAAGGCAGCTGAGGAGTAGGGTGGAGGAGCTGGAGGCAGCCCTGGCAGAGAAGCAGAGGGAGGCGCAAGGGGAGAGCGAGGGAGGAGGTGACAGAGAGCAGGAAGGAGAGGTGGTGCGTAGGCTGCAGGGCAAGGTGGAGGACCTGCAGGTTGAGCTCCAGGAGTGCGTCCCCCGGGTGGAGCTCGAGGAGATGCAGCTGACCATGGGGCTGCAACTGGAGCAGCTGGCCAGGGAGCGTGCAGAGGCCTCACTGCGGCTAAACAACGCACTGTTGGAGCTGGAAAAGCTGCGGCCCCCTCCTCAGGGTGACGGGGAGGAAGATGAGGACGAAGAGGAGCATTCTGAGGGATCAGATCCCTCCATCACATCAGGCAAGTCTCTCCATGTGTTTCCGTGTATGGCTCTGTGACAGCCAATAGGGAGCTCCAAAGTCAGGAGTGATGAAATGCCTTCTATCCAATCAGATCGCTCTGTTCAGATGTCTGCTGGCAGCACCCTGGCTGCGGTGAGAGAGGAGCTGGAAGTAGCGCGACAGGAGGCGGCTCAGGCCCTCGACTGCCTGTGTGCAGAGCGGGAGGGACGGGCACAAGACGCCCTGCAAATGAAGGATGCAGTACCACTGTCCCAGCACCAGGAGGCGGTGTCCGCACTCACCAGCCAGCTGGAAGAAGTTTCTCAGGAGCTAGAGGCAGAAAGAGACAAGCATGGACACACTCGGCAGGAAGTTTCCAGGCTGGAGGCGGAACTGCAGACCACGAAACAGGACTTTATATCCAAAGAGGAGCACGAAAAAGTCAAGGTGCGTTCTGGCACATATCTTCTTTTAATGCATTTTTCTCTAAGCTGTAAAAGCCCCCAAGGCAATGAAGTACCAAATATTGTATTGCAGCAACCAAGAGCAGAGTTCAACATCTCAAAACTTTCCCAAATTTTAGACTCTCTAAATAGTCTCCTTGTGTTAGATGACAGCACTGCAGACTCTTGGTTTTCTTTCAGTCCAGCTTCTCCAATGGACCTGAAGGACTTTCCACAAGTTCTGGGCACCAGTTGGCTACCTTGCTCTTATTCCATCACTTTCCTTGTTTACAAGATAATATAGTACCTAACCTCGAGGTGTGCTTAGGGTCGGTATCTATACAAATGATTTTCAGTTGGTGTGTCCAGACTTGTGACTGGTACTGGAGAAGGTGTGCTTCTCTCAGGTGTGGTGCACATTGAAGCACAGAGCCAAGGTTTATAACCTGTGGGCAGCTTGGAGCTGACGTACTACCTGCGTATGCCTCAGGTTACGAAAAGCAGACAGTTCATTCAAGACAAGGCTAGACTTTCTCCATGTAGTCAGAGGCCTTCATGGCGAAAGCTGCCGGCGTATGGTAGGTCCTTCTTTCCGCTGGGAACCATGGATCCCTCACTTGAGGGCTTTGGACAGACCATTCAACAGGGAGAGAGAGGCAGGTATTCGTGGTGGAGCAGGTGACCGACAAAGGTGTGTGTAGGTGGGAAAGATTCGAAGCAAAGGTGGGCTTCTCAGGTGGATGTTTAAAAGCTTTTGGACTGCCAATAAAACAGTCTGTTCTTACATACTTAAATTCAATATACTAAAAACATATTAAAAATATATCCAAAATAACATACAGAACAAAAATAACAATCATATAATAATAACGTATAACGCAATTTTGTTTATTGAAGATACAAAAAGCACTTAATTGATATTGTCATATAACCTCTGCTCTCCTTCTTGAATTCTGTCTGCCAGATGGCGCTGCAGCGCTCCCTGCAGGACAGTGAGAGCAGTGTGCAGGCAGCCCAGGATGTGCTGAGTGAAAAGGAGGCGGAGCTGAAGGAACTTAGGTCCCAGAGGGCCGCCGAGCAGGGCATGGTGTCCAAGGAGAACCATGAGGCCCAGCGGGTCTCCCTGCAGGCCGAGATCAACGCCCTGAGTGCCCAGATGGTGGAGCTCACGCGCAAGCATGAGAAGACCTGCACGGAGGTGTGTGGGGAGCGGCGCACAGTCCCTTTCTGGCCTCCCGCTGGGAGTCTCCTCATGTTACCTTCATCCTACCTTCACACCTCCCCACAGGTGTTCCAAGTTCAGAGGGAGGCCCTGTTCAACAAGAGTGAGCGCCAGGCAGCGGAAGAGCAACTGGTAGCCACTCAGAAGCAGCTGGTGGACCTGCAGGCCCAGTCCAGCCACGTGCAGGAGCTGCACAAGGGCATCCAGGACTCACAAGGCCTGATCAAGGAGAAGGACCGCAAGGTGAGGCCAAGGAGCAGAGAACCTCACTGAGAGAGGTTGTCACTAACTGGGTACCTTGGATTACCGAGCGCCTAGTATCCTTCCTGTCCCCTAGATCACGGAACTGTCCAAGGAAATATTCCGGCTCAAGGAGGCTCTGGGAGCTCTCTCTCCCCCTCTAGGCCTGTCCTCCTCAGGCTCCTCCAGCCAGCAGGTGGCACTGCAGAACCATGTGGCTGTGCTTACGCAGCAGCTCCAGGTGAGGGCAGCAGAGGACAGTTTTCAAAGCACCGGCGCATGTAGGCAGTCACGACCTACGTGGGCGGCACGCATCAGTGGCTGATTGTTGGTTTCGTCTCTGTGGGGGAAGAATACTCCCTGTGTTTTTTAGCTCAGAGCGCAAGCATGAAATGTGATCAACACTTTTTGTTTAAAGCTGCGGTAAAAAAAAGTTGTAACACTGAGAGTGGGGCACAAATAATGTGGTATCACACTATTAGTTATAAATATAGATTAACCACAAACTCTTAGTTACATACTGATCTCATGTTCATAATTAATGAATTGTGACGCACTTTTTATCTTAAGCAGTTACTATATTTGTTACTATATCTGTTAATTCTGTAAAACTTTGTGAACTACTGAAGGAACAAATCACACAAATTAAATACTGATCTCACGTTTATTCATCATTAAAGAATCGTGACACATCTTTCATCTCAAGCACCGACTATACAGTATTCGTTCATGATTTTGTACTTCAGTAGTAACTGAGTATTTGTGCCCCGTCAAGTAAAGTGTGACCTATAATTTGAATAGTCTCTCCTGCCTGAGCCCCGATTTCTCCTTTGGCAGGAGTGGGAGCAGAAGCACCGGGCCGTGGTGTCTGTGTACCGTGCTCACCTGCTGTCAGCCGTGCAGGTCAGTCGGCAACACATGCAGGTCAGTCAGCAACACATGCAGGTCAGTCAGCAGCATGTGCAGGTCAGTCAGAAACATGTGCAGGTCAGTCAGAAACACATGCAGGTCAGTCAGCAGCATGTGCAGGTCAGTCAGCAGCATGTGCAGGTCAGTCAGAAACATGTGCAGGTCAGTCACAAACACATGCAGGTCAGTCAGCAGCATGTGCAGGTCAGTCAGCAACACATGCAGGTCAGTCAGCAGCATGTGCAGGTCAGTCAGAAACGTGCAGGTCAGTCAGAAACACGTAAAGATTGCAGACAGAGGATCTTACATTGAGGCCTGAGTTACAGTCACACTGAACATCCTTAAACATAAGAATCAGTGGCAGATTAATATTGAACATGGGAGAAATATTTAGCTGGGAAGGTTAATCCCATGGTCCTGCACTGGAATAGAGATTAGAAGATGGATGGATGGGCAACTTGCTAGATTCTTCAACTTGCCAACATGCAAAATTGGTTTGGGTCCTTGCAGTCTAATTATTTCCAGCTGTAGCTGACCGAGTCCAGACTCCCTCGGCCTGCATTTGATGAGAGCTGCTCACAGTGTCCGGGACGCTGTCATGTAACAGCACAGCGTAATGGTTGCTCCTCAGTATCTGACCTGGCCTGTATCCCTCAGGGCCGAATGGACGGCAAGGTGCAGGCCTTGTTATTGGAGATCCTCAGGATGTCACAGAAGGAGCAAGGTTGAAACGCCTCCCCACCCCCAAATTGACCTCCTCCGACTGAAAACCAGCCTCCTGCCGCAGTTAGTTACAGCGTAAAAACGTTAGATGGAACATATTAGTTGTCGGACGTGAGAAGAGAATTCAGATTCATCACTTTTACCCCCCGACAAGAATAGTGCAACGAGGCGTGACAGTCTTGTCTGAATCACTGACAGTTAGCAACTTCATGGCTTCTTTTCCAGCTACCCGCCTGACTTTTGTATTACATTCCAACAATAAAGAGAGATGATGACCTGCACTTTTATTTTCTTGTCTGAATGTATGAGTCACCTTGACATAGTCACACATAAATGTAACACTGAATGAGCTGTGATATGTAAAGCCCCTTAGCCTTCAGATGAGCTTCCGTTTCAAATACTGATGCCGGTTCTGTTGATCACTAAAGGGTCACACAAATCTTAATGAAAAGGGGTCACACAGCCGGGACAGAGCAGCCACCATTTGGGTGCTAAAATACATCATTGTGAGGGCATTCCTTATCCACATTGTTTTTGTAAGTCTGTAGACTACATCATAAAGCTCTTTACAGATTCTTCTGATCGGAGAGCACTACCTGCTCACCAAGATCACTCGGTCTTCATATGACTGGCATTTTCAGCTTTTTATAACTTCCTGTATCTTACTTTTTACAACAGGTGGAACTCTACATTTTTCCTGTTTTAACAGTTTTTATGGAAGGACTACTTGGCTGCAAAATTCTCTGACAATTGAGTGACACCACCAAAAAAAAATGCTATTTGGAAAACCTTCATCCCAGAGAGAACATGTAGAGTGATGTGTGGGTTTATCTAGTCTTGTTGCTTTTCCTACTGAGATGGACACTTCTATTATTCCGAGCACTTGTCGGAAGTTGTGTGAGGTACTTCAGTAAAAAGGATGTGGGCTTTCAGCACAGGTTAGTCCTACACACCTCAGCACCATGAAGTGTACAAGGTAAAGGGTTCAAACGATGGCTGAAATGAAAGGTGACCCACTTTCATTCTGTCCTGAGAAAATGCTCACACACATTTTCACAGCGAATTAAAAGAAATTTCAATAGACCTTCCATGAAGTATGGGGGATGCCAGCTATAAAGTTTGCTAGATTGCAATCACACTGACATCATTTTCCATAAGTAGCATGTGCTGCAATCAGTCATGATGCAAGTAGTGTACACATACTGAACAGGGTTTTGATTAGCAAATTTGACGGGGCATCGCATCAAAATTACACAGACAAGAGCGAAGAGCAGCATCAGCCTGACAGTTTTAAACACACAGAAGACGTTTCCCTTCTTTGGAAGAGTTTTATTGAAAATTGCATTTCTTTCAAAGAGGAGCCAACGCAAGAACCTCTTGAGATGGCAGGCAGGTGCACAGAGGATTTTTTTTTGGAGATCTGCATTCAGCGCAACACGGAAATGACTGGCATTCCTCCTTCCCCAGCCATGTGATGAGTGACCTCCAGGTCAGCAGTACCCACCAAACAGCAACTCAGTAGCTCAGTTGGTAGTATCAAATGCTAGTGATGGACAAAATGACACTTCATGAACCATTTGCTGTATTTTTTGACCCCACTAGATGGTGCTCTTGGTTTGCTTTGGGGACATACATTGTGCCCTTTTTTGAACAGAGAGCACCATCTAGTAGGGTCAAAAAAACACAGCTAATGGTTCTTGAAACGCCATTTTGTCTATCACTAGCACATGCCTGCTGGACGACCAGCAGCCTGAATGTGCACTGCAATGGAAGGCAAAGCCAGTATCCTCATCATTTTTCCAAATAGGTGCAGATGAATAAATTATACAGGACTTTTTAAATTAAAGACACATTTACCTTTAATCAAATTTAATAGTTAGGAATTTTGGGCCCGACTGAGCTTTAACATCACCACTGCCTACGTCAAACATAGGATGCACACACATATATCCAAATACATGAGGAAGTTTGCTTTCTGTTAAACATAAATCATTGCAAATGGGCACGGAGACCATTAAGGCACTGTTCAGTATTTCTCAGGGGTACTGGATACCAGGACTGATATTCTGCATTAATATATACGCTGACTTGATCCGTTTGCTGATTCCTTGACGGCACACAGAGACGAGCTTAGCCGCAAGGTCTCGAAGCTCACAGTCTGAGAGCATTTGGGAGAGACCTGTTTGTTCCATCCTGCTTGTGCTACTATGACACTTAAAAGGACGGAGAGTGGAAGTCGCTTCCTGTCGCCACTCCGGATCTCTCTCTTCTGGAACACTGAGAATGAGCTGAATGTGACCATACACAATACAGCCAGGTTGAAGTTTAGGAGCACTCTGGAGGACCAGCATCCGTACCACGAGTGTTCAGCTCACATTGCTGTGCCATAGTCATCCAAAACGCTAGGAGGATTGCGAGGGCAGGGCCTGGCTCTGCTCCATGCGAGCAGAGGGGTAATGCGGGCTAGCAGGAGAACGAGATGTCCAGCTTCACAGAATCTGGATATTGGCAAAGTTGTTGTGCAATATTGGTCGAAATTAATGGTAATTTTTCTCTTTTTATTGGGAAGAGCATCACTAAATTAGGAAGATAGTATGGGACTCAATTTACGGTCCTGAGGTAAAGCTTAACATAATGCTGCCATAAAATAAACAATATCCAG
Organism: Mormyrus lacerda; assembly: GCA_015163995.2. Classification (NCBI taxonomy): domain Eukaryota; kingdom Metazoa; phylum Chordata; class Actinopteri; order Osteoglossiformes; family Mormyridae; genus Mormyrus; species Mormyrus lacerda. The sequence continues at coordinate 4,941,046 of JAABNX020000038.1, forward strand.
AGTCAAAAATGGCTAACTAAAGCATTGCTTTCAACATTAACTCTCAGGTGAAATTCAACAGATTGGGAAGTTTTACGCCACCGACAGTAAACATCCTAACTGGTTGTATAAGGCTGTCCGTAAAACAGGGCTTGTGTTTCTCGCCAGAGGAAGGTTCTAACAGCATCCAATAGCATAAGCTGTCGGTAAAGTGAACCTCCAAGTCAGCTATGAGACCTGTGAGAAGAAGCAGGTCATTCAGACCCAGAGGAGCTTTACAGGCAAGCTGACGTTGTCGCAGTGCAGGGACACGGACGGATTTGCTCGCTCAGAGTCATCTCCGTGGCATGGATTCCTGGGTAAAAGGAAGCTTCACTCAGGCTCTGGGCTTAAAAAAATGAATCCCCTTGGACGAAGAAAAGCAATACAAAGCTGCCATAGATCCTTTTCGACTGGTTCTCCAGAAGCAGTTTAAGACTTCTGAGATACAGTTGAGATCCGTTTGCATCACTCCAGATCAGGCCTCAAATGTGCATTCTCAACAACTGCTGCCACTGGCGCCCCCTGGGAAAACTCGTAGATGAAGCTCCATGTTAGTGATTGGGACTGGCCAAGGGCGTTCATCGGTCTGCTCCTCAGGGTCCGTGGCGCATTCCTGCAAAAGGGGGGAGCTTCAGAGCTCGATGTCAGTTTCATAGAGCCGCTAGCAAAACAAGGTAAAAGTGCAGAAGAGAAATGGATGAGAGGTTCGGAGCAGAGCTGGGAGACAGCGAATGACAGGGATACAGGGCGTAAATCAGAGCCATCTGTCTGCCCCGAGTGCGCCGCCCTTTTGGCCTGTGCACTTACCAACCACGAATGTTATGGGGGAGAGGGGCGGGGGCGAGTGTCACTGTTTCCTACAGACCACCTGCTGGAGGTGCAGCTCACTCTCTGCAGCCACAATGGGCAGCTTGTTTTTCAGGTGGTAGTTTATGAGATGGTTGATGCTTTCGAACAGCATGTCCTTTGTCCGGACCTGTCAAGGCAAAGGTGTTAAAATTGTGAGTTAGCAAACAGCCCAAATGCAGCTGTGACAGATAAAAGTTTCCCCCTATGCAGTGCCTTGGGGGATGCAGTTTGACTTTTCTCATGCAGAAATAACTGAGTGTGATCCCATCTGAACAGCAGGAGGCACACTTCCTTCTAAAGAAGTGAACTCGACTGTGCAGAGCAGTAACAGGACCATACATTCAGGCAGAGTAAATGCTTCACAAATTTACCATGGTGGACCCCAAAGTCCAGGGCCCATTCCAGCCCGGCTTATGTGGGCCTCTAAAGTCAGTACCAGTCAAAAGTCTGGACACACCGGCTTTTAATACATTTTTCTCTATTTCAGCTGTTATTCGCCTTTTAGGTAAAAGGCCTCAAGGCAATGAAGTAATATTAATCAGATATTTCAATGACCAAGATTTTCTCAGATTTTAGACTCTTCAAAATTGCTTTGATGCTTTGACTCTTGGCATCTTGGTTCAGGTCGTTGCGTAAGCACGGTGTGCTTAGGGTCAGTATCTTGTTGATAAATAGGTGATTTTCAGTAGGTGTGTCCAAACTTCTGACTGGTACTGGATGTCTAATCAGAGGCCAATCAGTTAATTAAAATCTTTTCCACTCCTGCAGCTGAAAGATGGATCCTGTTTAATGGGGTAAATGTCGACAAGCGATCTGTAATAAAATTAGCTCCGGGTATCTGCTGGTTCCCACGGCCTCGCTCACCACGCCCTCGGGGTCCACGAGCAGCAGGTGCTTGGGCAGTCCACAGTGCATGCCTGTCAGGACGTATTGGCCCGGGTTGGTGGCGCTGTCGCGCACCAGGAAGTCGCCGTCACGCGCCAGCAGCTTCTCGGCGTCGCGCCGGCTCATGCGGCCGTGGTACCAGAGCTCGTGGCACAGCTGCTCCTCGGTGGGGGCGATGGGGGCGCGCCGCCTGGGTGGGCTGGGCCACTGCTCCTCCAGCACGGTGGTACCGCTGGCCTCGTGTAACTTCAGGGCGTCCTCGAAGGGTCCTGGGGAGTCAGGGGCGTGAGAACCGGGGCAGATGGGAGAGATATGTACCCCCTAATATTCAAATTTAGCTTCATTCACACCCCCCAACACACAAAAAATAGTCCTTTATGTTTAAATTATTAAGTTGCCCCCCCAATATCAAATTCTCTCTCCATGGACATGATGGGTGGAGACTAGAAATTATGGGGGGGCTGTGACCCCCCTATAATCAAAACCAGCCAATACAACCCCCTGGACCCTATTAAACCCCCCCCAAACACTCAACCCAAAGTTATGCCCTTGGGCCAGACAGCCAAGCAGAGCAGCAGGCCCAGTTCTGGGGGGGGGGGGGGGGGGGGGAC
>JAABNX020000038.1:4943511-4966623 GCA_015163995.2 Mormyrus lacerda
GGGACTGCAGGGGGAAAACTATATATAAATCAGTGTCTCTGCTCCGAAATTCAGAAAGCTGGCGTGTATCAGTCATCTCATCTTGCTGTATTATGTACAGGACGTCTGGCCTGGACACTCAGTACGACTCCCAGACCAGAGAAGGCGGGACTCACTCATGTCGAAGATGTCCTTCTTGGGGCTCTCGGGACAGCACATGCTCCTGCCTCTCTCGGCCATCGCTTCCAGGCCTTCCAAGCTCTGAGTGTTTACGTACAGGTGCTCCTCATAGTCACGGCTAACGGGACCGTGGCCGTCCGCACGTAGGTACCCATCCGAGGTCATGCCTGCACGGCATGTGGCAAACACCGGTCACACACTAGTGTTATTCCATTAAAAACCAAATTGTCTGCTTATGGAAGTCATTCATATATCTAGTGTATTCACCAGGGATGGAAAATCTCTCTCTTTCCACTACAGACACACTCAAAGTGAAACCACACTAAAGTACATGGTAAATGAAATACCTGTTACTGATGACTGACCATACATTATACTGGCATTATACTGGGCAACCGGCTAGGGGAGATGCTTGGATGAATGAAAGAATGTGCTGCAGTACCGACACAAACCACAAGGGGTCTCACCTGAGCCACTATTAATCTCCGTGTCCCAGTGGACCTCATAACACAACTGACCAGGGGGGTGGGCAGTATCTCTTCTTGAGGAAGACCCTGACTAACAAAACAGATGTCCCACAAATGTTAAAATGCTAAGTCGCTGCTGGCTAATCTGCTGCAACAAGTCAACCAGTCAGCTCATATTTAAGGCTCAAAGAACCGGGAGTGTCAATTTTAAAATCACTGTCTAATGCAGCTTAATTCATGGATGAAGCAGTCATGCATCTGATAAAGCTATCGTGACACTTTGAATTGGCAGTAGCTTATTTTGGTAAAAGTGCAAAATGTCTGTGCAAATGCAGCCACGTGTTTGGTAGTCAGTGAGCAGCAGAGACACACCTGTGCTGAGGCCTTGCTGGGGGGCTGGGAGTGAACGTGACCCAGGAAGGCCCCAGCGGGCCTCAGCCTGGAGTCCACCAGGCCCCCGACTGGAGGCTCTTTCCCCGGGATGCTGTTGTAATAGTCGTGCTCCGAAGCATCCTCGTCATCACCCCATGCCGATTCACCAGTCCTAATATTCCTAAACCCCACGGACAACAAAAATAGTCTATGGATGCGGCCCTCTACTGCAGCCTTTCCCTACCTGGGCCTTGGGGACACAGACAGTCCATGTTTTTGCTCCCTGATAGGGTGCTGGGAGGGAACTGTCAGGGCATCCCTGAGGAATGGGTCGGGAAATACTGCTGTACTAGATATGTGGTTATGTAAGACTGATGGATGGATGGATGGATGGATGGATGGTGGGTAAAATGCTAAGAGTATAAAGACCCACACTAAAGCCATGATAACCTTATGACAGGCGAGACCACTAGCTTAAAGAGCTACGTTGGTTGACTGATTCCAGAAGTGTCTCGATAAACCAGGCTTTTCTGTTTTAGTAGTACTGAATGTATGTAAGGTTACTGCACTGTATGTATTTAGGCTCACATGCATTTACCAAAACTGACGTGTTTACATGTTGCCACATAGATAGCCGCTGCTGTAGGTGCTGAGTGTGGCATCCTCACCTGTCCAGGGCGGAAATAGCCTTCGGAGGGCTGTGCAAATACTGCTTGAATTGCAGCTCAAAGGCCTGGCCGATGGTGCTAATGACGCTCTGTGCCAGGCCATCGCAGCACTCCAGGATATGGCAGGCTTAGAGAGTGGGGGCCAAGAAGGGTGTTGGTGAGTATAGTTTTAACCAACTACGTTTCCCATGATGCTACGGTCAGGCAGGGCGGACTCTTACCTCTCTGATTGACGGGATCTTTAGCCACATAGGCCACATAATCCGGCGTGTCCTGAAAAGGAATACAGGCAAAAGTTCAATTTAAATCGCCCAGTAAAGGCTGCCAAACTGATTTTAAGCACCGTGAAATGGTGCCGTGGCTGGGCCTTCCTCACCGTGTCTCCCCCGGAGGCGAACGAAATGGACTGCATGGGGTGGTGAGCGATCACCTAGTCAGAAAAAAAAAAAAACAAACAATTCATGCATCAAACGAAACTGTTTATCAACCAGCTGGTTTTCATATTAAACCTCAAAACCGTTTGACTCGTTGGCGACGATCACTTCTTTTGTGCCTGAACACGCACAAAGAAATGGAAGCGTGACATTTCAAAAGTACAGGACGGAGTGATATTATGTGAAAAGTAAAAAGTGCAGAGAAGAGCTCTACACTGTGAGAGATGAGATGGTACTTCATTGATCCCTGGAGGGACAGCTGGATGTTACAGCAGCCCAGAATCTGATTGCAAAAACAGAGAGATGTGGCGAAAGGGGCGGAATGAGAGAGAATGTAAAGGTACAAACGGAACACGAATAAACAATTTAAAAATAAAGCTACAGATATGAATGAATCATTTATTATGATGCAAACTTTAAAAAAGTCTAAGTCATCACCAGAGGCCAATTTGTCTTTATTAAATCCAACCAGCTATTGTCATTCGTCATCTGCAGTGCCATCATGCATATGTTTAATGTGTGAAATATAAATGACTGTCATTTAACCACGTGCCGTTGTATTTAATATACAGCTCAGTGAAGCAATTAATGTTTTAAATGAAAGATGCACGTAATATAAGGGAGGAGAGTGGAATATAATGAGCCTTTGCGATACATTATTAACAGAGCAATAACAAATTTCTCTCTATATATGCAACAAATCGGGCAGACAGAGCAGAGGGGGACCCATGATGAGTAATACGAGTCAAATATGACTTCACCGACTCCTGAGGGACATGCTATTCTAAGTGACATTGTCATTTCTTTTGTTTCACATCATTTCCTCAATTTGGCATTGCCAGTCATCCCACTGCCTGCATGTGCTGCTGCTCTGCGGGCCACGCACACCAAGGGGACCTGGCATTTACGCACCCTCACACACACACACACACACCCCAAGGGGATCTGACATTTACGCACCCTCATGTTACCCACACATCCACCTCAATGATCTAGGGCGGAGGTCGAGAGTCTTATCCAGAAAGGGCCGCTGTGTGTGTGGGCTTTCACTGCAACTCCTGACATAAAGGTTACCCCAGAAACCTGCGTACGCACCGGCCCTTTGCAAACAGGACCGCCCACCCCCGCCGTGGGCAATGTGCCCGTTTCACGGAGTGATACATCATGCTCGGTGGGGGCCTGGATGCATCTGCCCAACAGCCAGGGTTGCTCTAGAGCAGTCTTTCCCAATCTGGTCCTTGGGGACTCACAGATCACATTTCTGCTCCCTCCCATCTCACAACAATGATGTGAACTGTCTGATAGGGAGCTGGGGGAGGGGGGCAAACGAGGGGGAGGAAGACTCGCGGGTCTCCGAGGAGGATTGGGGTGGGAACCTGGTCACTTAGGCCATCAGTCAAGATCCAAAGTGCTTCTCAGTGCAGTGGAGGCCCAGAGAATAACAGCCACTGTACGATCATCATTTCCTCAACAAACAGCGCGTTTCGGCCGTTCAAACAAGTGGAGTGAAGCGTAACTTGCCTCAATGAAGATCTACGCAAAATTTAAAGAAGTCAAAAAAGTAGGTGGGAGCCCGGAAATCCCCATTTCTGCAGTGGATGTTAGTTTCTCCAGCACTGAGCCAGAATGAGTGCTGACCTGGCGCGTTGTGGGTATCAGCAGGCTGAGACCCTCGATGCAGATATTGACAGCGACACTCATGCCTGCAAAGCGCAGGTTGCACTTCCCCATGATGCACTGCAGCGCTTTGCTGTTGGCCTGCGATAATACATAATAATAAAAAAAAAAAAAGTATGCATATTAAAAAATGTCGGTTCCCTGTTTGGTTCACAAAACCAGGCTTAGATGAGCTGGTGCTGAGAGCTTCTCACCTTCTTCTTCCAGGCCCCTTTCACTCCAGGAACGGCCTCGTAGAGTTTGTTGATGGCCTCCCTGTGGGGCAGCAGAGTCACGAGCGTCAGATCATAGGAGGACAGCGGACAACGGCTTGAAAAAGACCTGCCCAGGGACAAGTCAGCCAGAATGAGGTGCCTGATGGTGGCGGTGTGGAGATGCCGTGATGGGAACCACCCAGGATACAAACGGGCATGTGGAGTTATTTGGCCAGGATATACTGTAGTCAAGATTAAACAGCAATCTCATCTCGTATGACAGTGTAATGAGACTCTACTTTTCAGCAATAGCTATAATAATTTCCAGTCAGGCACTTCTATTAGACAGCGCCTAGCAACAGCATCCAGCCATAAACATGTTCCTTAGTGCAGCGCATTAGCAAAATAATACACCCCATTAGGCATCTCTCAAACGAGGGAGGTGATGCTTGCCCACTCCATCACTCTCGCCGAAACCAAAGTGTAAAACAAACTTTCAAGTTGCGGACAATCGCTTGGCAGCAGGTGTCAGAGCTGCGGGAACCAAGTCTGCCCAAACGGTTACAGGTTCAAGTGTCGCGAGTCGGCTTGGACGAGAAGTTTAATCTGGACTAACGTAATCAGCTGGTTTGGGCGAGAAGTTTAATATGGACTAATGTAATCAGCTGGTAAGTGGGCTGGACTGGTAAACTACGGAATTTAGGGTGGCAGCAGAGAGGAAATTTAAAGGTAAATTCAGTAGCCATGGGGGAGAGGCTGGTAAGAGGCCGTCGCTCAAACTGATAGAACACGGTCGATGAAGCTCTGATCTGAGCCAGCATCAAGACACCGGAGGGACCAGCGACAGCTGCTTGTGTCAAGGACTCAGTCGGGATCAAGTGGCTTATAAATATTTAAAAAGCAAAGCTTGTCCTCTACCTTAAGGACTTTTTTTTCATAATCCCATCCCCTGTGAAGGGGCCAGCTTCATCCGCTGATATTTTTCATACAATAATAAGCATCAGAGGGAGGATGGGGTGGGGTGTAGGTCTTCTGAATCTGGACCTGGAAATCACATCAAAACCTGGAAGATGGGGATGCCCCCCCCCCCCCAACTTTGTGCCTATATGTTTATCTGCATGGTGAGACGACACCTGATCTACAAACGATCCTCACTGTGCTGACCCATCCATAGTGAGACTGACTGTGTGTCACCATTCCCAGATGGGACTGCATCTTCTGGGTCGTCTTCTCCATATCAAGAGAGTCAAAATGACTGATCGAATTCCTGTGTCATAAACATTACGCTGATCGTGCTTGCCGGTCCGGTATGGCTGTCAGCACCGATTTGATTCCAGAATTCTCCCATCCTCAAGCAGCTAAACTATGATAATCCTGCTTTGAAGTCTATTATTACAATGCCTACGGTGACATTATAGAGCAGATTACTGTGTTTTGGTGTATTCTGGCGAAACATTATTTTGTAGTCAGTGATCTGCATGCCGTAACATTCGGTCTTTAAGCAGGACAAATATGCTTTTTCCACATGATCTGTTCTGTCTGGTTGTTTGTGTAGCACCCGCCCACCCCAACCACACAGGCACTTTCCACCATCTTGCATCTAACTGTATATGACCTAGTGCAGCACAGCCATTAGAGAGCATCATCGATAATATATATCTCTATCACTCCATCTCAGCTGCGCTGCCTGCACTTAGCGCTTGCTCTGCCCGCAGCTCACATTACGGTATCGATCGACTGGAGGATCGGGGGAGGGGAGGGTGGAGGGGGGCGGGCACGGCATGTTCACACAAGATGGCTGCTAGGACGATCACCTCTTTGGAAAATAAGAGCTATTGGAAAATTGAACCGACAAAATGTAAAAGAGCGTAAACCCGCTTTAGTGCAAATCGCCATCTATTAAAAATCTATCGTCCAAACATTCATGTTCTCACTGAAGACACCATCTGGGGAAGATGCGTGATAAACTAACAGAACATTGACACTAATTCTACTCAGCTGCATTCAAGCAGTAAAATCTATCTAGTGTCGTATGTGTCTGGGTGTTTCACACACACATAAGCATTTGATTGAAAATATATATTTTTTTCTATGGAAGAAATGTGATCCAATTTCTACAGGACCCATAAGGGGACAGAGCTGGAGTGTATTTTTGAACAGAACTTTTTCATTCACTCGCAATTGTTTTTGCGGATTGTAAATGTTTCAGGAGAGAACGCAAAATCATTAGTAATATTTTCTAACCTTGTCCTTTTACGGGCTCTGTAGATTTCACAGACAACAGAAAGAAAGTGGGCCCAGACTCACCTTGTCACCTGTGTTCTAGTGTTGAAGTCCAGAGATCGCATTGACTTCAGGACCTCAATGCAGCCCATGTACTGTAAAAAAAGAAAAAAAATAATGCTTTGGAGATATTTTGTATATTTTTATGCCGTAAAATTAGTGTGAAATTCACTTTCTGAAGCCTTCTAATGTCAAATGTCAATCAGAAATGTCAGCATACTGAAACCAGATTCTGAAACTTTTTAAAATCCTTTATCACATACAGCATTTGTGAATTGCACGGCGTCAGCTGCACGCACAGTACAAATGATTGACACTTGGTCGTAATTGAACAACACTTTGACTTAATCTCATTCTAGACAATAATTTCTAGAACTCCCGTAGAATGACGTCATGATTGGCAGTCTGAGAAGGATAATTATTTTTTGAACAGATAAGCAATGATCCAGGGCATTAAGATGTCAGCTCTGCGTTAAGTGCCAGGTCACAGATACTGGGAGCCGTTTTGTGTGAAGATGTGGGAATCTTTATCGACTGATTCAGCGTGAATAAAGAAAGCAGAAGAGGTATCACGACATAATATGTACAATGTTTAGTAAAATGGTGTAATTCACAGATGTTTTGCAAAGTATAAAGAGCCACATTTGCATTTTCTCGGTCCAATCAGCACGATTATGTAATTTAATCGAGCACCATAAGGAAGGCGGACTGGCTAACCTATACATCCTCACGTAGTATCAGCAGAAACGACTAAACTACCTCCATGACGCAGATGTACGAAGAACGTGTGATGGCCGACGGCATTTCATGTAGTTTACCAGCGTTAATATGGTCTCACTTTCACAATAGACACACCGCACAAAGTACATCGGCATGTTGGTGTAAAACTACCGAACAACCCAGAACCTGCAGATGCTGTAGAGCATGTTGTGACAGTTTCATTGAAATGATGCGTTTTTCTTTCGGTGGAACTGAGGATTTGTCAGAACATTGTGGTCTCGGGCAGTGGCCCGCCCACACTTCAGCAAAGAAAAAAAAAAAAAAAAAGACGTCAATAAGCACATCAATAAACACCAGCAAGTGGACCGATTATGCTAATACACTACTATACACTTACTCATAGCTGCCCCCCACCTGCCGGTAATGTTTACCAAAGGTTTCTGTGGGCACCACCCCCCACCACACAACAAACTACAGTTCATAAACAAATGCATAGGCTGTAGCCAGGAGAGAGATGGGACAGGTTAGCACACACTGTGTCATTTGGTTGGAGCTGAAGCAGCGGCTTATGATCGCTTTCTATACTGGAGTGCGGACAACACTCACATATGCTCTCCGACAGGCCCTCCGAAGGATCCGTCTCCTTGCAAGAGCATTGGACATTTTAACAAGGTTAGAACACAAAGGGGAAGGGTTACATTGGGAACACATGTTCTGCTTTTCAAAGCCCTAATTGTCTTCCTCCACCCACAGCCTCACACCACCATCAATATTCATCAATTTGCACTGACAAACCAAGATTTCGCAACCCAATTTGCAACAGCAAGCACATTTCCGATTCAACACTAGTGCTACGGGGTTTTTGGGCAGGTAGAACCGGATGTTCTGGTGCACGCTTAATCCGGTGAATACTGGTGCATGCATTAAGAAATGTACACGACCCGGAGCCAGCGAAGTCGTGCTCTTTAGGAAACAGCCGTAAAGGAAGTTAGTTTTATAAACTTGCTTATCTTCAAACAGAAGTGACAGAAATAGAGCGGATCCTGCGCGCGATGAAAGTCCCCGATCACAACGAGCTTTCTCCTGTTTTAATCAAGATAAAAGGAAGCGTGAAGCAATCCCCGCCGACTGCCAAGCCATGGTTTTTAATTTCACAAGCGCATTGCGGCGCAGTGCCGCTGAAGTAACGTTACAACGCTGGGGCAGATTTCGCTGTCAGGAAGCCCTAACGGAAAGGTGACCTATGCTACAGCGGTGTGGCGATGTTAAAATATATACATGGTTTCACATCGGGTGTTTTCCCCCACCTTTAAGAATTTTGCTAATACTTAAAGAAATATTCTTACCCTAAACTCCCAGATAATATTTATCAATTTCAATACGTCTTTATATTAAGAAAGATAAGAACTGTGCAATAAAAGTGGTAAGAACTGCCACACGGAGAAAATCCGTGAGGCGCCAGCTCAAACACACGAGAGCAACTATTATTATCGCATATCAACTATGAGGAAAAACCTCCAGCTCCTCCCCGCTCCTTCCCCATAACACGTGATATAAATGAGTGTAATTAAATTTAATTGAATGTAGGAATGAATGGGTCTTGCGTAATGCAATTAGAAAGCGTGCTTTGGCGCAAGCCCGGGATAATAAGGATCCGTATCGGTTTGCTGCCAGGGTCAATGTGGGGTTGCAGGGGGATGAGGGAGATCATTGATACTGACGTCAAATAGTCTGAATTTAAAGTCCTGCATGTGCTATAGCCACACAGTAATGCTAATTTTCAAATATACAAATAGATGAGTGAAGACACAGATACAACAATAATATATTTGTGTAACTCTAGCTGCCACACAAGGTAAAAGGTTGCAGATGCAGGGCCAGTGTGTGCATAACCTTGCACTGGTCAGATAAACATAAAATTAATGAGAAACCCACACAAGTAATAGCTAATACAGGGATATCAAGCAGAATATATATGTGCATTATTGTTGCATTTATCTGAAGTGACTGTTACATAATTCAACGTCTATTTCCTGAGCTGTTTATCTGTGTTTGCCTGTATACGTCAGATCATGGAGGCATTTAATCCAATAGTGGCAATGAAAATAGAGAAAGTCCACGATTTACTCACAGTTATCACACAATTCATACTTACACCAATATGTTACAAAATAAACGTGCAATGATTTTACATGTAAGTATTACGACGCGGAAACTACGACAATGAATCCCAAAGTAAAAAGCAAACTCGCTAAACAGCTATGTAATGTACGGATATGCAGGCATTCTTAACGCTTGTTTGGATTTATGAATGTCTTTGAGGAGGAAAACCCCAAGTTCAGTGCAGCAGGGGATCACAGCAGCTGATAACAACACAGCACACATCCATAAGTGTAAACAGCCAAACACAGACGGTCTTCCTCCTCACAAATACAGACATAAGCTACTCTGAGGTACGTGAGCGTGTGACAGAACACTAAATGTCGTGTCAAGCCCCAAACCTATATCAACATATGCCTGAGTTAGGAATTTTTTAGTGAAAGTACCACGGAAGTGAAAGCACAGGCACCTGAGCGGTTTGATGGACTCACCCGGACGATGTATGAAGCTCCGGGTCCTGTGATCTTCTTGTCTGGATGCAGCCATCCCTGGGAGGGCTTGTGGATGAAGCTGCCCTTCTGAGTGAAGTCCTCCCCACCCCCGCGGATGCCGTCCACCCTGCCCCTGCGGTTCATCCCCGTCCCCGTGCCGCTCTCAGGTGCCTCGGCGCCGGACACTCTGGGGGCTGGTGGGCTGCTGGAGCCCACGGCGGCTCGCTGCCGGGCAACGGCCTGAAGAGAACACGGGGCGACACACACTGGGTCACAGGAGTTGAGGACGGCAGCCAGGCTGGCCACGGGGCCACTGAGTGGTGCCCCGCCGGCCCCCGCCGAGCCCTGGGGGGGGCCCTTGCTGGAGTCCTTGCTGGAGCTGGAGCCAGAAGGACTCCTGCTGAGCAGAGAGTTGGAGAACTTCCACTGTGGCATCTTGGGAATAAGCATGCAGAAGGTAGTGGTCCCATCCTGGTCCCCATCTACGCCGGGGGAGTCGGCCAGGGCCGGAGCGGCGGGGGGGCTGGGATTGCGGCCCAGGGGCTGCATGGGGGGCAGCGGCAGGGATGGGGAGCCCGAGGGGACGACCGGAGTGGCCATCACTTTGCTGCTCATGGCTAAGCTTTGCATCAGGTCGTCGGAGGAGGTCACAGAGTCGTTGCGAAAGCGGCCATACTTTGGCTTAAGTAGCATGCCCGGGGGAGCAGCTCAGCGTAAGGACTGGTAGGGGAATGCGTTTGGAGGACGAGGGGGAAGGGGGGGGGGGGAGGGAGAGAGGCGTTTCGGAAGAAAAAATGATCTTTTTAATTCGCAAAATCTTCCGGAGAGTGAGGTCTCCCTTGTCAGTCTTGAAGGAGCGGGCTCCCAGTCTCTCCCTCTCGTCTCCTCTCTACTTTGTGCCTCCAAGCCTTCCTTTCTTCTGAGCTTGGCTTGCCGGCTGGCTGGCTCCCTCCCCCCGACCTGCTCTCGATGATGTCATCTTGTTATTGGTAGTCTATTAGCCCTGCCCTGCTCTGCTGCTCTCACACTGCATTAGCTAACGCACATCTGCTGACTCCGCCCCTCCAGCACGCACAGACGAGATGCACAAACAGGAGCCTGGGCAGGAAATAAACCGTGTCTAATTACAGCTGCTAATGGGGATAGAGTTCTACTAACACAGGGGCCTGCCCTTTAAAAACCACCAGCCGTCCAGCATTTAGTCATTTGTGTACAAACCAGTAAACACGTTACCATACTCAGTCACACATGTGTGTTCTATGACTTGAGATTGCGTATCTGAAGAAGCATCATCAACCCCATTTGACTACGAATGATGTATTTTTTTTGACACATTGAGAAGGGTAGAGGCTGGCGATTGGGCGAAACTGCAGCGAAGCAAATGCGCGATCGTTGGAAAATGCGCCGAAGTCGATCTGCACAGCAGCCATCAGTTTCAACTGCCGAGGCCTAAAGCGATGCCTTCAGACGATGTGACGGTCTTGGTTTGAAAGCTGCCTGCCTGCGGGAGGTTCAGAGGAAGCCTGAGAAGGGGACGTCTGCTTGGGCTACTGAGGGTGAGAGAGCAGCCTGGGCCCACCCAGATTCCAAGATGAGCTGAGAAACCTTCACATATGAGCTGGAACTTATTGCAAAATGTCAACACTATGCGTTTGTTCGGGGCTCGGGGGCAGACTCAGCGAGCCGTGAACTGAAATTATATTTTTTTTATACAGTATTATCAGAAACAACAACAGGAAACATTTTACAGCACGACATTTTCAACGCTGCTATGTGGGTGTTTGGTCCTTGAAATAAATGATCTGCTCTCTACCTGATTTGCATAGAGCCCATAATCAATTGGCCCATGATGTCATGCAGGACGCACATGAAAGGTGTTAGGTGCTGATTTAAAAAGAAACGCTAAAAGATTTAATCATTCTATCCATTTCGGGTGTCTATCACATGCAGCACGGTGTGCATAATGTCAGGGCATGTGACCATGTGACCCTGTGACCATGTGACCCTGTGACCATGTGACCATGTGACCAGGATCAGTGCAGTAAAAGACAAATATGGGTGGGAAATAAGTTCCATAGACGAAATGACACTCTGACTGACAAGACTGAAGGAAACAGAGCAAATGTTTAGAGCGTGTGCACTTCACCAAACAACAAAATTTACTATTTAAAGACACTGCTGCCTTAAAGCTTACATTGCTGAAATTTCTCAGAAATATATTTAAGCTAAGAACAAAATAATCCACTGGATGACGATAGTTTCATTTGTTTTTAAGGGTTACTGTAATAATATTGCTATGCAGTTCTGTGGTAAGCATTGGCATAGCGGCCATTTTGAATTAGCTAAAGTGTAAGAGATTAGACCAGCCTGCTGTTGGCGTAATCATCTTGTTTTATATTTATACAGAATTTCCTTTTGCTCACCAATAATCTGATATGAATCATCTACAGCTAAACTATAGCTTAAGGTATGTCACAGAAATTATACATATAAAACATCAACATTACCTGTCTTGAGCATAAATTTATTGGCCAGCTCATTAGGTATAGCTGCACGTTTCATCACCATACGCAACCATACATATGTGTTTTAAGGCTGCATATCTGAAATGCAGCATTGTTGTTATAGAAATCACGAACAATGTTTTTTTGGCCCATAAAACACTGAGAGAGCCACAGGTTGGGCTAAATTATGACAAAGCAAAAGCACGATCATTGGAAAATTGGAAAATGGTCATGCTTGGGGGATAAAAACATGTGGGAAACGATGGAAATACGCGGGAAACGATGGAAACACGCGGGAAACGATGGAAACACGCTGGAAACGATGGAAACACGCGGGAAACGATGGAAAAAGAGCACTTAAGGAGAATTACTACTGGGAAAAGCCTTGGGCCTCTCTCTCCTTGTTCCCTGTTACAGTATGTCTCTCTGCCTCTTCCTTCTCCCCAGAGAGCCATCAGCCAAGCCCGATGGGAGCCAGGGAGCATCAGGCCTGACCAACTCACCCCCCCACCCCCTTTTTGTACTTTTACTGATGTCAGATCGGCCGGCTTTTAGCTGGACAGACCTCAGAACTCGGCCACCCCAGTGACGGCCATAAGTGGGTTAAGCAAGATTTGCAATGTACGCTTTTCTGGGAAACTGAACGTGCGAAATGCGTATGAGATGATCGCTCACCCACTTAGCATTGATGGGACATAATCCTCTTAGAGCGATAAAGGATTGATGAAAAAACTCAGGTTTATTCATCCAGACATAAAGGATTGAGAAATCTGAGATGAAAAGTAAAATAACTTGCACCAAAAATCTTAAATAGCACATAACAAACATGCAGTCGTCTAACTAAAACTAGGTTATGTGCATAAAAAGATTTAACATCACCCTCAAAATAACCTGAAGATTTTTCCTTCGCCTTGCATATGTAGCAAATTATATTCGTACAGAAGTTCCTTCATTACCTGTTTTGAGCATAAACTCAGTGGCTGGCCTGTTTATTAGCTACACCTGCTTTCTAATGCAAACAGCCTGCCCTTACAAAGAGCCAATCCTGCGGCTGCCTGCCCTTACAAAGAGCCAATCCTGCGGCTGAGTACATACAACACACAAACAGAGCCTAGAGGATCGGTTATTTTTTGGCTAAGTATCAGAATGGCTAAGCTGCTTGATCTATTTTTCAATGTGGTGTGAGACTTAGGGGTTCTAGCATCTCAAAAACAGCCTCTACAGGGATTTTCATGTACTAGTGTCTAGAGCAGGAGTCACCAACATGGTGCCCGTGGCACCAGGTCGCCCACAAAGTCCAGTGAGTGGCGTCTAAAATTTTATTTTATCCTGTTGCTATTCTTCTTTAATTACATTTACATTTATATAGTTTTGAAAATGGCAATATCTAAAAAATAGCATTTAAAACATGTTTATTATCTATGAAGTTTAGATAAGTTTAGGAGGGTGTTTCAAAGTGGTAGCCCTTCGTATGGCTCAGTACAATGAAGTATCTCTCACTTTCAAAAATGTTGACGACCCCTGGTCTAGAGTTTACAGAAAATGGCGTGATGAACAAATACATCCAGTCTGTGGCATTTGTGGCCAAAGACACCCTTCTAAAAAGGGAGGTCTGAGGAGAACAGCCAGGGTTTTAAAAGTTAAAACAGGAAGGCCAAGAAGAAAAAGATACCACTTAGTTTGACAGCAGCATGCAGAAATGCTTCTCAAAACAGTTCTTCTATCCTTAAATTGATTGGTAGGTCTAGTAATCTATTCAGCAGCCGCTTCAGCTAACTAAATGAGTAAATATCAAAGTTATAGGCTGTACACTTATACACAACAGTGAAAAACTATTCCGATTTGAATGGTTAATTAATCTTGCTTACAGGCCTTTGCTTTGCATATATATTTCCCCCTTAAATACACTGCTTTTAGTTTTAATTAAAAAATTCTACATCATAATGCTAAGCAGACAAATAAACCAAATACGGTATGATTAAAATATAGCACTAAAGTGCTAAAAGGTAGCACAATCCATCCCTCTCATTGCATGGTACAAACAAAGGGCAAAGCACACAGCAGATTTCTGTCACGGATTGAATGTGCAAAGGTCCAGTGCATCGTATTTCTCCTTATTATAATATCAGGGTATGAGTAATGGTCCACAATGCAGCTTTCCAGACAAAGGGGAACTTTATTGCCAAAAACAAACCACCAAACCAACAAAACTAAAGAGACCATGAGGGATCAAAACAAAGGCAGGTAGGAAATACTGGAAGTAACTCGGACTGAAACTGAACAACAAGGGAACTCAGAGCTATCTAACAAAAAGGGAACAATTTTACAGCGAGGGGCATCAACAAGGACCACGGGTAAATATGCTCTAACACCTACAATAACCAACAGAGGAGCAGGGCATGGACAGGCACATATATACACTGGCAACGAAGGCTAAACAAGGAACAAGTGTGGGACATTAACAATCAACAAAATGCTAGGGATTTAAACACCAGGAAACACAAGGAAGACAGGACATACGTACAAGGCTGGGCAAAGGCAGGGTTACCCAGAACAAAGACACTAAAGGCAAGGACTTAACTGTGATACATAAACAGAAAGAACATGATTAACGTGAGGTAACCAAGAAAAATTCCAGGACACAAACATTGTACGTGTTCAAAGTAAGAGTCAAGCTCATGATGGTATGCGATGTGTGACTTGTAGGCATACACTCAGCACATTCAGCCAAGCAGCGGTCCTGGGACCAAGAAAAACCTAGAGGATATTAACTGTGGTAAACCTTTGGGGAACACAGGGAGCAGAACGGGATGACCAGCGACACCCACTGGCCAAACAGTGAAACAACAGGCAAACAGGACAAGACAGGGACGGATCCTGACACTTATGCAATAAGAATATAAATAAATTCTAAAATTCTGTTGTCATATATTTATCTATTTATTCAGAATAATAAAAATAAGCTCTGAAGGTTGCTAAGATCTTGAATTTAAACTGCAGTTGTATTGTGTTGTTATTACAATCGCAAGTTACATTACGTTATGGCAAAAACTTGAGAGTTACCCACTGCTCAAACTACTTGCTAGTTGTATATTATGAGCACCACTAGCCCTCCAAACCTTTCACAGAGGGTTATGAATGAGGCCTCCTATAATCTTCTCTATCCATTTAGTGAACAGTAGAATTACTGCTTGCCCTGAATTATAATAATCATAACACCCATATCACCACCACAGCATATTTATCTTAAAACTGGAGAGACGTCTTAGTCTTAGATGAGTGTATGGATTTACTTTTGCCTTCTGTTTCTATTTTTTTTTTGTTGCATGAGGAAACATATAAAAGAAGGATATTAAGTCTGGAGGAGAAATGATTAGCTACTGCCACATATTCAAAGCTAAAATTTCATCAGAGAGATTAAAAAAAAAAAAAAAAAACACAATCCCATACAAGTGAATAATGTGCAAAACATAACTCACCAGTATCAACGTATGATGGTTTATCTGAGCTGGTTACAAACTATGCTCTATCTTTAAAAGTTTCGTGAATCACACTCACTTTGAGTGTGTAGACTGCCGCGTGCGCAAAGGCTAACTCTGTGTGGGTAGGACCACTAACCATGTGTCCATAGATCAAACAATCGCTCTCCTGTGCAGCATGGCAGAATACCTCTGTCACACTTACCACAGAGCCATGGATCACACCCTCTTTAACGCCAGCATCCAATCACATGATCACCAGCATCCAATCACATGATCACCACACTTACTTCCTTGTTCAACACAAAAAACTGCAATTTTTCTTAGAAGTGATGTAACATATGTTTGAGGTAGGCTAACGCATGTTAATACTCAAGATGAGTGTTGACTAGACAAGAAATCAATCATTCCACTGTATTCTAATCATTACATGAAGAGGTAACTATGTGTTTATTGAAGTGCTTAGTACAATTCTTTAATAAACTACCCAGGGGGTCCACTAGCAAGAAACAGATATCAGACAATCTGATTGTATAAACTGACGAACTATACTCAGTTACAAACAAAAATTTTGCTTATTATTCTAAAATGGAGAAATCGTTTTTATACAGAAATACTAAAGAGACTGCTATCCAGACTTTTTTTTTTCTTTTGCACTGGGTCTTCAGCAAATGCATGAAAATTCACCATTATAATCTTATTTTAATCTCGATAGGTAGCCACCAAAACAATTCAAAACTGCCCAACCACCAATGTAACAAGATTTGTGTGGTTTTGTGCATAATTTGTATAGCACCAATTTTATAGACTTGACAGGCGGGAAAACATTCTTTCTGCCTTCACAGAAACAATGTGGTTAACCACCTTTGACATTTAAAACTAAGAGTTTATAAACTAGCAAAGTGAAACAACCAGGTCAGTGTATGTCCATGGCATAACTCTGGTAAGGCCATGTTTGACTTCGTTCTTGATCAAATTCCCTGGCTTTTTTGTCCATCATTAACTTTGTTTGCTTAGTTCAGTGTTTACATGGGGCCAGAAAATGTATTAATTTGTGCCTATTAATATAAATGACGTTTGTTGTAAAAGCCAAAAATAAAACAGAAAACAGAAACAACAGCAATTAGTAAAAGAATTTAAGTAATGCTATGAAGGGATCTCTTCCGTGTATAAGGATTTATTTAGGTATGTATTCGTTAAATGTAACTGAATCAATTCTTTTAAACTTTTCTCATGTTCATATTTTCAGACCAGCTTTATTACATATTTGTCATTTCCCTCCGTTGTTCAATATCCGTTGAAGGCTTCTAGTTTATTTCATTTTTCTTAACAGTTATAACAAAAACCACACAATATTTTTTCAACTGAAATCAACATAACATTCTAATATAATTATTGAGACGGGACTAATGTAGTAGTACTTATTGAAACACCTTGTCCAGTGGACCTATATACCAGCGAGTAGACGTCAGAAGTGACCTACATTGAAAAGCCAGCGAGCTTGAAAAACCAGATAGCAAGAATAAAATCAACAAGGTTACTGGGTCATGATCGCCTACAATTCCTTTTTCTAAAACATTCCACGTCATATTGAATATACTTGATTATCGCATTAAGTTCCCGTGCTGGCCGCCCTGCAGATTGTCAGCGTGTGCATTGCTGTGTTGGCTCGCTGGTAAAACGTCCTTCTTCCGATTTAATGCAGCCACACGTATGCATGCACCTTGGACCCGGTCCGTCCACCTTGGGAAATTGGGTTTCCATTCTATAAGCTCGGTCCAAGTCTGCCAACGCTTCCCATCACATGTACAGCTGACTGCTAATGGCTCCGTCCATGAGTACAACGACGGCGATTCAATTTCGATTTCAAAGCAAAAAAAAAAAAAAGTACGAGCTCGAATAAGTCGAATAAATACACTGGCGCGGCGTTTCGGTTCATCATGTATAATCGTGTCGCCTTTCATTTCGTTCCATGAAGCGGCTCCGTTCAGCAGACGTGGCATGAATAAAGTTAAAATGTCACCTGGGTATTTCTGCTGTTAATAGCTAATTTTAATAGCAAACCCGAATAACGGTGCATGAAAGGAGAAAAGGCTGATAAAGTTAAGGACGCAGCGGTCCGAAGCGATGCCCACCTGTAATATAGCGCCGGGACGGAGATGCCAGTTTGCTCCGGAGTCTGAGAAGCGAGCAAACGCGCTGGTGCCCAGCGCCAGATCAGTCAGGGCTTGCAGCGGCAAGAGAACAAAGTAACGGCTGGCACTTTTGGCCTATATATATATATATAAAAATTCATGATGCACTCGGGTCAAGAGGCGCTTACTTATTTTGCTCTTAGTATTATTTTTCACATTTTTGCGCATGGTCGTTGAGAAGGCCTATTTCTAATCGTTTCGAATTACATGACAGTAAGAAGTGTGAGGTATTATGGTAATAAATATACAAACTATTCAAAGTACGATATTGTTTTTGATAAACTTGGAATAATACATTTATAGTAATACATTTCTCAGAATTAACCATTTAAATCCATAAAATATAAAATGCTTTTTAGCACTTTTGTACAATTTTGACCTAATTTTAACAAAATTAATGATTATCGAACCCATAGTGCCGTTTTCCTTCTATTACAGGGCTACATTAAGTTGATTTTTTATTGCGTTAAATGTGAATTGCTATCAAGTGTCTGTTTATTTTTTGAGTGACATGCGCTTAGATTTGCTCACGTTTCCATATTAGCGTAACCAGCTACTTTTTCTGTCTTTTCTTGTAAATTGCGATTGGGACCAGAGAAAGAGGCGTCTCAAAAGAAAAATTAACGAGGAAAAAGATTATGAAACACGACAGGAAACTGGATCAGAATCTTGCTGAGGTGGAGAGACTCGCAGGTCAGTCCAAAGTGTCAATCACCAGCGGGGTGACGAACTCAGAGTGTCTGATGCCCATAGAGAACGCTGGGGGGCGGGGCTTATGCACCATGACCTTTTCGGGGCTGTGTGAGCCGGGGCCCGGCTTGCAGGTACTGTCACGGGGGAGGTTGTGCCGGCTGAGCATGGAGAACGCTGGCTGCCTGGGCAAATAAACGCTGGGATCAGTGCTGTTGTACCTGCCAGGACCCGGGGTCTTGGCCAGGTCTTGTGACGCCCCCCCGCATTTGCAGTGCCCTGATATGGTGTAGCTGGCACTGGCTGGCTTGGTAGGTACTTTAGAGCCCATTAGTGAAGGGAGGCTGTACTTGTTGGGGGCTGGAATGTTGTCCACCCCGCGGCAGCGGGTTCGAGAGCCCATGGTGTATGATGGGGGCCTTCGCTGGCCGTTGACAATGGGAGCTGCCTCAGGATTGTAAGAACCGGGTCCTGGAGTCTGGAAGTTTGCCACTACGAAAGAGACATAGATTTTTCCTTGTGAAAATCAGATCCTGAAGGCTTACAATTTTGGGCACATGTGTTCAGTTATATGCTTTGAATACTGCAGCAGTTTGATTCACTGAACTGGAAGAACTTGCTCAAACCTCATGCCTTGCCCATGCATGAGCGTCTGTCTTACAAAATACAGCACTTATCCACCAGTTAGCCTAGCTCTTGTTGAGAGGAATGCTCTTTCACCGACCATTTCCTGTTTTTTTTCTACCTTCAAATGTCAGTCGGTAAAAGCAATCAGTTTTTCAGAAAAGGAGAACAATGCTTGTTTCAATAGGTACTTTTGTCATCACTGGCTGTAGCTTTACACTTGAAGTACAGGCCGTTTACAAAATCCAGCTTCAAATTTTCTAACAGCTTTATGTGGTAAAACAGCTCGCTCTTAAGAAACACGGAAATCTAGTTTAATGTCCTTTTTCGTGTACATACTGTGGTTCTTAAAGCACTGGACGAAGGCACTGCACCAGATTCCGTGAAATAAAATTGAGAAGCTAACAAAAGTAGACTTACCACAACGCCTCATCCTGCCCAGCATTGAGTATGCTGGGGTACCATCCCGACCGAAGCGAGTTATTTTTGCGTCAACATGATATTTCGGCCCGGGACTGGAGTCTACAGAAAACACTATGCAATGCACACCCAAGAAAGATAGCCATGAGTCATAAAAAAATTCACAGGACTTTCAGAAATCAACATAAACTTCACGCTGCTAATCCCTTCAGTTTTACAAAAAAATCAATTTAACACACCACTCTATTTTTCTGAATATAAATCATTTTATGAATATAAATGAACTGGACTTGGCTAAAAATATGCGGTTTGAAATCCTAGGAGAGAAAAATGTAGCCTAGAGAAAGATCATTGTCATTCAAGAACAATATGTGCGTTGGTTTTAATTTATTTGACCTAATTGGTCAAATTAGTATTAAATGCCTGTAAAGTTCTTTTTTGTAAAATGCGTTTTTTTTCTTCTGGAACTGAGGATGAACAAAGCAACAGCATTAAGATGTTAAATGCAGTGAAGTTGTATGTGGCTTTTGTGCAAAAGTGTCTGTTAAACTGCAAATGTAAATACAGTAATAGGGAACTGGTCATTAAAGAGGTTTACAACAGCATTCCAGATGCCTGAAGCTCCTGCTCCGACTCACATGAAACTCAACTGCTTCAGTTAAATATCAAGATCTTTTAATAGGTAAACCGCCAGCTCAAACCATCTCCGCCTAAAAGAGCCCAGGACGGTTAAATATTGTGCCGTTGTCACCCTCAAGTGGCCGAAGTCTGACATTACGGTTTACTGATATAACATGGGAAGGTTTTAGGTTTTATTGCTAGTGTTTGTTCAGGTTTTACCAGGATTTTTGCTCACTTTTCATCTGCAGATAGTAATGTGAAGAAGGTGGAAGAAATAATCAAATTTAAAAAAAATATATATTTTTTGATTAAACGCCCTCCTGACTGCTTGGCACTCACTGTGGTCACACATCCTGCCGTGGAAGGAATAGGCAGCGCTGGTTGGCTTCGTAAAATCATGCCCCAGGAAACCGATTGTCGGAGGCAGGGCGTAGCGGCCTGGACCCGGGCCTGCCGACAGGATGAGCCGTTTAGAGCCGTGGTCACATGGCACATTTTAAAAACGCCCGCAAGAAAAGAGACTTTTGCGCTCGCGTTCACAAATGAACTTCTGATCAAGATATGATTATGGAAATGCATAAATCCAAACATAAATCCAAATTAAAAATTAAATTTCACATTTGCCGAACACATTTGAATTCCAATTTGGGTA
Source organism: Mormyrus lacerda (assembly GCA_015163995.2). NCBI lineage: Eukaryota > Metazoa > Chordata > Actinopteri > Osteoglossiformes > Mormyridae > Mormyrus > Mormyrus lacerda. The sequence goes on from JAABNX020000038.1 coordinate 4,964,262, forward strand.
AAGTGTAAACATAAGTTTAGTATACGCAGGAGTTGACCACACTGGTCTAAACTGCAACCTCTTACACCAGGGTAATCAGAGTAATCAGCACATAACGGGATCTATTTTTTAAAAGCTATTGACTGTTTAATAAAATTCTGGAGACTTACCCTTTTCTCTGCCTGCGATATTGAGAGGACTCTTCTCCATTTGGACTGGAATGCAAGTTTATTTGAAGAGAAGCGACGCGTATGTACAGACAGGATGGTGCGGTCGCATTCAGTGAGCTGTACTTCTGATCAACTGTCCGGTTCATATGTGCAATGTACTTTACTACAATACATGCATAAATGTTTATAGACATCAAAAGAAAAAATGAACTAAAATGTTACGATGAATCTCAATGCAATGATTCTCCTCAGCGTGAATTTGTAAGATTCAAATGACTGCAGAATCCAAATGCATGCAGAACTATTTTTTAACCCCAATATATATTGTTAAAAACTAAAGGCCAGAGTACAGCTTCTTGACATACCAATGGAAATTAATGCAAAGAATGCAGACTGGCTTTCTTGAATAATGCCAAAAACAATTAAAACTGTTGACAGAGATGAAGCCATCTAATGCTGGTTTAAACTCTGAAATTCAAGCTTCTGGCCAAACAGCTGAAGGAGACAGTTCACGCTTGATCAGCAGAATATCATCTTCTAGGTGAGGTAGACGAGCCCCGTATGAAGTAAATCGGAGATCTTCAGGCAGGGTTGTGGAGCATCTTTCCTGATCATCAAGCATCTGGGTCCTTCGGCGTAACGCATAAATTCTTGGTGCTCACTGTCAAAGATTCACCCTGTTTCAGGACTACAACAGTAATGAGAAGTAGTTACATTCTTAACAAATGCAACTGAGTTCATATTAACGTTTTATAAGCCCGTCTTCTAAGAGCACTACGAGGTTGTAGCCCACTGGAGGCTTCCCGTGAAATAGCTACTTTTCAGGTGACTGTCACGCACATGAACTGTGTCATCACTCGGGTTCAGTCTCACGTAACATAATCTGCACTGAAGCACAGTCCATCAATTCAGAGACCCCCCCCCCTCCCCCCCGCTTTCATGTTCCTTCATCTCCATCCAGTGTCTAAGGGGATAGTCACCCCTCTTCCATATACACCAGACCGTACTATATTCTAGACTCCTGGTCCTCTGGAATTCCATATCCCTCTCTCTGTTCTGTAAAATAATGAGAAGACCCAACTGGAGACGAATCTGGAACATTCTTAGGATGCATAACTGATTAATGTTGCTCATAGAACTTGCTGGAATCTCAGTCCTGCAAGGAGGGCAGACGGGATTCCAGAGCGCCGGGTCTAAATGAATAAAAAATTCTTGTTAGACCGTTAACATTTCCAAGGAGAATTTTGGAGAGACCGGCCGTGTGCTGTCAGAAGCATTAGTAGCTGAAGATACGGCCTACCTTTCGGAGCGACGCACAAGCATTAATGATTAACGGGCTCCGCAGGAGGCGGGCTAGGAAATCCAACTCTGCGTTATTAACGAGGGCAAACGGAGGAGCTGACCCGCAGCATGCGGTTATGCTAGCAAGGGTCAGAGTGTCAGATTACTAATCGCGCATTATTGAAAGCATGAATCAGCACTGGTGCATGGCGCATGGCACATCGGACAGCTACAGTCCAACTTTCACCCACGCATGCCTGTGAAAGTTAAGAACCACGTTCATGACTGAAGGTTTTATATAAACCAGACCGCACACAAGGGTCATATACACAATTTTATGTTCTTATTTTTAAGAAGCACTATAGTCGCAGTTGGGGGGGGGTTACAATCTTTAAAAAAATTCTTAATTTACAGTAATTAAAGACTTCATTTGCTTTCATTTAATTGTTTAAGACACTAGATAATATAACAAAATAGCTTATACAATGTACAATAAAGTCCATGTCTGGCTTTATGATTTTGAGCAAGACCATCATTAAATAAAAGTATTTGAACAGATTAGCTGTACAAGGCTTTTTAAAAAGAATCCTTGGTACAAAAATATTATCTGAAGTTTCTAATATGTTGTGGTTAAAGTGGAAAAAGTGAAAATAGGGACATAACAAACCAAACAAAAAAATCAAACAAAGATGCTAAAAATAAATACAGAAAAACAAACAAACAGACATTTGTTTTAACTCAAGTATAATTACAAACATAAATACTTGTTCGTTTACTCTAGAGATTATATGAAACATCATACAGACACAGAATAAAGGGATTCTTGCTGGTGAGGATAAGATGGGGTGTAAAAGACGGCCAGGGTCGTTGATTTGAGCAAACGTCTCCTGCCCACACGCTCTGCTCTCCCCATGCCTCTCACTAACACCCAC
>JAABNX020000038.1:4966723-4977664 GCA_015163995.2 Mormyrus lacerda
CCTCTTCTCTCTCCCCTCACTGTGGTTTATTTACAAGCACTGTACAGCTGAGGAATGTCTTGTGCTGCGGCCGGGGGGGGCACTTCTGTGAAAAAAGAGCAGGACAGGACACAGCGTAAGTTGTGCAGCTCGCAAGCGGCTGTCTGACACCATCATGCCCTGCCAGAGACAGACGCGCTACGCCTACAACAGGCATGCCGCGAATGTAGGCCTCCGACAGGCATGCCGTGAATTTAGGCCTCCGACTGGCAACTCCGCGTGCGATGAGACTGTTTGATTTGATGCGCTATTTGCATAATGACCACAGATAAACAAAACGTGAATAAACATCAGGTAAAACTACAGCTGCTGTCAGAGTCTGTGGGGGTGCCAAACTTTGAGGGGTGTATGGCATGCTGGTATTTGTTTCAGCTGCAATCTCAGCAGTGGTGGAAAGTTCAGGCCCAGAAAACACAAGTCCAGACCAAGGTTTTGTTTCAACTAACCAGTTCAGTATAAAGTCACAGTCACTCAGCTGGTTGGTTGAAACAAAATCTTGGTTTGGACTTGTGTTTTCTGGACCTGAACTTTCCACCTCCGGACCCCAGAACCTTGTTCACTTAAATGACAATCTAGCCACCCCGTGGCAGGCGGCGAGGATGCAGGGCCGCACCATCTCTCAGGGGGGTCCTTGGTGTCCATCGTGGGGCCCTTCAGTCTGGCTGCCGTCGTCCTCCTCTGCAGGGAGGGGCTCACTCTCCGTGCCGTATTCATAGAAGTAGTCTGACGCTTCTGCTAGTGACTCATGCTCCTCTTTTCCTGGAAAGTCACATGACAGTGAAAAATACACTGACAAATATATGCTAAATATCATGATACATCAAATGACCGCATTATTATTGCCAGTGTTGAGGGAGTTACTCACAAAGGTAATCCAGTACAGAGAGTAGTGGAAGGAAAGTACAAATCCAGATGAGTACTCTGCAACTGTGACTCTTTATACTCAATTGGTTGGTTGAAACAAAACCTTGCACTGCACTTGTACTTTCTGGACCTGAACTTTCCATCTCTGTAATGGATTAGCAACTTCCCCAACACTGATAATTGCTTATTATCACTGCAGTCCATCTAACACCTATAACAAATTGTTAGGATAATTTTACCAGTCTCGCCTGTAGGGGTCACAATAGCCCAAGAAAGCAGAGCTGGGCCCAGCACAGATGCATACAGACCTTGAAATCTATCACTGGGGGTGAGTCACTTGCTTGTCTCTAACCCTCTAACCTCCAGCATAACGGCAACCTTGGTTTAGTGTGTGTGTGTGTGTGTAAACAATAGCAGCACAGTTGTCAGTCGCAGAATTCCCCGAGATGCGGTATTTCACGGCGATTGTATATCTGCTTCGTTATGGACTTGGCAGCGTGCTGCCCTGCGCCCCTCCTGCCGACAGCTGTAACGGCTTTTGAATCTAATGGCTCCCCCGCAGTGCACATTCTCGCCCCCTGCAAACTGCAGGATGGGAACAAGTTGACACAGGCAGGGCCACATGAAAGATGCTTCTGCGTGGCTGCAGTTCCCCCACCCCCACTCTTAACACACACACACACACACACACACACAGGTTCGTAATTATACCTTTGTGGGGACTCCCCATTCATTTCTATGGGTAAAACTGTAATCCCAACACGATGACCTTAACCCCTACCCATCCCTAACCTTAACCATAAGTAATCAACCCAAATACAAGACTTTTGACATTTTTACTTTTTTGATTGCATTCACAGATTTTTATAAAACTGAGGTTATCCAAATGGGGACCTCAAAAGATGACCACAAAAGTTGGAAAATTTCAGGTTTTACTATACTTTGGGTACAATTTGATCTATGCAAACACACACACACAAACACACACACACACACACACACACACATACATACACACAATGTGTCTCTCTCCCCAGAATAAACAGGGTTCTATCCTTCGGAATACCAGCACCTCAAAATGAGCTCTTCAGAACCCGCATGCCCTGTGGCAGAACCATCTTACTACTGTTCAGGAATCTCCCAATAACTCTGAATGGCAGTTAAAACTTTGAAGTCAAATGTTCTATAACTTCAGTCAAATGTCGTCCCGGACGATTCAGAGCCAAGATGTGAGCGTGACTCTTTAAATGGGGCTTTGGTGATATGCACAAGCACGCTGTAGTGATTACACGGCTGGACCCCAGCCCTCACTTTATCAGGGCCTCTGCTCTTCACTGTCCCAAGCCGGTGGGGGGCAAGTCCAAACAGCCCTGTGTGGCAGCCCATGTAATCACGCCCGGGAAGAACTTCACAGTCGGCAGGCCTGGGCGGGAGGGGCTGTTTCAACCTCACCCACCGGTTGGTTAGCATGCTGTGTTTCATTGAGGGAAGCTAGGGGGAGGGGGGGCACTCACGAGAACATGTCTAAGAGCTATAAATATTTTCACACAGACTGACGTGACTTCCAGCCTTCCATTTCATGGCCCACAAAGCTGTTAATATGTAACTAATATTGTTCCAGTTCTGTGCGCACCCAGACAAATCCATGTTCTTTGGGTTATATGCATGAGCAATGTAACTGGTCCCACTAACTGGGTGTGTTGGCTCCCCAGCAGCTAAGATGATCTAGGTTGACACTGATGGGACAATGTAGTGTCAGGGATGGTATGAGGTCACTGTAACGTGTACTATGACGTTATTGTATGCTGCACTATGAGGTCACTAAAGTGTACTCTGACATCACTGTAAGGTATACTATGAGGTCACTGTAATGTGAACTATGATGTCACTGTAAGCTGTACTATGAGGTAACTAAGGTGCACTCTGAGATCACTGTAAAGTGTGCTACTGGATCTTTTCCACTCCCATCAAGAACCAAGCCGTACCAGAGTCATACCGCAAAGAGACAGTTTCTCATTGCAGATTAGTACCCAAGCTGTACCCGTGCTGACGTGGCCCTGCTTACTAGTAGTGCTGAAAGCATGACTTAAACAAACCGGCTGTGTCCCCATCATCTGATTGGTCAAAACACATGGAGACAAGGAAGAGACAGTTAATCATTATTATTAGTATCATATAGCGCGATGTATTGATGCATTCCCCATGCCTCAGAATTTGAAAATTTCAAACCGCCTACTTCAAAAAGTAGACGGCTCAATAGAATTGATTCATAATGCAAATTTATGCAAGCTAATGCTAATTCCACTAGTATTCGATGCTAACATAACAATTCTCATAGACGTGTCAACAGAAAGGAGTAGATAGTAAATCATGATGCGCACAGTAAACAAGCATCTTTTCGGTTTTACGACGCCGCTGCGCTTCAAATCCAGCCCCCCGCTGTGGAGTGGAAGATCAAAGTGAGCTGGAACCGCACTGAAACTAGTGTCTCTTCATGGTATAGATATGGCCTGGTTCCTGTACGCCAGCAGAAAAGGTGTGCTATGAGATACTTGTAAAGTGTACATAAAGTGTATATGAGGTCACGGTTAGGTGTTTCCCACTGAACTTAAGTAACCTAATTCCTCATTCCAAATTCCTGGGCCATCTCAAACATTTGTAATGTGGGAAAGCGACCATCGTGTGTTGCTTTTCCACCACACAACAGGAACTGTGATCTTTTTGCTAAATAAGCATGTGAGATGCAAAAGGCTTACACGTAATTCGCCCTAAACTACACCGCCACTCCAAAACAATGGAAGATGAACAAGTTGTTCCTTTAGTTACTAGGGGAATCGATTGTGTGGTCTGAAAATATCACATTTTTACAGCCCACAGCATTTTTATAAAATATTGCAAAACTAAAAATGACAAAATATTGTATAACAGTAAAACTTTAATTTAATACAACCAAAAAAATTTAACTATAGCTATATGTTATATATATACATTTATAACCAATCAGCAAACATTATCACTATAAGTCTCACCCAGTAGTTCTTGGTCCAGGTGTAGGGACTAAAAAAAAGAATTATAATCAAGCTGAGTTCTTGTAGCGGGAACAAGACAGAACTGAAAAAGGTTCTGGTTCCCAAAAAAGGTTCCTGCTATGGGAAAATAGCTTATGAGGTCACTGTGGGGTGTACTATGAGGTCACTGCGGGATGTACTATGAGATCACTGTGAGTTGTACTATGAGGTCACTGTGGAGTGTACTATACCTGTCTGTGTGGCCTCAGGTTCCTGCACTTGCATCGGCCTTGTCACTGGCTGCCACTCCTCAGCAGCTGGCTCTACTGCACATACAACACAGAGAGTGCGAGAATTCAATGAATATGCAGGAGAGAATAGACAGTAAGAGCTATCATTACAAACAGGAGCCAGGACAGCATGTGAGATCCTTCCGTACACCTACCAGGCACTTAAAGAGTACAGCCAGAGACCTGGCCAGAGTCCCATCCAGAAATGAGTCTCTTCCATAGCTAAAGCTACCTGTCCTCACCAGAGCACCATAAAGTAATCATGTCTGGTCAGCTTTTAGCTTATTTTTTATTATTATTATTATTATTATTATTATTACTACTACTCTGCAGTTTACTTCACGCAGAGTCAGCGGGGTTGGGCACTTCAGGTCCAGAAGTCACAGATAACTGGTTGGTAGAAACAAAATCTTGGTCTGGATTTGTAACTTCTGCACCTGAAATGTCCAACACTAAAAGTCAGATTTGACGCGGTAAAGGGAGCAAACGGCAAGTTTCAGGGGCCTGTTTACTCTGCTGAGCTGCTGCCATTTTACCGGCGGAGGAAAGTCAACAGAAACACAGAAACAGAAACAAACAGGCGAGACCCACTGACTCGTATTGATGTAAATTCCCAAGCCCTTGGAAAAGGTATCCCCCCGAAACCCAAACATTTGTATACACGATTCCCCGTTCTGGAAAGACGGTCTTTTTTTTGGCCCTTGTACTTCAGAGGAATGTGTCAGGCTTTTCAAAGCACTCTGTCATTTGGACTGCCCTCTAATACGGCACTGCTGGGCTTGGGGGGTGAGTGGGCTGGCCGCCTCCCACACCTGAACAGCTGTTTTCACACCAAAGTCCCCCACAGTCAGCTTTCCAGGAAGCCGGGACATGACCGTGCCCATGGGGGCTTGCCTGGGCACATTCAGCACTCCCTTAATTGTGAAATGCAGGCTGGCTATAACCTAGCATGCATTTTAGGCCTCTTCTAATGCGTGTCAACCCCAACAGCAAGTGGCTAAACGCTATAATGTGACAGTCAGCCTTTAAATGTGGGAAGAACATTAACTGCAAAGCTCCCTCTTCCCAAGGACCGGGAGCAGCGACTAAAAGGTGGGAGAGTCCTTTGAAAGCCAGAAAGACTGTCAGGATCCACTGCTCAGCTGTTGCATAAGCATCCGACACAGAACACTGCGTCTCACATGCGGTCTGCATAACAAACGCGTGTGGTCTCAAATGTAGACGCCCCTCAAACGTAAGTGCGCTCGTTTCCAAACAGCTTCACAGCATCGTCCTAATGCACAACACTTTTGCTTCTTGTGGAAAACATGATCTTCTCACATGCAACTGTGACTGTTGTTTATAGTCTGGAAGAGTTCGTGACCACGGTGTGTCACTGGACTAATAGGAAATCATTTGCTGGGTGAAAACAAAAATGAGGGGAATTATTTGCAAATGTTCCACTGGTTTATTGTTCTATAAATAAAATTAAATATACATATCCAAATATGTGTGTGTGTGTGTGTGCAAGTATATCAAAAACAGAATTTGTTTTGTATTTTTTAAGGAATAAGATTGCTCATTGACATTTTTCCCACCTTAGGCTTGCAGTTAAGCTGGACTGGAAGCTATAAATCCACCAGTAAAAGTATGCTGCACATGGGAGGATAGTCTGTGAGGTCAGTGACATCATCTGCCAGGTGACAGGACCAGTTCTGGGTGCAGTGTCATAACCAGCTCAGTGAGGATTGTAGACATACTCTGGGGGCACTGGGCCAGGGGCATCTGCTCGATGCGGGTCCCGTTGCGACAGGCGGCCGCCTCCATCTGGCACTGGTTCTGGTAGAGCTGACCATCGGAGCCGCACACTGGATCTCCATCGTATCCACAGTCCTGGTAGCAGGTGCAGCGCTCAAAGTGCTCCTCTTCCAGACAGCCAAAGACATTGTTGCACTGATTCCCCTGTGCAAATCCTGGCCAGGACAAGGGGAGCAGAGGATGAGGTGCTCTCCTTCAGTCATCTGCCCACCAACAATCTCACCTTCAGTCATCTAACCACCTTCAGTCGTCTAACCACCTTCAGTCGTCTAACCACCAACAATCTCACAATTAACCTTCTCATTATCTAACCCCCAACCAAGATCGCCATCAAACATCTAACTATCAACCATGCCACCGTCATGCTTTACTAATTTGGAAAGTTATCAAACAGTCACTAATATCAGTGCTTCTTTTTATACAGTTAGTAATCCATTCCCCTTAAACGGAGGGTCCCACATTACACCCCCCCCCCCCATGCTGACAAACATTCAGGGAAGTGAAGAAAGAAGATATCAAGGCTTAGGGTCTGCCTGATCTGTTGGAACAGGCCAACAGGGAGAATACACTGCTGGGGTGTCTATGGACTGCCGCCCCTCCCCCACACCACATAATTACAGCCCACGAGCTGCAGCTTCTAACGGCAAACCCTGTGAGCAGCCAGCCGTGCATTCCCCCCATCCCTGCAGGTGGTGGGAGCAGCTGTCAGTTCCGCACGCGGAGAGAAAGACCTCCTCCGCGGGATGGAGGGTGGAGAGAGTGGCTGAACCTCCCGGGGATCATCAGAGCAAAGGAGGCCACAGCTCTCCCTCCGTGCCCCAGGGCCTGGGCATGGCCCCCTTCCACAAACACCAGGCCCCCCACTTGAGCAGCCAGCTGCCCGGGGGTCACTGCCTCACAGGCAGGCCAGGAAAACACTGCGTGAACAAAGCCATGGCGACAGGAGCAAATGCCGCCGTTTTGTTGTAGCAACATCAGTCCCCCTGCGGACGCGTGTGTACATCAGCAAAGCACACAAACACAGGCAGGGGGCCGGCACACATTCTTGTGCAGGCCCGTCCTGTCGTTTGCTCCTCCGGCGACCTCCTCGTGTGCGAGCGAGCGAGCGCAAGGCACACCGAGGGCTTCAGGCCACAGTCACGGTGGAGTCTAACAGCGGCTGATCCGGTGTTGCGGCGGATGGCTGGCTTACCTATCCACTGGTTAGCAGAGCTTTCCACCTCGTTGCAGGTGGTGCCGTCGCACAGCTCGCGAGCCAAGGGGCTATTCTCGCTCACGTTGTAGAATCGAGTGGCCTCGAACGCTGGGGAGGAACCCAAGCAGACTGCAACTTCAGCGACGCTACACGCACATGAGTTATAAAATGGCTAGAAACAGAGGCCTCCCTAATAAAATCTGAGATGACAAACCTGGTTCATAATAGTCGTACACCTTGACAGGCATGGGCGCCGTCTTGCCCACAATGAACTCCCTGACAGCCTGGAAACTGACACAGGTCATGCACTGACTGGGGATCTGTGGAAAAGGTCAAAAAGGTGAAGCTTGTCAAGGGTGGAGGCTTGAGTTGAACTAGGTATGGCACCGATGTGATACCCACTATTGGTTTCAGGCCGACACTCACTGGATCGGATATGGGGGGCGGGGAATCACAGGGGAGCAAGAAACCAACCCGAGTTTCCATCAGAGAAACTTTAGCCCGAAAAACTGCAAAAATTCTTGTAGCCTTAGTGCTACATACCATAAACAGAAGTGAGGGTCACATGACGGCTGAGTAACGCATGTGCGTCAGCGCTGTCATGTCCGCTGTGTGGGAACGCAGTTACTGATACCGGAAGGCTAATTTATTTAGGTACCATGGGGAAATCGCCTTTACATCTCCCCCAACTTGCTCTTTGTAGAGTAAGCGGTCTGTGAAGGGCAGCCACGGAGCTGGGGGTTATGGGCCTTGCTCAAGGAGCCGCAGACATGCTGAGGCTGGGCTTGAACCAGCAACCTTGTGATTACAGCCACACAGGCTTAGCCCACTGAGCCACACCCTGCTAATGCTGATTTTGTAAGTCTGAAAACACTAAAATTTATTCAAACCTGATGTCTACAGACTTGTGTCATTTCTAAAGTTGAGTTAATTGCTACTTAACCGTTGTACCTGTGATGCGATATTTTGTATTGCAGACTTCTGTGTACTTTTTGACCTGAAATAGTTGGTTGGGGTAAACAGTGAAATTGTATTGCACAGCTTGCATTTTAAGAAATATTTCTGCTAATTTTGGTGAAATTAAAAGCCGGTTGGCATAATTCATGTTGGTTTTGGATTTTGTCCTTTAGCGTACTGGCATAGCTTTCATTTGAGCTACATGAGCATTATATTTTTTCTATTCTAAGCATACACAATGCTGCTACAGTGCTAAATGCAGGTAGTCAATGCGTGTTAATTGAAATGTATTGATACAAATGTCTCATTTGATGCTTAGTAAGCGGTCTGAATCTTGAATCTTGAATCTAGTACTTCTGGAAGGGGGGAAAAATTATTGCTATCAGTATTGACAGATACTCAAAATTTATATAACCTCATGGAAGTTTTTTTTATTTATTTATTTTACACAAAAATGATCTGAGGGCAGAAAGGAAAATGATTCGTTCAGAGAGGTAACCAATCAGATTGTAGAGAAGGTGGGTCTAAGCAACTATGGGAGGCAGTCCCAACCAATCAAATGATTTTTCATTCTGCCCTCAGAATATTTTTGTAAGTAATACTCCCACAAGCTTTTTATATCATGCCGGGATCGGAGCAGAAAAAATTATATTGTGGCATCTCTAGTTTCAACATTGGTAGTGACCATATCAGCCCCGAACCCCTCAGCCCCCTAAAGACACACGGTCCTATAACAATATTGGTCAGAACATGTCTCCACCATCCATATCTAATTCTGAGCCCTTGATTAATGTTTAGTGTCACTCATAATGAACTGAGTCTGATTCCAGCTGCATATTTCGACTGACAGTTTTTGTAGTTCTAACCATCATAGTCAGTCTTAAGTTTGCGCTTTTGGACGTCACTCAGTTATTCTCCTTCCAAGAGACCGGACCGGCTCTCACGCAGCGGTGTAAAAGACACAATCCAAAGGAGGGCAAGCAGGATCTTCCCAGGCTCCAGCAGTGAAGTCATCCTTCATTTTGCTGGGCTTACCTCGTCAAAGTAGAAGAGAACCTTCCTTCCGTCCACCTCGTACCTTTTCAGGCCGACCCGTTTGTCCATCAGCAGCTGAGAGAGCAGCGTGGGAGGGGAGAGAGGTGACAGGGCAATGAGAGACGACCCGAAAACATGTGCCAAAATCTGTCACTGCTGCGCGTGGCGAGTGTTACAGAAATCCAGCGTTCATGCATGTGTGTCTGAGGGAAAGGGAGCAAACGGGTTTATTCTTGTCTATGAGCGTTTCTGTGAATGTTCATTTACGGAGGCGGCTAAACAGACGCGTTCTTCCGACTCTTCACCAGAACCGATTTTACCGCCGCCACTTATGTCCCACCACAATAACCTCATCAGTGCCACAGGATGATAGTTTGATGGGTTTTAAAACTGTTAGTCACATATTTAAATACGATCGGTTTTCACCTCCAAGTAAAGCGCCCTGACTTTGTTTCATTTCAACACTTGTATCACCAGGGTAACCAAAACGCAGGAATAGAGGAGGCAGACCGGGGGGGAGGGAGGGGTTACCGTGCCATCGATCAAGGCGGCGTCCTCAAATTTGACAAGGCGCGATGGAATAAGCGGCAGTGTGTCTCGTAAAGCAAGGAATGCGAGCAGCCAGGGGCAGTAAAAGGAGCAAGCAGAGTGCGGCGCAAGGTGAGCTTGTTAGCATTCACGCCGCGGGTGGGGACCGGCGTGGCAGAGGCCCAGAGAGTCAGGAGCCGGGTTCTGTGTCACCCCTCCCCCCCCCCACAGGAAGGAGGCTTTATGAAGGGGCGGGGCCAGGGCTGTCGGCACCCATAACTCTGCCCGGTAATGAGCAGCTAGCAGTTGACTAGAAACCGGGGAGGTGACCTAAGCTAACCTCCTGCCCCTGTTAGTGGACGTGGCTCCACTCCCCCGCGGCAGCAGGAGGGACAGGGGAGGGCCACCCCGCCTCGGCTAGGCTTCCCCCGGCCCTGGCTACCATTGCTGCCTGCCTTGGGTATCACTGGTCCACAGAGGCTCTGTGTATCCTCAGCCCAGTAATGACACTGGAGCAACTGGTCTGGCTCCCACGGCTCTCTATAAATACAGCAATAAATGGGGCCTTGAAACACACACACACTTGTAGTTATACCTTTGTGGGGCTCATCCATTGATTTCTGTGGGGAAAACTGTAATCCCCACATGACGACCTTAACCCCTACCCAGCCCTAATCCTAAGTAACCAAACAAAATACGAGACTTTTGGCATGTTTAGTTTTTTGAATGCATTCACAGATCTCTGTGGGGACCTGATCAATGGTCACCACAATGTCAGAACAACAGGTTTTTATTACATTGTGGGGGACACAAAAACACACACACACACACACGATCCATAGCAGCCTAACTACCCACCCGGCTCCAAAGCCGATTACGGATTACAGATATACAGAGATCCAAACAGCCTATTACAGGTTTTCTCCCCCTAGACTTCAGGCTTCTTCTCCTCCAACCTCCAACCAACCTCGGCCCCCGTACCCCCCAGGGCCACTGGTGTAGATCGCCCCCAGCATCTGTCGCATGCAGTAGTGGGGATAAAAACAACTACAAAAAGAGGAAGTGTGTGTGTGTGTGTGTGTGTGTGTGTGTGTGATGGGGCAGAGAGAATCGTCCAGCCGGAAAGGAGAAGGCTGACACATTCCACGACAGGCCGCCTCCGTGCAAATCGCCTCCAGATGACTGTGCGATGTGTCTGTCTGTCTGGGGGGGATGCGGCCGGGATGAG
>JAABNX020000038.1:4987098-4997320 GCA_015163995.2 Mormyrus lacerda
CCCCCCCCCCCCATAAACGGGGGTATTAAATCTTCTCTAGCTGGACCCTGGATGTTATCTTCCCCTGGGGGAGGGCAGGAATGGAGCCTTGAGTCTTAAGGAATTTTTATAATCTTAAGTAATATTGTGTCACTGGCTTTAAGAGCCTGGCCCTGGGAAGTGTAAAGATGATTTAGTGCACAAGGAAACACAGGAGACGCGCCAGTGTCCCATGTAAGGCGCTGAGTCTCCCACTGCGCCAGTGTCCCATGTAAGGCGCTGAGTCTCCCACTGCGCCAGTGCCTCTCGCATCCGTCCGCTGTAAACATCGCCTGTTGAAGCCATTTTGAATGGAATTCCTCAAGGGGGTAGATTTTTTATTTATTTATTTATTTTTGTCATTATCCAAAACGATCTGCTTGTATTTGGCATTTAACAGCCTCTTGACCAGCTGCAGTCCATTTGCCGTAAAGAGACAGCAATGCTTAGGGGGTTAGGGAATCACAACGGTTCCCTGGAAAAAAAATAAATAAAAACGAATCCCCTGTGAATGAAGACTTGCACGGCTTTCCAATTCCCCCGGCTACCAGTTGTTTTCTCATGCACTTCGGTCATTAATATTTTCATGCTGTGTGGTGGAAACCAGTAAAAAAGTGACTCGATTGGAAGACGATTTTTAATAATTGAGAGTATCTGGAATAGCTTCTGGTCTGTGTTTGCGGGGTCTGCATGTCCTCCATGCCCGTAGCTGGGATGGTGACTTTAAAATGCCATAATTGTGTGATTGTGAATGTGAATTAATCCCCTGTCATGGCATCCTGTGTCTCCTAGGACGGACTCCAGGCCCCCTGTGCATAATTTAGAAAGATTGATGGATGGAACAACAGTCAGGTTGAGTATGTATGACAATCCAGGTGTAAAACAGCATGAATGCCAGCAATAAACCACATTGATCTGACCGTCTATTTTCAGACAGACTTTACCGATGCTAAGAAGTCGTGTGACCGGGTAAGTTAGTTGATGGCTTGATGTGACAAAAGTTCAGCGTCCTAACAGTGGAGCTGCTGATCTAGAGACACGGAACTCCTGTGTCAGGCAATGGTACAAATCAGACTTTCTGCTTGCCGTTTAACTGGATGAATTAATTCCAGGATGAAACCAATTCTCCGAAAGCCAGTTTGGTCCTGCTGATTTGTAATAAGCGCCATTTCCCCATGACCAGCCTGGACCATACCACTCGTGCGGCATGAAGGGGGGGCTGAGAGCTAGCAGATCACATCAGCATGTGGCACTCATTGGAAGCAGATGCCCCCGGTATGTGGCTCATGCTGGAAGAGGGGCTGCCAACTCCATTAGTGGCCCAAGCGCCCTACATTTGACAAATAAATATGTTCCCTCATGGCATTTGCACCATTCTGTGGGAAGAGCACATGGGTGGCCCACAAAACTCCTGCACTCCCCAGGGCAACAAGGCCTGCTGAGAGTGTTTAGCATCTCCAGACTTGGGTGACAGTCGGTTCCCTACTCCTCTGCTGCCTTTTAATAAGGAGCTACGGCTTTTCCCGATACAGCTTAACGGAACGACTCACTTTATTATGGCGCCGTCAGTGTTGTTGCAATAAAATATGACCTACGCTAATGATTACCTGTGGACCGTAAACAAAAGGTAGCCTGTTCTTGAAAATTCAACTCGTCGCTAACGTAAGGATAGAGCGGCATTTAATGACAGCCGGCTTATGGGCCTCGACGTCCGCTAGCGCCGCGCCGCCCGAAGGCGCTAATCCTCACTGAAGCCGTAGCGCCGTAACGGCTAATGTTTTCCTGATGTGCATTTTTCTTCACCACAGCTTTGTTTAGCACAACTTTCTAAATATATCCTGAGCCATTAGTGAGAGGGGAGGCCAGACACAGGTCAGTACGAGCAGGCGAGGAACGGCGAGCCGCGGAGGGCTAACGCTAACCCTCATGAACGCTAAGGCACTGGTAGTGAAGGGCAATCCCAGGCCTGACATAGCGGAGGTACCGCCAAGATGACTCGTCCCACGGGGAGGCCATCCCGCCGTTGCCCCTTAACAGCAAATAAATCATTCCAGCCCCAGTCGCCCGTGTCACAGAGCTAATTACAAGTTTGCGTTTAATACTCTGGAGTTTACTTAGCCCCGTGTTTTACAGCGAGAGCCCTCATTAAATATAATAACACCTACATGCTCCACCATGAAGTCATTCGGTTCCGCTTCAGTGTCCGAGGAGAATACAGAACTTTCCTGACCCGGTTTATGTCAGAGTTCCAGGTATTATGAAATACATACAACATCCTGCTCAGGTGTGTAAACAACATCTTAAAACAACAGTTTGAATGGAAAAAGAAAATGGCAGGAGACTGAGGATTCCTCCTTGCATTTTTCTGTCTGATACTGCACCAGATGTGCTAACAGTCTAAAGCTGTATGTTACTACACTTTTAATCTATTATTAAGATGCTAATTCTATGTTTTTTAGAACACAGTGCATTAAAATCTAAAAACTTACTTGAAACTTCATTTTCCGGTTGCTACACAGAATCCTGTAAGAAGTCTTGGATACAGGTAGCATGACCAGATAATCCATGACGAGGGGACACTTTGAGCTACTTCACGTTTTTACAAACTACTTTAAACTGGAAAGGCTCCTGTGCTTCACTAAATAGTTCAGCTCTTCTTGTGCTTCAACTGGCTTGTTCCCTTGACTGAAAGACTCACCCAGGTGTTTCACATTAACATTATCAACACATGCATGATTATAAGAAACTGACCAATCAGCACACAGCAAGAACTCGAACTTGAAATCCAGGTCATTTAATTGAAATGTTTTCAGATCACTCCTAGCTCATAGTGTCCTTCCCGACATACATTGTCTGCTCACCCTAATAAACGAGCTGGTTAATCTTCTACTCTTGCCAATAACAACATTCCTTAATCAATCAGTTCGATATGGACACAGGTAGGATTTGACCAACCACATGCTGCCGGAAGAGTCCCTCTCGCCAAAGGCGCTGTAGGAGCCATCCTGCCGCTTGTAGGTTAGCTGTCTCTGGTAGCCTACGGCAGGAGGAGAACCAGTCAGGTTGTACCGTTGTGTTAAGTGTCACAATCGGGGCTTATGTGTGTGGCCATTTGAAAGTCCAGGCTGGTCTTTCTGGTACCTTGCAGCAGGTAGTCTGTGGCCTCGGCCGCGACCTCGGGGCTCAGCTGCTGGGTCTTCTGCAGATACTTCAGCACGAAGACGTTGGGTGCAAAGTGGATCATGTTCTGCTCACCGCAGCCAAAGGGGAGCCGCAGCAGGTTGTCCAGGTTGTTGAGCGTAGGGCCCATAACATCCCCTGTCAGAAAGGAGAGCGGAGGCAAAGTCATCAGCCATGTGCGTAACACGCCACGATGGTGTCACTTATAACACTGTAATCAAGGCTTTCTTAAGCTATTTCCTGGCTGTCTATCGATGCCATCTCGCCTCCCAGGACAGATTACAGTCAATGCCTCTACTATTTCAATGTCAATTCACATCCTAGTCAGTCTGCTGTCTTTGACATGCTCTGCCATTTGGGGGCAGAACTCCTTCTGCTGGCATCTGGCAGTTCTCAGTATATAACAGAAAATCAAGTAACCCTGGCCAATTTACACTTTCCAGTTCTTTAATATTAAGAGGCTCTTCATCTGGAGGACTTCTGCTGCACATTAGATTCAGACCGTATACAAAACGTTACAACCAACCCTAAATGCAAAAGATTTAATTTGTCTGTTATCAGTAACTGGATGATTTGATACAGGCTATAGATAAGTCAATAGTAATGTCATCTGGCTGTGTGACAGAGTGACAGGTATGGAGAAATCTTCACCGATCATGGAGGCTGTGGCCCTCTCTGACCCAGGCACCACGTTGTGTGGGACCCCCAGGGTGAACGCCTCGTTGTGGTTCTCGTCCACATCCTCCTTGCGCCAGATCTTGAACTCTCCCACAGAGCCCCAGCCGGTGGAGAATCCCACGTGCCGCACTTGAGCCAGTAGGGGCCCCCCCCACTGCATGATCACCGTCTCATTGGAGGGCTGTACACCGTGGCCAACCTGGCACGCAGAGATGGGCCGCAGTTACCAGCTGTCCTCTACTGATCCACCTCTGAAGCAGCAGTGTTGGAAGGCAGGACCCATTATACGGGCCTGAAGGAGACAGGCAGGCCTGACAGTGTAGAGTAGCAATCGGTGTGTAGACCAGCCTGCTGGAAAACCCGGCCTGCTGCTGGGGTAGTGAGGCACCCTATCCTGGCCAATGGAGCGGAAGCCTAACAGGATATGACAGCTTCCAGGATACAGTAGGCCGCAGCTGAACAAATACACATGCATGACAGCCAATCGGAAAGGATCCACCACAGCCATCATTCCAGGCAATAAAAAGCCATCGGAAGCCAATTAGACTTTGCATAAAAAATCGTCTGATCCACACTGGGATTTACAAGTTGCAGGCTCCTTGTAAAAGCCAGTGCCAGGCTCTGCCAAACGCAGCCACACCACCTCATTATTTCAAAGACCCTTCTGAAAGTGAGCCGGATTTACAGGTTACCGCTTTGAACTTCATTCACCATTTAGTTAAACCCAAGAACACTTAATACTCAAAGAGGATGTTGGAGACAGTTCTAAAAGCTTCTTGTCGCTGTAATTAATTACATCCGACTATATTCTGCTCAGTATTGTTTTTTTGCTGCTCCCTTCGGTACGGCGTGTGTGTTTTTTCCACCGGCGGGTGTGACAGCCATCGGCGCAGCTCGGCGAAAGTGATCACTGACATCAGTACCCACACCTCCTTCCACATGACCTCACAGCCCTGGCGCCAGCAGAGGGTGCCATGAGAGGAAGTCCACCAATTCTCCAGCAGCCTTTTTGGCGACCAAATTTCCGACCTGGAAGGATGTTGTCTGGCCCGTCTTTCCGTCTTAGTTTTAATCCCTAATAACTTGGGTAGGGAGTCAAATTGGGTCAAACCGAGATGATTCTTTGGATTATTTTACTGCCCCCTGGAGGACTAATAAATCGCAAGTTAAATATATTGTCATCTGCGGTCTTCAACTCTGAAGTGGATCTGGTGCTTACCGCTAGAGTCCTGCCACAAAAATAAGACAAGATTTGTCATATAATTTAGCCTTTTCCTTTGTATCCAATGAATAAAAAACTTACATATCACAGACAGGGAGGACTGGGGACAAATATCAAACAGGGTGGGTTTTTCTAGTGGATACAGTAATCACCCTACATAGCTTAAACTCCCCCAAAAACCAGCGATGTTAAGCAAGCCACTTGAATTCCCCTACAGGTCAAATGATGACGTTTATGTCTGCCGTATCACCTTCATAACCATATAGCGATATTTCGAGTCATACAAGAAAATATAAAACCTTTCCAGTTTCGTCTTCATTAGTTCTTGGTTGTGTTTATGGTGTTCTCTCACCCTCACGCTGAAGACTAGATCGCAAAGTTGGAAATGTCTGCTGTTGCTAAGTATTAGCTATTACCACTCCAAGAACGTGCTGTTTATTTGGAAAAACCTCGGGGCAGATCTGAGTCCGCCCACTCCATTCCTCACCTGGACCACGCCGTCCTTCCAGCTGATCCAGAAACTGCGGAACTCATCCCAGGAGAGGATGCCGGGTGTGGCGGCACCGGCCACCGGGTCGCCCATCTTTCCCAGCGAGATCCAGGAGCGCGTGTTCTGCCGACCGCCCAGCACCACCTCCACCATCTCGGCGCTGTCGTGCGGGCCGGCCGACAAGGCGAAGTGGGCGTCGTTGTGGGTCTTCACCGCCGCCTCGAAGTGCGTCATGCGCCCAGGCTTCTTCACGTACTGGTACTCATATTTGTTGGGTGTGGAGATATGTATCCTTTCTGAGAGTGACAGAGGGGTCCACCATGACGAGCCTAAAAGGGCCTCCTGTAGGCCTTTTTAGGACTCTTTCTGCTAAACACTCATTTTGATATTGTCATGTCACTGTGTTATTTTGGAAATGCGATGTTTTCATGTAAACACAGGCTTTCCCAAGTGCTAAATTTAAAACGGGCGGCCACTATGACACTCATTTTCAAATGCAGGTTTGACGTAAATATAGACAAGTGCTAATATTTGATCTCATTTTCACCCAAGTACAGTGAAAGGTGTTACAAGAACGGGAGAACAGCCAAAGGCTTTGACTGCTTTCATTCAAAAGCGACTGATGACTCATACAGCATGTCCCCCTCAGCCAAAAACAGCGGCTTCTTTTAAACAGACTATTTCATACCTGCTCTGCACATGAAAATGCATTTCCCTAAAGTGCAATCATAAGCAATCTTCTTTAAACTTTTTACTCGAAAGGGCATTCTAAAGTTCACTCGTGGAAATTCATAATTGTGGGTAGTACTTGCCAGTTGAGTGCTGGAACATATTATGAGGAATTAACGGATCGACACAGTCCAATTGAGCTTGAAAGCTCAGCAAACGATGCCTATTTTGAAAAGATGTTTGCCAGGGCAGGGCATTACTGACCGTTGGGGCAGAAGAAGACACTGTAGGTGTACTCCCTGGGTACGCCCTCTGGCTGTAGGGAGGAGACACAGCACAGTACGTTTTCACCACATCCTTTGTCTTTTGCGACCCACTGCGCATCACTGTGGCGACATTAAGCATTCTCATTACACAGCTCGCCCCGTTCCCTCCCCCCCCGCACCTCCACCAGCACGCTCCGGCGCACAAAGTCCATGCCGATAGGTGTCCTGCGGTCCTCCGTCTCCTCAGGTCCTCTGCCCGGTCTGGCGGCCTGGAACGCATCGCTGCAGCACCCTGGGTCACTGTAGGCCACGGCACGTGCTGCAACAACAGTGCGTCTGCACCATTACTTACTATTACACTGTTTCTCAATCACTTTGGCACATTTTGTGAAACATACTTAAGATTCTCAAGACTATAACCGCATTTCTCAAAACAATTCATGCATATAGCACAGCAATATGGATTAGCTGCAAAAGGCTGTAACTTAGCCAAAACAATTAACCCATGTCTCAAAAGCAAATAATTCCACCAGTGTCAAAATGCTTAGATACACTGTCAGTGTCAGTGTCAGTATCCTGAGCGCCACGATTCTGAATGACAGTTGGTTTCCACTTTCTCATTGTCACTGACTGATAATTTTTTGTTTTTAAGCAAACTGTTACTTATTCATGTCAAAGACACCAGTTTCAACATTGCAAGGTTTTACATTACATCACGTGCACATGTAACTTATCACCAAACACAGCACAAAAGCAATCAAAAAGTCATACAGCAGTGTATAACAAAAACAGCAAAACAGCGATACAAGAACAAGAGGACTACAACAAAATCGTGTACTATGGGAACCAAAAACAGGATAATGCTGTTTCACTGCATTTTATGGAATATATCATTTTCACAACTGCTTTGCATGTGGCGACTGACATGATGATCACACACATATACAGTTTTAGGTGTAAAATTATTACAGTGGAAAATTGCGTAATTTATTTTGACCAACAAGAATAAATCATTTGAAGATGGTGCCGAATGATGATAATTTGTACAAAAGCATTTGCATGTATGTACTGAAACATTTGGGAATTTGCATGAAACAATGATAAATGATGTTCTGCCGTGCAGACGTGACATTATGGTTTGGGGGGAGGTTACACTTGCTGTTTTGCAAATGTTACAGTTTTTCCTCGGTCGCTTTGGACAATTTCTCTAAACAGTCTTGAGGTTCCCTCAACTGCTTGTGCATTTCTCAGACATTTGCAGCACAATAATTTGGATAACCAGCTAAATTAAGTGATTCATTCAAAACCTTTCACACATGTTTCAAAATGCTACTTTCTTGTCAGGCATTCAGTCAATGCCACCAAAATATGAAAATCTCTGAATCACTGCCTAGATACATACCAGTCAAAATGTTTAGTCATGCTGTCAACATGAAAATATATCATGGAAGTATTTTAGGAATTAAAATTAATCAACTGAACCTCAATTTAGCATTTCACCATATTTGGATCTTGGAAAAAAATAATTTATATGTTATAG
Source organism: Mormyrus lacerda (assembly GCA_015163995.2). Lineage (NCBI taxonomy): Eukaryota > Metazoa > Chordata > Actinopteri > Osteoglossiformes > Mormyridae > Mormyrus > Mormyrus lacerda. Next base: position 4,995,162 of record JAABNX020000038.1, read on the forward strand.
TACGAATATACACAGTATTTTCGGTAGTCTTGTTGGAAAGAAGGCGGCCAACTCTACATCATAGGTTGTCCTGTTGCTCCTGCTGATCTGGCCACACGCTTTCACCTACATCACGTCTCACATTCTCCCTTGCAATACATCGAGGAAAAAAATCGTCTTGCACAGCTCAACCACCTTCTAGAAGAATCTGCAGGGACGTCAACACAGGCAGCATCCATTGCAGTGCATAAAGAGCCGTGGTTGTGTGGCTGCTGACGAGCAGTTTCTAATTGTATCATCCTATAAAACCTCTATTTTGGAACTATTTCCTTTATCCTTAACTTAATGAACATTTTTGCATGCGATATGTATTTGCATACACATATGTGCAAATGTTTTGCGGAGGAGACCTAAACTAAATGAGAAGCATATGATTCATTTTGGCGACGTGACTAACGCAACTGATTTTTGGGCTAATTTGACGTGAACATACCTAATCCTACAAGGACTGAAACTAAATCGTCGGTGAATGAATGAAAACAATGAGAAATAACATTCTGTTGTGAGACATTGATTCAAGGGCGTGCAGGTTTACATATGCGATTATCAGAAGATCCATTTTCATTGGAGGATTTGTCCAAAACAATTGAGAAAAAATGTTACAGAGTTAACAACTGTTTCGGTATGCATCCATAGCAGCAATACTAATTAATAACACCAATAATCCACAGTAGATATACTGATTATACATCAATAAAATATTGACTACATCATGCAGGGGTGTAGCCTTCTCCAAAGTGGTTACCTGCCTGCTCCACTCATCTCCAACATACATGGCCCACCCCCCGTGCACGTCAGCCAATCAAAATCCTCCAACTGCACTAATGACACTTACTCATGTCAATCCACTGTTTACACCATTTTCAGTTGATGGGTTCATTCACTACCATACATTTCTTAGAAAAAATGTAAATTGACGGACAGACAGATAGATCTGGCATTTATTTATGGTCAAACATGCAGCCAAGATCCTGTCCGTTCTACCCCGGTAATGACATAACCAGGCAATTTTATTCGCCCAGAGTGTTTTTGTCTTCACTGCTCGAGCTTTCTAAAAGTAGAGGTGATTAAGCAGATGTTTCCAAAGTAAGTTATTTAGAATTCACAATTACTTTATTTACCAGAAGTTTTGATCCAAACCAGCATACAACTGAAATCAGTCCTGACAGTGTCCCCACAGTTATTGGTGGATAAGCGCTCAGGGGTCTGACGATGAAATCCAAGCAGCAACCTTCCGATCACTGGCACAGTGCACTTGTCCAGTGAGCCACACCTCGCTGCATAAATGCTGGACTCTCTGCCGATGGTCACTTCATATGCGCTCACTGCTACTCAGCTTCAAGCACGCCTTAAATTAAACAGTGCAATACCTGCGGTTACCCAGAACATAGAAGCGAGATTACATCCGCAGGTTCTACCAAGATCTGAACTCAGATCAGTGGATTCAAAGTCCAGAGCGCTAACTGCTACACCACAGACCTATGATACCCAAACACACATACGCACATGAATTTATTCCAAATAAACTTCACATAGATTGAGTTCCTAACTGAATAAATTATTAAGCAATATGACATACAAATTCTGTCTGAGCAAGACAAAATAATAAGCCATATTTCTATGATAAAAAAGATAAAGTATCTTCAAAAATATGTTTATTGGATTGATTCTTAGAGAAAAACACTTCACATGTCGTTAAGTACATGTAGATAGGGTCTAAATCAGCTACACTTCCACAGGTTCAGCACAAAGAGAATAAGTGCCTTTGTGTGTGTGTAGTGAGAGGGAAGAACTCAATTCAGGGGCAGGGAAGAAACCACAGGGGCCCATTGGGCTGCAGTGACCCATAAACTGACCTGCATGTCACCAAATGTCTCAGCACAGCCCTGCTTCCAGACTCACTCAGCGTCCGCTTGTTAGCGCGTCACATGATGCACGACACGGCACAGCACAGCACAGCCCTGCTTCCATACTCACTCAGCGTCCGCTTGTTAGCGCGTCACATGATGCACGACACGGCACAGCACAGCACAGCGCTGCTTCCAGACTCACTCAGCGTCCGCTTGTTAGCGCGTCACATGATGCACGACACGGCACAGCACAGCACAGCCCTGCTTCCA
>JAABNX020000038.1:5016859-5049971 GCA_015163995.2 Mormyrus lacerda
AAAGAAACCTATCAGAGAGATAGCAAAAACATTAGGTGTGGCCAAAACAACAGTTTGGAACATTCTCAAAAAGAAGGCATGCATATATATATATATATATCAACTAAAATTACTCGACATCTGCTAATAAGTTTCATAAGAATGAAATGACATCCAGTACAAGGAGAACACTCAACACCGTCTTTTACACAGGTTACATGTCCCCTAAAATGCTTACAAGTGTACTAACTCACACCAGTTCAAGCACTTAGTTAGGTAACAGAAATACAGTGGATTGACAGCAAGTATCTACCACCAAACCAAACACTGCATAATTTAAAGTGAGCACAAAAGTTAATAGTCCTTAACGCTGAGTCATGGACCTTTTTAGAAAACCTGAGAATATGTGTTTATGTTTGGTGCGATGCTGGAGACAGAAAAAAAACCCTTCAAGCTGTGAAAAAAATGACATTTTACTTCCTCTGGTAAAAAGTTGTAGAGGAACACCTGTGTCCTGCAGCTTTTTCATAATGTCATGCACCCTCTCTCTCCTCGCTGCTTTTCACAGAGGTGCTCATTGCCATGTCCTTATTTTTATGAGCTTTCATGAGCTGAATATAGAGTGGTCGATTTCGTACACGCAGGGCTGAGCCCCTGTTTGAATCTACTTCCTGAAATTATTGCCATTCTAATTTAAATAATGGACTCTTAAATAAACCAGAAAATCTCATCTTTTTCAAAGTTTTCAAAGTTACCCAGTTTTTCCATCCATCTGTCTTTTAAACACTCATCCAGTATGGAGTCACAGAGCATTTCTTAGTTGCCCAGAAGCCTTTATCTTTATCCTTGTGCTTTCTTGCATATTCCAGCCTCGCCTTAAGGTGGCGTTTTTAAAGAAGGGGCTTTCTTCGTGCTCTGCAGCCCATTATGATGTAGGACCCTCTGGACTGTGGACAGTGAGACACTGATTCCTGAAGCCTTCAGTTCTTGGCATACTTGTTTCTTTGTCATCCTGGGGTTGAAGCGGACTTCTTGAACCAATGCCCTTTCATCGGTTGGCGTCAATTTCAAATTCCAGCCTGATCTTTAAAGGGTCTTAACTGCCCCAAACTTTTGATATCTCTGTGTAATTCTCTGGACGGATCACTTGGGTACTCCTAGTTGCCTGGCTATGGCACCTGGGGAGGTTCCTGACTTCTGCATTATTGTCCTTAGGTCTTCAGAGTGTTTTCCTTTTCCCATGTTGGATCAAGCAGAAATGAAGTATTAGCAGGAAACTGGCCCTTTATACAGCCCTGTGTGCACCACCTGAACTATTACAAGTTAATTGCAATCAAGAACCAATAGGACACACATGTAAACCATCTGGGGATAATCCACGCTGTTGCAAACAAAGAAAAAACACCAGATCACCCTGGTGTGTGTAAACTTTTGACCTACTAATTTTATAGCTTCATTAACTGAACCGTGAATAAAACCATTGAAAATGAAAGAGCTGTTGAAATTAGTTATGGAAATCAAAGAGATTGGTTGACATTATTATAGGAATGCATTGAATGTTGGATATTAAACAGTAAATGATATATAAATGGAAGTTGAATCAGAAATCAGAAAACTATTAATCTCGAAAGAAATTGCTTACATTACGACTGCACAACACACAGAACAATACAATGAAGTATGATAGCCAAATTAAATTAAAGCACTGTAATAAAAAAATCTATAGAGTAGAATAAAATACTGATACCTTGTACATAAGTGACTGTAAAAAGTTATAGAAATATATATATATATATATATGTATATATATATATATATATAGTTATAGACATAGATTGGGAGATACTCTGTTTCTAAATAGTTGTACATCATATAAAGTCATTTGAATGTGTGATTTGTATCTCTGAGCGTTGCTGCATGGTACTTCACCTTTTGCGTGATACTTGGCTGAGCGTTGCTGCGTGATATTCACACACACTTGGCTCAGTTTCGCCGAGTTCGTCTCTTTGACTGATTTAGGCAGCGCTGGATCAGGTCCAGTGCCTCACCTTTATGTATTTCATGGGCTTTTCTGCAGTTACTCAGACATGTTGGGAATACGAGTTCCTCCCATGCACTAGTTGCAAGCCTGGATGATGGTAGGGCGGGATTTTCTACTGATGTTTTATTGATGCTCACATGACCCAAGTGCTTAATCCCAGTGGCATCTTTCAGGACGTGTCCATGGTTGAACCTTATAAAAAAAAAAGACAGACTAAACCTAATGTTTATTTTGCCACCTTCACTATTCAACTTTTTCCCAGTTTATGACAGACTGGTCAAATTTTATCTGTGGAATGTAAAAAAAATCCCTTCTTGCCAAGGAATAAAATCATGTATAACTGCACTGAATCCAACTTAGTAAACAAGTCCAAACCCCAAGTCTCATTTCCTGTGTGCGGTGGAGAGTTAGCTCATGTGCCCCTGCTGGCAGCTATGATTTCATCAGTGCTTTGCATTCAATGTGGAGGAATTGATAATGTTGATGAGCATGATTTTGACAAGCCTGTCATCGGTGAAGAGATGTTACCTCACCCTACACTATCAGAAAAAAGGGTACCGTTCTGGTACATCTTTGCTGCCAGTCACAAATAAAATGAATGTACCCCGAATTGTACAAACATGTTCTTCATAGTCCATTTCTGTACCGTAAAAGGTACATTTACCTACAGTTAAGATACAATTTGCAGACCCTTGATGGTGCAGCCCCAGTGTAATTGTACCCTCAAAGGTACAAAATGGTACTTTTTTGTGACACTATAAACTGCAGCCATCTTCCAGAAATACAGTAGGCTTGCATATAGAACTTAGGGCAGAAACCCATGCAGGATTCTTGGAACTCAGGAGTTCCAGGCTCCCGAGGGTAGCAGAGGTTTCTGTGATTGTGTGTGAGGTACTATTTCATCAGGGATGAGCATGTGAAAGTCAGCGAGACACTTTGGGGAATACGAGGACCAGCTTTCCATAGCTGACCTGTGCACGCCAACAAGGTTTGTGACATAGCCCATCTACCTTATGACTCCCCATATTCTCCTTAAGCTGTGAAAAATATTTTTAAGAAGCTTTTCCATTTCTCTGTTCTCTAAGGATACTGTTTTTTAAATCCTGTTTCATCCCCTATCTACTGAATTTTAAGCTAAATCTTTTGAAGACTGATTTGAGAGTCTCTCAGGAAGAGGGAGCTGCTGCTGCTGGCAGCTACAATGTTACGTGATGCACTTTGTGCATATTAATTGCAGGGTGGGAGGGGACTGGTTAATGACCAATGGGGACGATGCACATCTCTGTTCCGCGAACCCTGCCAAAAGCATGATTATTCATGTGATCTTGGCCATAAAATGCCTGCTTTTTATCTAGTCAATTTTGACTACGGACTGATTTTGTCCATTTTCTTTCTCAGTCAAAGTAATCTTCATGTTTTTCGGTTAAATTGCAATCATACTAATTAATGCACCATGTCAACTCTGATAAAAAACATTTATTCATTTTGCATCAGACTTTTTTGGGTCTTGTTTCGTCTGAATAAAAGCATATGGAAAAATACAGAAAGGACAAAGAAGTTCAAGCATTTCAAACCAGCTTGCCTAATATAAATGGTATATACGTGTACAAAGTACACGATATAAGATCCAAAAATATGGTAACATACACATTTGAACAGAATGGATTTTTTTAACAAAACACTTTTATTTTCCATTGTGTGCCCATTAAATCCAAACATCCTGAATGTCAGCTCTAACATTAAAACATCAATCTGTATAAAAAACCTTAAAATAATTACAAGAGAGGAGGTCTAGGGAGAGCCGTGGAGGACGACAGCCAGAGAGCGATCGCCCTGCTTCCTGTCCACCAGCTCGTAAGAGCGCGTGCTCCGCATTTCACCCGCTGGCGGCTCCGCGTACGAGGCTTTGGAAAAGGAGACGCAGTCTCCCGTCACCGAGACCCCACAGGCCTGGCATAGCCGGGCTGCTTGGGACTCCTCCAGGGCCAGGAGGCGCGCTAGCTCCTGCAGCGGGAAGCGGCAATTGCGGCTGCTGTGGCCGTAGCTGTAAAGCAGCAGCAGATGGCAGCGGCAGGCCTCTAGGTGGCGGTGCAGTGCGCAGCTCTGCAGGAAGTCCAGCCGCTGGGCCAGACGCAGGAGTCGCACGGGGTTGTGTTCCAGGTGGGCGCGGTTCACAGAGAGTGCCAGACACACCGCGGGTGCGGCTCGCACCTCCTCCGGCAGCTCCAGGGCGTGCTGTAAGGCACGGGTGGACCCTGGTGACACGGCGAAAAAAAACAAAAAAAAAAAGATTAAGATTAAAGGAAAATCTATTGTCATTCGGCACAGGGTGGTGGGAATGGAACTTCTCTGGATACCTACTGCAAAATGATGGTATGAGGCCGAGTCATAAATAATAAGAACAATAAATACAGGAAGTAATAAAATGTAAACATAATAACAGTAAAATGTACACAGTACGCAATATAGGACCCAAGAATACTGGTGCAGCAAGAAGTATACAGTAGCACAATATACAGTAATAATTATTGTAAATATTGTAAATAATTATTGTAAGTAATTTTAATATAATGTACACAAGTATGGAGGCAGCAATAGTAGCAGATATGATTTATGTCATGTGGCACAGAGTTATTCAGAAATAGTCCTAGTTCCACAGCCGGACAAGCACAAGGATAAAAACAGTTAGTGTGAGCCTTGTACTTGTGGCTGGATTAAAGGCAGACTGCAGCAAAAATCTGCAGCTGGTCAAATCGCTTTACCGAAAACAAAAAAATGCTTATTGAGATCACATGCAAATCAGAGAAACCGTCTGGAAAAGGGCAGCGCAGGATGAGAACATGGTGCATTTCCCCAGACGTTGCTTGGGCTGCTGGCTTTGTGGTACTAACTCACCCAGGTTTGTAGGGCAGGGTGAACTCACCCAGGTTGTAGAGCAGGCTGAGAGCCTGAAACTCCTCCTGGTGCGGGTGCTGCCCAACGCAGTAGCAACTCAGCAGCCAGCTGAGGCTCTCCTGCAGGTGCGTGTCGTTTATCCGCGGGTCGTAGAGCCGCAGCGGCTCTTCGCAGAGCCTGTACGAGGCGTAGAGCAGGAAGCGTACGATCCTCTCCAGTACGGCTACGCACTCGGGCCCAGATACCCGCTGGATGATCATGTCCTGACGGACGCTGCGCAGCCGGTCGAACACAAAGTCATACACCTGCAATGCAGACAGGGGGCCAGACTTCAGAGCGATGATACAGACTAGCATCACACCCAGGGAGCCCCTACTTCGTCCTGTCTGGGATAGACTCTGTACTAGGTGGTGGATGGATAATACTACCGGCCAACTATTTATTACTTCCCTACTTCCTTTTTGTCACATGAATCAAAATAGGTGATTCTTACAGTATTTTTTGAAACTGAATTAAAATATCTACTTGGAATTTCCTAACCATGTTAAAATTAAAATCTTCACATGAATAATACAAATATTAACGGTGTGCATTCATGGTGAGACTGACTCGTCTTAAATGTGGAAGTGTGATTTTCTCTCCTCCCTCTTAAGGGTCCAGCAGAACTCAGCCAGCAGACTGGCACTCTTTTTGCCTTCATATTATTCCCCCCTCCCCCCCCCATCAGAAATATCCTGATGATGTGTCAAGACATGTTACAGCTTGTAAGCTCTGGCAATATAGACTTATAGTACTTTATGCTCTACTGTAAAGTATTAAATACGCTCACAACTTAATAAATAAAAGAATTTCCCCAAAATTAAAAAACTAATATACATGTACATTCTTAATAAGTAATTGTATACTATCAATATAGCCTAAATTAATTGTCAATCAAAAACTATGGATAATACCAAAATTCTGAGTGCCTGTCTGAAATCAACATGCAAATATTACATAAAACACATGCCTTAGTTGTTCTGTGACAAAGTTTTTGTTGACCAGTGTTATCAAATAGCAAAGGCTTCTAAGACAGATTAGGAAGGAATTAATTCCTTGACTATCCGGATAAAACCTGCTTAATAAAAATAATCCTAACGCACAAATGGCAAACTGGCTTGAGTGACTACTGCCTAGATATTTGCATAAAAAAAAAAAAAAAAATCACAGCTAAAGTACAATTTTTCATCTATGTATTAGCAAAATGAAACTTTAAAAACTCCAAACACCAGCCTCCGTCCAGGGTTGAAGTGACGGGGACAAGGCAATGGAATTGATCAGGAAGCAAACGGTCTTGAAGAGCACGGACGGGGGGCGCAGGTCACAGGGGCGCGTGGCATCCTTTCCCGCCGCGGGCCGCGAGTACTCCTTCACGGTTCGTGTGGGATCTGCCCTCGGCCGGCGGTCCTTCTCCGTGCCCGGCACCATTTCGAAGCGGTGCAGCCGCTTCTGCGCCTCCCTCTCCCGGCGCTCGCGCTCTGGACACATGAGCGTGCAGGTGCCCCTGGGCTCCGTGGGCCCATCCCCCTGCTCGTTCTTCTGCACCCCCCTGCGGCAGTCCTTCTTCCGACTGCACCCCCTCCCCTTGCTCTGGGAGTGAGGTCCCCTAGGCACAGGGCTGTGTGACACCACAGGAAAAAAGGCATGATGCCAATCATTGGGTTTGATTTCCATCATCTGAGGTTTTGTGTTCAGGGGCTGTTTGATGTCTAATCCATAGCACTGATGAAATACTTTGTATTTCTCACATGTAAACTGAATTTTGATTATTTCGTCTATATTCAACACAAGCAGTTTCATCAGGGGTGGTCAATTTTATCTAGAAAGGGCCATTGTCTTCAGGTTTTCACTGCAACTCCCTAATTAGAGGAATGACTGGCTGAAGAGTCCTGACACCTGGGTTTGAACAGCTGATCTAAACCTGCATACACACTGGCCCTTTGCAGATAAGACTGGCCACTCCTGGGTTACATGAAAAAAATATGCAAGTTGACTCATTAATACTAAATTTGCGATTGCTCTGAGGCATTTTGTTTCCCAAAATGATTTTAAAAGTCATATCCATAATGCTGGGATTGCCCTTTTTCAACTTTATTCAATTACCGCTACGAAGAAAATGAATTTTGAGTTGTACCGTTCTAAACTACACAACTACAAACTACACACCGGCATATGTAAGAGTTTAGTGTTAAGCTAAAGTCATAATACCACAGCAATAGACCAGATAGTACATACATTTAACAAAGAAGTGTAATATGAACCGAGTGACTCACACGTGAGAAATCGGTAGTAGGGTCAATACAAAATAAAGAGGACGTCTTTTAAACAAAGGTGCACCATACGGTTCTCAGGAAAAAAAATGTAGTTTCACTTATAACGTCGTGACACTGCTGCATCATTATAACATCTATTTAAACCGACAGAAAAAACTTTAGGACGAAATTTCGCCACCTACAATGGCTATTCCTCTTTAGTAAATATCGAGCGAGCAGTCACAACACGGTAACCAGCACGAAAGACAACCGAACTACCTTGTCAACCGTGAATTAGTCAACACCTACATTTCGTTCACTATTCGTACATGATAGTACACAATATACGTTACGATTTGAAAAAAAATAACTCTATTTTCCGTACATATCCTTTACAATTTTACAAAACGCTACCGACATACTCACAAGCTATTCTTAGGTTCCCTACTCATTGGCGGAATTCCGTCAAAATACGAAGGCACCAATCACAAGGCTGGATTTATGCTAATGCCACGTCACTTCCGAGGTACGAAAGCACAAATGGGGGTTCACATGACAAGAAATCAAATCGCAAATCTGTGCGACATTCTAGTCTTCGTTATATTATACTCGCGTATCCTTCATTCGAATAATACAAGATTTTTCTATGACCAATGACCATGCTTCTAACCCATTAACCCCTGGAATGTTTAGCAATGCATGATTTCTGTATGTTTTTCTAAACAGATGTCACATATTCAGGAAAACTACAAAGCACATAATCTTTTTCTATATTCACAGGAAAAAAATTGCACACAGTGGTATATTTTAAACATTTATTTATTTAAAATCCACATGCTAAATTATGCTATTTACAAAAAGTGAGTTTAGTTATAAAGTATGGAACATATTTGATCCCATCTGCAGGCTCATTGCTTTAGACAGGAAAGTGCTTGTGTTTCCAACATCCCAAGTCTGTCCTCCTCCAAGGTCCGCTGGACTTCAACAGTCTGCCGACTGACCAGAGCAGCAAGTTCCAGGACATCCAGGAAAACTCTAAAAGAATCAGTCAGTCGAGAGCTGTCAAAAACTGGAAGTGAAGAACTCAGTCTTTCAACCTGAGTTACAAACCCACTCAGTCAAAGGACTCAGACCATAAAACACCACACTTCTCATGTTTTAGCTTGAAACTACGGAATTCTCTGTACTGATTTTTAAAAATAAATTTCTGTATTTCTGCCCTCTCGTGATGCATGTTTTGCGTAACTTGGGTAATGACCAGACTGGCAGTTTCCACCACCAAGTTGATAAGGATTTCCATGTTTCCGAGGAACAGAGATTGAAAAAACCTAACAGTGCAAAACTGACAGTTACATGGCATCTGAGTTTTACTCAGTATATAAATAACCCAATTAACTCCACTAACGATTTAAAAGGAAGACCATTTCTTGAACAGAAAAAAACAATATTAGGCCGTTTAAAAAGTTACTCCTCTGCAGCTTAAGGCCACATATTAAGAGGCAGGCCTTATAGTCATACCACCTATATACAACTACAGTGGAACAAAATAACATTTTCCCAGTACTAGGCTGCAACACACAGCATTTCAAGTGCAAAACGTGGGGGCTGGACACAAGGGTTTATATACATAGTGCAATGTGCATGTAAACGACACATACAGCAGCATAAGGGCGTGGAATACATACTGTATTGTTATTCCTTATATATTTATTCACCTGCTTTTTTTGCAGGCTTACCTTGAGAGCTGCTCATCAAGCCCCTGTGTTGCACCTTTGATCTCCCTCAGAAACCTGGAAGCCTGACCTGACTGAGGTGCTCCATGACACGTCAGTAATACCTTCTCACTCTCCTTCAGACAGACTTCTGCCTTATCTGCACAACCAAGGGGAAATGTCTCCAGTGAAGTAAAGCATTAGCAGCATATCATAAAAGTACGTGAAAAATATATTCTAACCTAGAAACTCCCTTCGATCTCCCTCAATGTAGAAGTTTTTCACTGGAAGCTCGTGGCGAGTTGTGTCCACTGCAGTGGCGAACACTTTGTACTCCTGTGCAAACTGCTCCACTTCCGCCTCTACTGGGGTCAGTGCTACGACCTACAGATATATTAAGACAGATTTATCAACCACAGTTTGATCTCTAAATCATACTTTTATCTGAAAGACTAACAGCCAACCTTGAATATCATATCACACATCAGCATCGTCGAAATCCCTTAAACCATTTGCAACTCGGAAACATTACCTGCATGTCCAGGAGGTCATTGAATTGCTTGCGCTTTTCCCGCTGCAGCTGCTTCCATTTCTTCTCATGGAGCCTCTTTCTCATCTGCTCCTCTTCCTCCAACACTGCTAATATACTGCCTTCTGCTTCTTCTTTCAGCTTTTGTATATTACTCTCCATCTGTCATTGAAGCCAAATTATCCCCGCAAAAATGGTAAAGGTCTTAGGAAGGAGGACAAGGCGTTTGTGGCCTTTGCACTTCAGAACCATCTTCCCAACTTCAGCAAGGGATCTTCATCGACTGAAGAGTTTAAAACCAGACCGAAGACTAACGTCTACTCTATAGCAAACTCCATGTCCTTCAATGATATGGGTGCTGCTCTTGACAAGAAGCACATACTTTCGTTATGCTGCTGGCTATTGTTCTATTTTGTGCTTTTTCTTATTAATTGTATCTCAATGGTGTTTTGCATTGCTTTTCATTCATTTTGCTGTGGTTTTGTTTCATTTTAATATTGCTGATCGTGAAGCGCTTTGGCTATGGCTATATGGTCCTATGGTAAACCTGCTATATAAACAAATGGCCATTGCCATATATGTAGTTATGGATTTACGCTCAGCTAAAAGCACAATAATATACATAAAACCAATAGGTATTATACCCAAAATGTCTTACCTTGGCTGTGAGGAAAGTCAACATAAATGTCTGCATCTCCAAGAACTTCTTGTCATTTTCCGGGTCTGTCGTATACTGTTTTACTGTCTTTTCTGTATGATTTAAAATAACAGATTGGTTTATTTTAGTCACACCTAGTTAGATGAACATGGAAACGCTTTGGAAACAAAACTTGCCTTTAATAGCGGACATGTCAAACTCTGGGTGAACGCAGTGGCCATCTAATACTGTGGACTGTAGGATGCTTCCTCCCAATTGTGAAGGCTCCAAAATACTGGACATCATTGCTGTGGGAAAATAAAACCTTAAATGCACATACCTTTATTTTTACGTTATTAGAATATCAGGAGGGTGACTTGCATATTTTCCAAATTCTGCTACAGTGTAGCATTTTCAAAAAAGACAGGTCACAAGTTCCTAATGTATAAAGCAAAAACTAACAAAGAACCCTGAATACCACATCAAACATCTGCATCATCAATATCCCTTCAGCCATTTGCTACTCAAACATGTTACCATAAATGCACCCAAGTTGTGGCTTTTCAAACGATAATTATTATTTTAACATACAGCAGAACGTGCTTTAAAGGCAGAAAGTAACAACAAAAGATAAATCAAAACACAGTAGAAAAGCAAATGAAACAATGTAATGTCTCCCTAAGGGTAGTATTTCTTACATGCAGGAGTATTAAGGGACTGAGGAGCAAGGGAGCGTCGAGGGGACATTCCCAGGGAGGGCTTCTGACCACTCCCCATTTTGGGGGAGGCAGGCCTTGGTCCCACAAAGGTGGACTCATTCAGCACACTGTTCTGTAAATACACATATTATTTACTTAAGACAACGTCCAAAACACATGCCTCTGAAACAACTGCAAATATTTAAGCAGTTTTATTTCATGCTCAGTGGGAGATATTAATATTAATAATGTTTATCTCAGTAACCGAGCTTTCAAAATTAATACGGTCTCTTTGCTAACAGATCAAAATAGAAATATTGCTTATATTTTTAAAGAAACACGTAATAGCGATACCGCCAAACGTTACTATAGCTACTGCTACTTCACGTGGGCGACATGACCGTTACCTTTGCGGGCTGCTTCCGGTCAACAGCTTGGAGATAACGGGATTTGACTATTCTACCGGAAGCTGTAAAATGTGGAAAAAAGTGTTAACAACACTGAGAAGGGCAGATCCATTTACCATTTGCAGATCATTAGTATGTGTGTGTATATATATTACACCCATACCTTTTTTCTTCGTCGTTCCGTTAAAACTACCGCTGCTGTTTTCACCCCCACCCTTTGAACTAAAGCAAAACAAACTGGGATTTAAAACAGCTATTAAATTATTAAAGGATAAGTAACAATTCATGAGTAATGCCTCCAAATTTACATATGAAAGGCAGTTCAAGGTTAATATTTATATAACCACTTAAAATCAAAACAGATTATCCAATCCCACAGTTTTCTAATCGCTAATCTATGACAGGGTTCTGGGCCTGATTATTTCGGTAACAGTTTCGCTTACTGTAATTACTATATAGTTCTTTTGTGTTTTTCAGATACTTCGGATAAGTAAATCTAGCGTACCATATATTTTCATCTTACTCTGAACGTCTTAATACTCACTATTTTCGATAATGACCTTTTTTCAAAAAACGTCCATAAAGCTTATTTCTAGCGAGAAAACATATTATTGGACTGACTGGTTTTTCTGCACTTGCACCGCTGGAAACTCACTTGTTTGAATCCCCCAAGGCGGCTTTCAGAGGTTTGTGGACCGTCGAAGCTCTTCTCGCCGCCATCATTTTTCGAAGAAACCCGCCGGTGCAACACGGTTATTTCCGGCTGGCAGCAAACCACTTTAGCTTTGAAAGAATATGCTAGTTTACGATGCGATTTATACATATAAAAATTTTAAATGAACTAATAATCTAACAACACATAATATGTATGCATATATACCCAATATAATACCATATAGCGTACATAAAAAATATTGATGGATAAATAAGACGGGGTGGTTATTACAGCGTAATACTCCATCGGACAGCATTTAGTGACGGGCAGGAACAGGAAGCTCAGTAAAGCACTTCGTAAACTAATCTTAACTTGTTTGCCTTTTTAAAATAATTTTTATTAGTTTTTTTTTTATTTCTTGTGTATTGCGACGCGTGGCAGACATAATTATTTTGTAACATTCTGTGAACATTAGACATTGTCGGTTCTGTTGGAGGGTGAACAATTTATGGGTGGAAATATATGAATTTTTGGAATAGTCTGGAATAGTTGTCATGGTTAGTTCATAAAAAAAATCACGTCATATTGCGACTTTAAAATAATTTGTTGGTTAGTTCTATTTTCCATTAAATTGGCAATGTGCGCCATTTCATTGCTACTGTTAGTGTCTAATTGTACTGTAAACAAATGTATAGGTGTGACTGTTTCGAAAACTGGGCGTTGCATGGAAATATGAGTTACTGGTATGTTATATTTTAATGTTTTTTCCCAAATTCTAGTCAACAGCGGAATTTAAACAGGTAGTGAAACGATTCTACGACCTTCAGGATGAACGAGCGCTGGCTTACAAGCTTTTCGAAGAGTAATAATTTTAATATAAACATTTTAATATAAAAATTTTTGAGTGACGGTTTTTATAAATCGTTGTTACGTTTTATCTTGCAGGGGTCATGAGGCGTATTTGCGAACTGGGCCCCACTATGATTTTGAACATTACAAATTGCTGGTCCACGAGATAACACAGGCTTTTTCCGGGATATCGAAGGAAATATTAGAAATCAAACGGCGATTGCATGAAGACTTCGATCGCCCCGATCTCTCCGAGCACGTTGAGAAGCTGCAATCCAGAGAAAAGACAAAGCTGGAGCAGGTGTGAATGCATTTCGCTTTGCAATATACTGGTATCTTCTGGAATAAGTGGGTCTCATCTGAATCGACAACATCAAGGCATCGGACATGTTTAAAATGATGGATTTGCAAAGTTCTCTTTGCTTCACAAATCAAAATATGTTTTTATGAAGTATTCACTTTTGACTGGCTTGTTGCCTTTTACAAAGTGGACAGAAGATTGGTTGTCCTGTTTCTTGACTAAGTTCACTTTTCAAAACAGGGCAGACCTTTTTTTCCCCTCTGGTGTCACTTGAGCATGAACTTAGCGGTTTTTCAAAAATTATTATAGCGTTTGGCCGTTATTTTCTTTTATTTGGAGGCAAAGCTTTTTCATTGAGCACATTTCTTCTCTCCGCCCGCGATCTTGTTTCTAACTAATGAAGCCTGGTTTTTGATAAGGTTATGCGGGGTTGCCGACTTTGATCAGCTGACTGCCGTGAGATTGTCAAATCGAGACAAGTCTGTACACACGCATTTAAATGATTGTAGTCGTTTTATTATCTTGTAAATAGTCTGTAGGGTTTGCAAACTACCAAACGCTTTTGATGTAGCTAATCTTTGGTTTACAGTGGAATAGTATAGATTTGCTGTAAGATTTCTTGCCTGAGCATGAGATTCTGAAAGTATGAGTGTCACGCCAGAAGCAGGAGATTTGGCAACCCTGGGTTATAAAATAGGTGAAGTTCGTGAAAATTGCTCCAAGGTGTTAAAATTACATGCCTTTATATAATTTCAGTGATTCTGCCTGAAGGAATAACATTGTAATGTAAGAATGATTTTAAGCAGGAGGCTAATGAGCTGGTTTCATCTTCAGGGGGAAGTTTCATATTAACTGATCTTTAACAAGAGACACTTGGCTCTTCCTAAGGGTATTCAAAAATGACAGAGGAGTCTAGTATTAACAAATTAATCATTTCTCACTTTGTATGGAGCCAGGTGTCCTGTGATAACCATTACGAGATCGTTTAGTGTACAAAGCCCCCCAAAGCATAGCAAAACCTTGTAAAAATGTTGTAACATTATCATCTTTTTTTTGTCTCAATGTGCTGATTACAGACAGCCAAGCTGCAGTTGGCGAAGCAAAATGCCTTGGAGCAGCCAGACGATGACGACTGTCAAGAGAAACTTCAGGAAATCAGACAGCAGTAAGAACCGTTTCAGTCCTCTCCCCTTTTTGTATTCTCAGTATGTTTCCCAGTATGAGGGGATTGGATGTGTCACTTGACCAAAGTGGAATTCTTATGTCTTGTTTATCATAGTTTTAGAGGCGCGTTTGGTTCTGTCAGCCAACAGTGCAGTGGGTTAAATTCGCAGATGTCATTGGTTTCAGATCATGTGAGACTGTATGGTTTGGATGTGCTTTGAGACCTGCTTTTTCATCTGCTTTTCTTGGTGACGCTCTCCATGCTTTGTCCCGTGTATTTTAAGTGTGAAATGCTTGTGCTGACATGCAAATGATCTCATTCTTCCCCAGTATTATAAAGAACCAGGAGGCACTGGGTGAGATCTTGCAGGACTTCAAATATGACTCTGAGGAACCTGAATGATGAGAGTCCTCCTGGTTGGGCTGCCTCACGGACAGATGGAAAAGACCGGACTACAGCAGCTTCCTCTTTCATTTGTCTGTTACCCAGACGGGACAAGTACCATCAATATAATATAACTTCTCTTACTGTTGATGTTCCCTGTGAATTTGAAGGACATGTTTTGTGCTGTCAGGTTTCTGAAAAAGAACTAAATTACTTAGCAAAAAAAAAAAAAAATCCCTAAATATTACTTCTGCCAGCCAGTGGTTGTGATTATAATCAGCATGAATATACATACACATATCACGATTGATCAAAAACAGTTTTTAAAAACATTTTTTATTGTTTTATGAACAATTATTTTGTGTAATTATCGTAATTGTTATTGCTACCTACATATAACTTAGAGATATAAATGTATTTAAATATGCTGATACAGTTCAGTACAAAAATAAAAGCGACAAAGGTGTCTACAGTCATATAGTCACACGGTTCACGTAGATCAACAAAATGATGTGAATTCCACCTGCTAAGTGCAGGTGGCTCCACGGCCTCAGGTCAGATCAAAGCTTCAATGTGACCAAGGACCCGCGATTCATGAAGCTACCGGCTGCCTGCATCATGGTGTGGAGACCTGCCCGCAGTGCTGGGTTTCGTTTACACACACGCAAAAAAAGAATCTGCTGGCAAGTGGAATCCTTAAAGAATACACACGCAAAAGTCCTTGTGCTGAACAAAGTGCTGCTGGCCGTTGGTTATTCTCCTGCTGGTGGAGAACAACTTGGGCAGGTTGGCGATCTTCGGTGCACCTAATCCTTCTGTGATTTTTTTTTTTGGGTGAGGGTGAGGGTGTGATATTGTGATACAAAGGCACTTGAATGATGTGACGTTGGCCCTCAATTTCCTTATTTCTGGGGAAGATAGGCTGCAGTCGTGGCCACAGGATGATGCCACACGCTTACTGGTCTCCATACGTCGTGTTGCTAATAACTTACTGATGCTACATTCAGACTGGTGGTTCTTTCAGTGCTCCTGGATGAAGATACATATTTTTTAATCAAAGAAATCCACTTGGGGGGAAAAAAATGCAGGTTTTGGTGAGAATCCTTCCAAGGCTGAAGGGAGTCGTACAGATCTGACATAAGGCAACTTTCTGGTCACAAATCCCAGTCTGTTTGAAAAGTCCTTGGTAAACAGCACCATGAAGTGCTGGAAATTTCCATACAGTTCTTTTTTTTTTTTTTTACCTGGAAGTTCCCCCCATGTATCCCTACAGGAGACTGGGCCTTGTGCATATCAGAATACTGAATGTCTTGTATTCTATTCTATTTTGCATTTTAAAAAATACATATTTTGTTTTTGTTGTGACTGCTATGATTTATCGCCTTGTAGAATCTGCAAGAAGGAAACACATTTATTTAAGCTTTTGCTTTGCCAAGTAGCCTTTAAAAGGTAATTTTCTGGATTTTTCATGTATATAGTAGTTGTGTGTCCTATTTGGAAGAAATCAAAGCAGGATTATTAAACTCATTGTATGTAAGCTGACAGAATCCCACCTAACTAAGTGTGTCATGGTATTTTGCCTAACAGTCCACTCCCCAAGTAGCACAGTAACCGCTGATTTGGTTCATGGGGTGAGGGGAGGATGTGGGTTAGCAGTGATCTGCACAAAGGGTTCAGTCCTTCTGGCTGCCATTTGGGCTGCGTTATAACATGAAACGAGAAGTCAGCGTCACAGAGAGCAGCCAAACACAAAAGGAATACATTACACTCCTCGTTAATTACATTTATATGCATCTTTCTCTTTGTTGTGGTAATTGACAGAAGATCGCAAATCTCTGCGCCATTAAAAAATGCAATAAAACGAGAGTGCATGACTCAAAAATGCATAAGTAAACTTTCTCTGTTCCAGCGGAATAAAGGCAAAACCACTTAATTACCTGAACATGATTCTGTCTCATGCCAAGGCAAACAAAAGCAGCTCTTGGGAGGGTGGTCTGCCCTCTAGAGGCGGTGCGTGCTTTATATGGAATTCTGGGGGGGGGGGACTAAATAAAATGTATAATCCTACTAATTTTGGGGTTGTGCAAATAATGATGCGACAGAGATGAAGACGAAGAGCGGGGTATCCTTACCTACCTGGTTGCGCGTTTTGTGGGACTTCTGTAGCCACACGCGCCACTGGTCGTACAGCTTGATGCTCATGCCGCTGCAGCCGTAGGCGTGCTTCCGCACCCAGCCGAAGAACTGCTTCAGCTCCCGCCGCAGCGTGGAATTCTGCTCCCCGGACTTGGGGTCACATGACCCAGTCAGCAACCGCTCTGCCAAAGCAACGGGGGATATCAGCGAGCGCTGAACAGCCAGAGATGGAAAGTTCAGGTCAAGAAAGTGAAAATCTAGACCAAGGTTTTGTTTCAACCAACCAGTTGAGTATAAAGAATCACAGTCAACTGAACTGGTTGGTTGAAACAAAACCTTGGTCTGGATTTGCACTTTCTGGATGAGACCGTTCCACCTCTGTGAAGAGTAATGATCAGAAGACTCATGGTCTGTACAGCTTCACTGTCTTGTGAAGAACATTCATTAAGAGCAGCATTTAAAACCGAGTCAAAATATATAATAATTTATATAACATAAATTAACACTGGCCAAGCTAAAGCTTATGACAGACATTTCCTCTTCTTTGGAAGTAAATAGCATGTAACCCATTATCTGGTGTTATGTCTTCAGATCTGTTTCTACTTAATTTTCATGTCCTCTAGTGATATTCTGAACCTGAATGTAGTTGGCTGGCTGCATTTAACCATATCTATCGTTGAACATTTGGAGGGAAAAAAAAAGCCAATCAAGCACCCCCACGGCCTTCTGCCATGTCTTCTTAAATTCTTTGAATCTGTTCCTGTAAGATTCCAATCACGTTTTGTTTTCTTGTTTCGCCGGGGTCACATGCGGTTTGTATTTCCTACGTACAGCACGGGGAAGCTTGGACAGCATTTAAAATGTACTTCCAATGTCTGTCATAACATTTGGCCCTGTCTTGAAGAACACAGATAACTATTTTGCTGTCACTCAAGAGGCACATGAGGAATCTATTTGCGGAAAAAACCTCCAGGACGGAAGCCGCACTAGACATAAACGGCACAATTTAATGCCCATTTTTCATTACTGCATGACCACCTGTGCTGCGAGATGTGTGGTGGGTGCCTCAGTGCCCAAACACAGCCTAGAGTGGGATCCCCGTTACACTTTTCCCACGTTACCCACCTGGCCAGCGGCGCCAGATGTGTCACTGCATGTTTGTGTGGCCATAACTGATTACCCGAGATGTTTCTCGTCCGTAAACGATGCAGCATGAAGAAAATCTTACGGACTGTCTTGAGCATTTTATCCATTTACTTAAACAAGAATAAATGAAATCCACAGCATGCGAAAACTTCCAAAACTAAATCCATGTACCACTTCTGACTGAACAAACCCATTTAGCAAATAAGAGTAACACAATCTACTCTACTGTCCATGGTAGCAGCTCATTATTTTAAATAGAAAATGACAATGTTATACTTAAAAGACATTTTTATTTGAAACAAAATCACTTGTGGCTCCATTGTTGTTTTGTTTACAATTATTTAAATCCATAAACTATGTTTCTAAGTTAAGTTTGTGTTGGATACTGAAAAACAAAAATTATTAAATTTTCTTTGATTCAGCTATGACTCGTATGGTTAAATATTATGCAAAAGTAGTTACAGGTGACCTCAGAAAGATTGTTTTGTGGGATAAACCCTACCGATAAACATGAAATAAACCATTGAAAGTGCACTAACGTCTGGCTCATCAGCAGTGCAACACTGACCTTGTGTTTTCATGTAGCTCTGTGGACGTCATCGTGCCGAGTTTCTCGAATAACGAGCCGGCATTAAGGCCAAATGAAATAATCCAGACAGCATGGCTACGATAGCAGACTGCTTGATTTTCCATTGCGACTTAGACACAGCTGTTCCCAATGCCATCCACATCCGCCAGGATGCTCTAAAGGCAGCGGTCGCGCTGTCGACCGTGGACTGCCCTGCCCGCGCGCCTCCCTGACAATAGGAGTTCACCTTTCTTAGGCGCAGAGAATCGCCAGTTGACTCTGGGAGAAACACTGCTAATTTTGCCATGAACTAATTCCCATTAAAAGTGCTCAAAGTCAGCCAAGACCACATCAAAGACTGAAAGCACGACTGGGAGAAACTCAAGTTCGGGGTGACAGTCCTTGTTAAAACTTCCCCAGCAGCTTCCAGAGCATCACAACATTTTTGACCTGATGAGTCTGATCCTCAGGGACTCACAGATTTTGCTCCTTCCCACAAATTATTCCTATTATTAAAATTATTATTCATTACAATGTAATGCAAAAATATTAACTGTCTGTGGATTCCTGAGGATCGGATTGGCAAACGGTGACCTAATGTCACAATGTAACCTCTACCACGATTGGCCTGTTTCACTCACCACTGTTTGGTGTAGAGGCTGCCGTTGGACTGCTCCACTCGCTCCAAATGCCAGCTTTCCTAGAGCCGTAGATGCCCACGGGGTTGCATCGTACCTGGACGAAGTACACCGTGCCAGCCCTCAGACCCGCCAGCCTGCAGGACGTCTGATTCCCAACGTCATCCACGACCTGACAGAAGGCAAACACTGACAGTCTGCTGCAGAGCACTGCACCGAATCCAGAAGCCCGCACCATTAATTGTTCACACCAACATATGCGCTCTGTCCCACTAAACACTCAATTCATAAGTGTGCGCAAGCTCACAATCAAAGCCACATTTCACTTTGCACATTCAGCAGGGCCATCTTGCCCTGGACTGTCTCAGACAAGAAAAGACTTAACTTTACTGTGAGAACTAAACATTACTGCTCCGAATCCCACTTTAAGGGGTCGTAATTCACTCCATGATATTAAAAAGAAAAGCCGTGTTTAGGAGATTTGTATTTCTTTAATTAGTTTTCTTAATTGCAGCAGACAGCTTATGGGTTACAGAAGTGGAGATTTAAGTCGGCTGACTTGCACCCATCATTGCAAATCCGAGTCTTGAGCCTTATTTACAGCTCATGTGCCGCGTCCGGAGCCGCACCTTCCAGTCGGAGCTGTCCTCCAGCCGGTAGCGGATCTGGTACTTGGCTTGAAAGAGGAAGTCTTTGAGGGCGGGGGGTGTACCCCAACGTACACTGAGCTGGTCCTCCAGCTCCCCCACACGACTCACCAGGACGTCGGCAGGGGGGTCCGTGGTCACTTGGGAGCAGACGGACGCAGAAGTTAAGGACACACATCAGACCAGGGGTGAGAAACGACTTATAACGAAGCATATAGCCACTAATCCTCTCTATGTCAAATACACAATCCATGACATCATATCTGTGGAATGCACAAAGAAAATAAGCATATAATTTTTACCATATCCTTATAAAGTCACAATATAAAAGAAAACTAGAGTTGGTGGAGACAAGGAATCCATTTTTTCCACAGTGATCAAAGATAGTGGATTCACAGAAGCTTGGTCTTTGTTTGGCATCTTCATCTCCTGCACCAAAACGTTTAACAGAGAAAACCTTGTTTTGACCTGTGCAACTGCTGTCTAAGTGAACCTGAGTGCTTTTTCTGAATACCACAGGCAAAATCCCTGCATAAATCATAATTATAAATGCTGTGCTCTTGTCCTCGGTTCAAAGCCATACACTGGTTCTCTTTTGTACGCCATACCGCCCCAGATGGAGAAATTGCCCTCAGCCCACTGGTGGATTCAGCCCTGCTTTACCGCTTGAATGCTTAATTCACATATTCCTCCAAATGCCACCACTCCCTCTGCTGTGCCCCTTTGAGTTTTTCATGATTATGATTGTTAACCAAGTCAAAGAACGCACAGTTATTAAAGCAACTCCTGTTAAAGCTACCAATCCCGTGCTTAATAATATGAAACATGCCCATATTCAGGCTTCAGTGTTGGACTTACGGGTTTATCCCTCTGGGGAAAAACACTTCAGTAACAAGTCCAGCTGAGACAGAGACCCTAAGATGAATATTCTGAGTAGAGCAGTGATTCCCAACTCGGTGCTCGGGGCCCACAGACGCTCCACGTTTATGTTCCCACCCAGCTCCCAGCCAGACAGTTCACATTTTTGTTCCTACCGGAAGCTGGGAGGGAGCAAAAATGTGGACTGTCTGCAGGCCCCTGAGGACCGGGTTGGGAAACACTGCCCTAGAAAATGACATAAAGCAAGAGTTCCTGTGGGTCCCACGCCACCTGCAGTACTCCCATGGGACTGGGCCGAAAATTAGAAATGCAATCCGGGACGGGTCTGTACAGGATTAAACTCCGCAGGAGCATACAGCATCATTTCCACAGTCGTCAGGCGTAGCAGGACCCACTGGCTTTGGTCTTTGTTTGGCATCTTACTCTCTTACACCAAAATATTTAGCATAGAGAAATCCTTGTTTTGAGCTGTGCAATCGCTGTTTACAGAAGCATAAATGGGAGGCAGGAGACTTGCAGATAATAGGACCAGCTACATCTGGGGAAAAGGTCCCGTCTGGGCCTGAGTCACCACAAACAAACGTTTTAGCGAGTGGCTGATTTCATGATGCTGACGTGACAGTTTTCTCTCTTAACCTCCTTGTCCTGCGTCAAGACCCTGCTACAGGTGACTGCAGACAATCGGCAAACCCTGCTAGGGCTATATTCTGAGAAAATTCAATAAACTGAACTTCTGATACTGAAAGGTACAAGTGACTATGACTCTTGCACATTATGCATGCATCCCGCAAACTCTCTGCATACATATTGCACTATTGTACATAGAGTTGACTTGAATTTACATAGAATTTACTTAAGAATTGTACTATAAATTATTATATTATTTTATATAGCTCATTTTCATATAGTTTATATTTATACTTAAATGATGCTTAAATTATACTTAAATGAACTATGTAGATATATATACACATACATAATTACATATTTAATTATATCATTACTCATTACTACTACTGTTATAATTAATTATCATATAATTATTATATTACCCAAATACTAATCTAGTGTTTTTATTTTTCTGTATATGCCTAGCTAAATGCTGAATGTTCTTTGTAATGTCCTTTTTCGTAATAATCGCTCCACCAAGGCAGATTGTTTGGAAACATACTGGGTCGATAAAATCATTTTGATTCTGATTCTGAGAATACTCGGCTATTCCACCACAGCAACAGTCGTTGGCAATTTGCATTTTATCAAATTAACTTATTTTATTGAAAATAAATATTAGATATATTTAAAGCACATCATCGGCTATTTTGCGGTTTATTTTTCTGTTAAAAAGTCAGATACGACACCTGCTAGATTTGTTGTATTAATCCGCCTTTTGATTTAAAATTTTATTTTATTGATTTACTTACAGAGTATCAATATAAACGTACGTTATTTACATACTTAATTTGCATAGTTTACTTGTTCTGAAAACTATTTCGTTAAATTAAAACGATGCACAGCTAATGGGACAGGAGGAATGGAAAAACGAATTAAAGGGATACAGTTTTAGAAATCACATCTATGGAATGGGAGACAATAAGGCAGGATATGACTAGATAGATTTCTTTTTTTATTTTTACAGTATTGGAATGAGACAGGGAAAAATTTTGATGGGACAAGACAGCACAGGACTGGGAATCCTCTCGTGTATCATTCTGCAGTGCCCACTTGTGTTTTTCTGTTTAGGGAGCTGTTGCTAACATCCTGCTTTCACTGCACACTGCCCACACTGCTGCATTTAGCGGCTTTATCAGAAAGCCTCTGGGGCAGGTAATCAAGAAAACATTCCAGAGGTTATTGTTTCTGTTACTAAGGGGGTGAAGATGATGTGAGGGTGTGTCCCACATCTGGCATCCCACCCTCCCCCCTCACCATCCCCCCCCCATTGCGCCCGCCAGCCTGTAGCCTCCTGGCAGGGCGTGGCTCAAGGAGGCCAAGTTTCAACACAAAGGTCACTTTTAACAGCCTTTTTCTCCATCTCCGTTCCCAAGGACACTCCTAAGGTTTCCGCGATGCCTGCTCCATCTCAATCCTAATGAACACGCCTGATCCCAGTATTACATCACATGTACAATTACATTTTACACAATAAGCGGACTTTTTTTTTTTACACCAGGGAGGCGAATAGCATGTTATAAACATACATGCTGTCAAGGAGTCGACTTTGCATAAGTGCAGCTAAGCTGAGCATCCAGTGAGCGTCCAGGTACGAGCGTAAGCAGGATAAGAGCAGGAGCTACACAGCAACGGCTAACAAAGCAAGAAGCTAATAAGACCGTTCAAGGACCAGAAGTGCAGTATTAATAACATTCGGGGGAACAGAGAGAGACATCAGGCTAAAAGAGGAATTTCTGGAGGAGACGGGTCTTGAAGTGTTTCTTGATATTGTTGTTTATTTAACTTTTACTTTTTTATCACTCGTAAAAATATTTTCAATGAGTTTAACAGGTAATCCAAATATACAGGGTAGAAAAATTATTATTTTTTTTTTTTTGAACGCTTTCATTAAGGAATGAAACAATGGTGATATTAAATTTGGAAATTCAAATTTCCAGCCATAACGGTGTTTTATAAATCTGAAAAAGAGAACATTAAACGGAGCGGGAAGAGCGAGTGCCAGAGCGTGAACGCATAATCCTTATGCAAACGTCGCACACTTATCCTTCCTGACTGTAAGCATACTCCACCCTGTGTGTTTAACATATTGCTGACACTTCTATGGTATTTTAATTCATCTCACTTATTTTTAGTTCAATCGGGATGGGTCATGTTTTCACAGTGCTGGGGTCTCTGGAGGGGGCATGAAGGTCTGGTTTCACACGAATGCACGACTGCCGTCTGTGAGCCCGCCTGCTTTGTCTCGCAGCACGGCCGACGTGCGTCGTTACAGCTCCACACTCGCTCACGTCTTGCTTGCCGCACGGTGCCTTTGTGCTGCAGGCTCCTTCTAACAAACAGGAGCTACTGGGCCAGTATGCACACACTTACCTACATCTAGGATATCTAAGGTGATGACATCAGAGACGGCAGCTCCAAGCTGGTTCGACGCCTCCACCCAGATCTCGTAGGGTGTAAAAAGGGCCAAGTCGCGCGGGATGTAGCATGTGTATGGATGCCCGATGTTATAATCCTCGCACTCCCTTTCTCGGCCATACCACCTGAGTGATACAAAACCAAGCGTTACTGTCAAACTTATCTACAAATGAGTACTCAACTGCTCAAATGAGTCCTCAACTGCTCAAATGAGTACTCTGCTATTATATCCTGCAAAGTGTTACCTATCAGCCCTTGTAGTAAAGCCACTGTAAATGAATAATACAAAAGCAATTTCTAAAATAGTTTACACATTGATTTATATACAAATAGATAGTTAGATAATTAATTCTCTATGGTTGTTAACAGGAACTTATGTTTGAGGGACTAAGAAAGATTCAGGGAGATCTTGAAGGGGTTTTTGGAGACGTACCTAAGCTTATACTTGAGGGTGTATTTGGTCCGTATGAAGGTCTCTCCTTGCCCCCCAGGCGTCCACCTGCACGTGAGGTCCTTAGTGTTCCTGGACCAGCAGGTCAGGTTCACTGGCTTCTCAGGGGGCACTGAGGAGAAACAGATCCAGATTTCATTCACCTGGCATTTCGTATCGCTCAGAGGATGCCAACACTGCATGCCACCTCGCTAATGGGACGGCATAACCACACGCCACTCCAGAAACCTATGATCTAATGAAACAACCTAAACCTCAGGCTCTTAAACTACCAATGAGATTCCTTGCGACGCCTGTCATTAACATTCCTAAAGGGCTTATTCCAAGATCCTATGACTTAAACTCAGATAACAAGCACAGCACTCCTTATAAACCCTGCCACTAGCTGAGGTTTTAATCCACCGCTCTGGCCTTAGCAGGCCCGATTACATCAGTGTGGATGCAGAATGAAGCCGTCTAGCCGCCGTCCTTCTGCACGCAAGGCTGGTATCTTCATATCATCGTCACTTATGCAAGGTTCAGTTGCACCTGCAGCGCATTTGCTCTCACATAAGGCTCCATCACATGCCGCATATTACATGCTAAACTCTAAAGTGCGTATCCAAGCCCAAGGTACAACGATCACCCTCGATCCGTCATGTTCAGTCGATATTAATTAATGCACATTCTAGTAGGAGCCAGAAAGTGGTGTGACTCTGGATTTCAGATTCAAATCTTGAATCAGATTCAGGTCCTATATCTGAAAATAGAGAACATTAATTGGAGTCGGAAACATGGATGCTGCAGTGTGAACGTATAATTCTTATGTAACCGGTTTGCCGATGAGGTAAATTTTTTCAAGCGATGATCAGGTTTGCGTGAATGCGAAGGTGCATTAGGGACCGACTGGCTTTCTCCGCCGCAATACCACGGCCCACTAATGGACCCCGGCTTCAGAAATCTTGCTCTAGAGAGTCACATCTTCCAGCCGTTTACCCTGCCCAGGGCTGCCTGGAGTCTCTCCCAGGTAGGAGAGGGCACAAGGCAGGGGCACAGATTGGGCGGGATGCCAGTCTATCGCAGGGCAAAGGGTTGGGGTACACCCTGCTCAGGGTGCCAGTCCATTGCAGGGCACGCATACAATCATACATGACAGGCAGCAATTATCCCCACCGCATGTTTCTGGGCAGGCAGGGAGAAATCCACAAAATACAGGGAGAACACACACACACACACACACACACACACACGTAGGGTAAACATATCCTTATGGGGACCGCTCACATGCACACACACACCCCGGGATTGGAACCCCAGTCCCTGGAAGCGTGAGGCAATAACGCTTCCCAGCATGCCACCCAAGAATGGGACGTAAACAATGTATTTCCAGACCATTAGCACAGCCTGCTTGTTGTATCAAATTAAGTGCTACATTGAAACGCTTCAGCTACAACTCAGGGCAAAGACGACATGAAACGACAGTAACTTCCGTCCCGATCCCAGACTTACTGCCGACGTAGAGGCAGGAACCTGCCAGCACGTGACCCCCGCTGTTGTGACACACCAGGTTGTCACCTGACTGTTGCCGGGAGCCGTTGAGGCGGTCGAGGGTGACCGTGAGCGCCGTGGGGCTGAGCAGGTTGTAGGCGCTGCTGGGCAGACGCCTCCCGTTTAGCGTCCAGAAAAGGCTGCTGGCATGAAGCCCCAGCTCAGGGCTGATGGTGCAGGTCGCCGTCAGACTGGAACCGACCCACAGTGCCGGATCCTGGGGGGAGATGGCCGCCACCTCTGGGAGACGGGTAGATAAGCCAGGGGGATTTATAACCCGCGGTAATGATGGGAGATTTACGGCTCCTATGCCGAGACCGTCGGGGGAGATCACTCGAAAAGGTCGTGCAAGGTTCTCCGTCAGACCCATAAACGCTTTACCATACCCTGATCGACATTGACGCCAGTGTGAAACGTGCTGGAGACGCTGTTGTTGTCAGGGGTTATCGCTTCGAGGAGACTTAAGGGTTAATGTGAGAAAGTTTATTAAGTTAGTTCTTGGTGGGTGGGTGGAAAAGCTATCTAGCATATGTGCCAAAATGCTGAATTTGCTTCAGCTTCTACATTCATTTACTGTTGGCGTTCATGCATGGTAACTATTCACTCCAAAAATGAAATCCGAACACAAAGGAAATTAAACGTTTTCATATAAAACAACAAATGAGGGGTGGTTTAGAGTCCAAGGCTTATGAGAGATTAGAATGATGTATTTTAGTTATTACTGAATATAACCTCCATGAACCGTTTTAAACATCGAGATAATTACGGCCTAAATAGATACAGAGCTAAGAAATTCTTCAAGCTCTAAATACCCCAAGCAAATTATTGTTGCAAACAGTTAATAAAAGGCTTAATCAATTGCTTGTAAAAATGACCAACTTTAAAAAATCAGCAGTGATAATTATAAGTACAGATAAATACTGATTATTCTGCAGGTCTAGAGTTTCATGTGTTTGCAGGATTCATCAAATATGCAAGAATGCAGTTTAATGAAATAGGATGCAGAGGATTTTAAAAGCACGTCATTGGCTTTGGGAGATTTTAATAAGACTTTAATATTTCCTCAAAATGATTTGAAAATTAAAGGACATTTTTCAAACATTAAAAACAAAAAAAAATAAGACACGATAACTCAAATAGTGTAAGATTATGCAAACTATTTAAACATCACTTTCACCACTATATGACTTTTGCCTTTGAATATAGAAAAGGTCAACAATTGACATATTATTATTTGGATTTTCATTGTGATCGAGAGTATAAAAAACTTTTTTAGTTCTTAAAAAAAGATCCTTTGCCTGATTTATCCACAAATACAAAAGGGCATTTTAGTGAATGCAGTTCATGCTTATACGTTACTCAATTTAAAATATCAAAGAAATAAGAACCTTAAAACGAAAACAACTGTCCTGAGTAACAGTAACTGATAAGTGCTTTAATTACAATAAGCAGTAGCGTAACTAGCTTTAAATTGCATAACTTACTTATAGCAACTGTCTTTTTGATAAAGATAGATTTACAATAAAGACTCCAATAAAATAACAAAAAAACGTACAGTGCAAAAAGTGGCTACAATGTTAAAGTTATGTGGTAAAATTACCATAATATCAGTATCATTAATATTTTGCGTTAATTTCTTTCAGCATACACATTAACAATAATTAAAAATATTTATTACAGTAGGTCTGAAATATTGACTAATTATATTGAAAAAATTTATAATTAGTTTAGATTTTTCTCAAGTAATCATGATATTATTAATATCGCATTAAAGATGTTACGATGTAACAGTAAAAATCACGCCTATTTATTCTACCACCATTTATAGTGAGAATTTTATTTTGTAGTTTATGTTGTTTCACGTGAAACATTTAATTATATTTCACATGTTTTCTGTGTATTATTTAATACACAATAATAAATAACAAGTAAGCATATCAGCATTGTATTTTTTATATTTGGCATCAGCAATAAAAAATGATGCATAACCTCGACCATCTTGAGTCATAATAAATGTTAAAATAGCAGAGTTCAGTTTGTGGACGCCTGCTGTTGTTTTATATTTACATATTCCTGACCTAACTTAGTACTGCGGAGATACTTAACTGTCAACACATACAGGCGTTACACATAGCTGGGATGAAGTATATCATATCGTCATACTAGCATAATTTCCATATGATCACCGTTGGATTCTTCGGGGAGATGTACGAATGTGTCTTTTTGTGGGAAATCGACATTTCTTCCTACTATAGTTGATAAAATAATATCTCCTGACAATGCGAAGACAGCAGTCGGCAGTGAGCTACGGCTGTCCTGGGTTTTATGTTCTGTACTTACGTGTCGAAGAAGATAGCACACGAGGAACAAACAGGACGAGAAACAGTAAGGTGATCATATTTCAAGTACTTTGTGACTTTTTTTTCTCGTTTGCTCCTTTGCAGTTTCTTTCCTGTTCCCTTCACACACGTTTGCAAGACAAAAAAGGCACTAATCCGCCGCTCCGGGCACTTGGTACAGTTGCTCGTCTGATTGTGAGTCGTTCGGCAACTTCACAGCGGTTTTATTGAGCTACGTATCCTCTCCGGTCGTCCGTGCCCAGCTAACGTAATAGAAAGCTTGCGATACCTAGCGTTTCCCTGCAGTTTAGGAATGGTTTGCTTTGGTGCACGCCTCAACAGCTAAAACATACAAGTTGATACTTTTCAAGCCCCTCCCAAGCCTTCCCACACAGTAACTAGTCATTTTTCCTTCTTTTCATTTAGTAAATTCCTTGTTCCTCCCTTTCCCCTGACTGGGCTGATTTTTAGAATAATTGACTTGTGCATTTTTCCCGTATCCGGTAATATTTTCGGTGCAGGCTGGTGGGTGCGTGAGTCACTAGATTTCGCGAAATCCGCGGTACGAAGGACTCTGACAGCCACAGAGGAAGATCTTTCATGTTGAACGACGTTGCGTAATTCCTCTTTCATTGTGGTTTTAATGAAGAAACCTTAACCCCAGGGTAACGAGGAGGTAGTCGGGAATGAGCTTTTATCGTGGCACTATATACGTTAAGAAACGGGGTAGAAATGTTATATCATGTGTTAAAACACCCTGGGCTACAATAACATACATACTCAGAATCACAGAGTCGTCGATTCTTTTGTAATTGTAGATGCTTAATTCAGACATTGCGATAATTTGTTTCTCATTGTTAGGTCAGAGTGTTATAAATTTGACGCAATTTAAAACCAATTTTAAAGAGCACAGTCAATTCTGTAAGCATATACAATGTAATGCAAAAAAAGAAATAATAATATCAAAAGAATGTACCTCCACGTGAACCTGCCAAGCATAAGTGGTTGGAAGATGAGATGGGAGAATCTACCGAATATTATTTTGGCTTAGTCATGTTTTTTTTGGGGAAAAAAAAACTTTTAATTTTTGATGACTCTGTTGCATGTATGAACTACCTTTGCATGACATACTTAAGTAAATCTCTTAATTTGTGTTTTAGGGTGTTTAGTTCTGTCCGCTTAGAAACTCGTGGGTGAAAAAGCGTCCGGCCGGGATCACAATCGGGAGTGACTAATGTTTGACTAACAGAAGTGGGCACCTCCCACTAGTAGCTGGGCCAGTGACTCATTTCGGTGTCTAGTCTAAGTGTGAATGATGGACATATTTATGTAACGGAAAACAGGCTCCTAAGGTCACAGTAGCCTGCTTTGTTACGCCACAGAGTGTATTGTTATAAGGAGGATGCTTAGTCGCTCGGCCTGTCCTTAAGCGGGAAAGTGAATGAATGGAGGCCTATGTGAGACACTCACTGACCGGATACAAGCTCTTGAGTCTTTTGTGGCCGGACTAGGAATCCGTCACTCTTCCGATCACCCAGATGACATCATGACGTCCTGGCCACCTTTGACTCAGATTTGGTGGCCATGTTGCCATTTCATCTTACAGAAATCTATATATAGTTCATTATATTAACTAGACTGACTTGAACCTTGGTCAAAGGTGTGTCAGCTATATAGAAAATCTTTTGCTCTAGTGAATTGCATCATTGACTTTCTTCTCTATTTAGTACATTCCTGGACACGTAGTGCCATGAGTTTTGTTCGCACCTATTATTTTATTTGGATAGTACTTCAAGTTTAATTCATACCCCAGCAACAGATGGAATAGTACAATGCATTTATGTACGTTTGTTGATGGATTATGCATTTTCATCTATTCAGCTTCCATAACCACCCATCTCCTATAGGTTTGTGGTTTATGTACTTTTAGGATGATGTAATTATTTTTTTCAACAGAATGAAGGGTGAGAAATATCTCTTTATTCTTTATATCCCGTGTTTTGCATTTAGTAACTATACAAAGGATAACACTGTGGAAAAAATCCCCAGTGAGGCTTTTACAAATGGAAAAGCCTCTTTCAGGGAGATTCTAGCCATTCCTTAACGGACGATTTTAGATCCTTCAGATGTTCTGTTCAAAACACAAATGTTTAGTTACATTTAGGTCCTGAAATTAAGATGGCTCGCACAGTGTTGATTTTATAATCAGCCAACCATTTCATAGCTGATTTTGATGTATGTTTGGAATCACTGTCTTGCTGGAAAGTCTGTATGCGGACATATGCTGGCCTCTTGGCAAAGGCAGAAAGGTGTTCCATCAAAGTGTTGCGGCACTTTCTGGAGTTTATGATCTAGTCGTAACAAAGGACCTACAACTGCAGTAGGGGAATGAATCCAACACAACAGGGATGTGTTCACTATATTTTACAGTGGGCATTAAATCTGTCTCTTTCTGGAGCCAAACAAAGCACTAGTGTACATGTTTAAAATTATAATAACATGTTAGTTAGTCTCCTCAAAGTGTAACACTTGATTGTCACTGGTTTATCTCACCAGTGAAAATGAGTGAATTCAGGACACCTTTGTAGCCAATTTCTCTGCGATAAAATACAAGATTATTTTGCAGATTTCCAACTGTTGCCCGTGAATTTCCTCACATGGTTCTTTAACCATCTGTTTCAAAGAACATGGGGAGGCAGGTCACTACTGTTCAGGTGGCCTGAAAATTGTTTCTAATTGAAAACAGTCAAAGGCTGCATTTAGCATTTTATCAATTTTTTTTTTAGCTATATCCTGCAGAAGTCAATGACCTTTTTCTCTGGTCCCCACAGAGTTCTCTGCTTCTTAGGATGCTGATGCTAATGGGCTTTGGTAATGGTTCTTGGAGGCAAATATGGAATTCCTTAACTTTCCAGACTTTGCGTGATTCACTGTGTATATGTTGGTTAAGGGATGTCAGGAGACTGGATAGTTCCAGTGCAGGTGCTTCCCAGACAAGAAAAATCAAGCCATAAAAAGTCTTACCAAATGTATGTATCCAATTATATAATTTTCCATTTTTAAAAGAAAATACAGCCCACTACCTTTTATGTTTGTTTTATATATTTATTTTGTTGATCTTTCTGAACGGATCAATAAAAAACAAAGAGCACTCTGCATAAACAAGCGTGTGAGTAGGAGGTTATTTTTTATCTCAAAAGTTTGTCCACGCACATGTATTTAAGATGTGGATCACAGAGAGTAGAAACATGTGCAGCTGAACCGCTTTCAAAATAAACACAATTTTACCTTTGATATTAGTAAAAAAAACAACAGATGCACACACCTTTTTTTAGCCTACATTTGATGTTGTCCCTAGTCTCTCTCGCTTTAAGTTATGTTGTTATGTATCACAATTCAGTTACAATCAGTTTAAACACAGTGCTCTTCCCAGTTTGGATGTCGGATGCAATGAATAACAAAGCATCACTTACAAAAAGATTTCAGAAAACGAAAACGAATAAGGAATCCAATTTTAGACATGGCAGCAATGAAATATACGACATTATACATCATCAGAAAAAGTAAAAACTCACAAAACAAAGGAGGAATATACTATTGGAATTTACTGATTCCTATGATATACAGAACAGCAGCATTTGTTTTGTAATCAGTCTTATTCAAAAAATTCCCTGAACTTTCAGTTTAAGCCAGTTAGATGACGCCACACGCAAGGTGGATGAGACTTTTTTTACATGTATATCACCTATTGGTTAGCTAAGTTTTAGCTTTCCCTTTTTAGGCAAAGAGGGGAGTTTCCCTAGAGCAGTGTCTCCCAATCCAGTCCTCAGGGACCCCCAGACAGTCCACATTTTTCCTCCTACCTGGAGCTGCGAGGGAGCAAAAATGTGGACCAAATGCGGGTCCCCAACGACCGATTTGAGAAACACTATTGTAGACAAAGAATGACATGAGTCAAAGGGGTGTGTCACTAAAATTACACAGGGATCATTAAAAAACACAGACATTAGTGCATTATTTGTTTAGTCATGTTCATTAGCCTGCTTGTCATTTAATAAACAACATGCATGTTCTATATATATATATATATATATATATATATATATACAAGTCAAATCTATATATATATATAGATTTTCAACCACTGTGCCATATGAGATTGTAAGGTGTACCATGGAAAATTATCCAATTTCACTTAAAAAAAAAAACTATTTTGAAAATTAATTATTATTTGCAAATATGCCATTGTCTAGTGTCTGTGCTGTAATAGTGATGTATTCTAAACAAACAAAACTATTTCAACATTCCTCCCATTTTCCATCACATATCTGTGTGAGCTGAGCTTTTCAAGCCTGACTCATATAAAAACTAAAAACCGAGAGAGACTGAGAGCTGCTGAGGAGCTTCATGTGTGTCTGTCTTCAGTTCCTGCCGGAATATCAGCTTTGTGTTCATCCAAACAGGCTCAGGCGTCACACTGACCGTATAAATAAATTGAGAGCCTATTTTGTCATTACTAGGCTGCAGAGTGTCATTTTGTAACATTTTTGGTTGCTGGTGTGCTGTGGGATTTTTTCAGTGGAAAAAATGTGCCGTGGTTCAAAAAAGGTTGAAATATACTGATCTAAAGGCTGTCTATCTATACGACCCCTCCTGCCCCCTCAGAAGGTATTAAAATGTCACCACTGCATCCCACTGCGAAATCACCCGGAATCTGTTTCTTAGGCAGCCAGTTACCTTAAAGCCCACAGTGAATTTCAGACGACTTCTGATGTGGCTGAGTATTTTTTAAAGTGATATGCCATTTTTAATCCTAATCTAGATTCAAATTATTTCTGTTGAAGATTCCCTACTTCCTGCTATGGTTGTGGGTAGAGATCATTAATAGCCCCTCCCATCAACTGCTGTATCATGAACTGGTCATCAGGCCGCATTGAACCTAGGGCCTGTCGCTGGATGCAGGGGTGGGGGATCCTAAGTGTGAATGGATAGAGTCTTTATTAGGGGGGACTGATGACAAACTAAACTCTACAACTATACTGTATAAAAAGTTATTATTCATGACTTAAGCCAATAAATACGCATTTATTTATTTATTTTGGGGGGGGGGGGGGGGTAAAACAAAAACCCCCCTTAAATTAGGCCTAACGA
>JAABNX020000038.1:5053984-5072736 GCA_015163995.2 Mormyrus lacerda
CCCCCCCCCCCCCCCCCCCCCCCCCCCCCCCCCCCCCCCCCCCCCCCCCCCCCCCCCCCCCCCCCCCCCCCCCTCGGCCTCTTCACGGGCAACGGGAGAGCGATTAGAAGGTGGCTGAACTTGTTGAGGTGGAACCGCAGGTCACATGTTCCGTGTTTTATAGCAGAACGCAGAGCTCTGTGGCAGAACACGGAGCAGGGGTGTTTTATGGCTGGATGAGCAAAATTTCAGAAAAACCTTAACACCGCACACAATCCGTTTGGAGACATGACTGCTACCTTCAGCAACCGGGTTAATGGAAAAAAAAAAAAGGTCAGCGGGCTCTTGTTTTCTGGTCGCCTGGACTAACCCTGAGCCCCGCCCTCCGCTTCCTCCCGTATTTTTCTGTGTGGTGGGACACCGACCCCAGGCTTGCATTTTTCTCATCCCTTGTAAAGCTTATCTAGCTGCTGCTGCCTTGTAGCAGTGTTTACACGTCGAGCCGATCCACTCCCTCCGGTCATCGCAATCAGGGAGAATCGAGATGCTTTCTGCACGGGGAGGCAGTAAACAGACCCCGGTGCCACAATCCCCACTGATTGGTGCGGAGATTCATTTTTCTTTTTTCTTAAATTCCCTGTGAGTTCAGATGTGCCGCAGTGAAGCGAGAGCGCGGAAAGGAATATCCCAGAGCCCAGAAAGGCTGAGTAAGGGAAATCAGATTGTTTCTAATTTAGCCCGGGTCCCTCTGACTTAAGGCTAATGAGGTACCTATGGCGTTCTCTCCGAATAATGCTTGACAGATGTACAT
Organism: Mormyrus lacerda; assembly: GCA_015163995.2. Classification (NCBI taxonomy): domain Eukaryota; kingdom Metazoa; phylum Chordata; class Actinopteri; order Osteoglossiformes; family Mormyridae; genus Mormyrus; species Mormyrus lacerda. The sequence goes on from JAABNX020000038.1 coordinate 5,054,775, forward strand.
CCGTCCCGCTCTTACTGATGCCATGGTTCTTCCAGCCTGTTGCCAGAGTGTATCAATTTCGCACCGGGCCCTCAGATGTTCACTCTCGTCACATCTGCTTTCAATACGCTGGGCAAAAATATACCAACAATGAAACCTAAAGAGTGAAGGAAAAAAAATGGTGATAGGTCTGGCCGCAAATTCCTCTCTCTCTTTTTTTTGGGGTAAATTGCTCCTGCTCTGTATATTTCATGCAGTATTTAGATATTCAACATCTGCCCGCCCTTATAAATTCAGGTACCGCTTGCCATTTTTTTCCATACTGTAGCCCCCCCCCCCCCCCCGTGTCGGAATTCACCAACAGGCTACAGTGTGCTGCTGTCGGCTTGCTGCCCCCCATCCACACCCTGACCTGGCGATCCTGCAGTCTGCTTACCTAGGGATTAAACACCGGGTATGACAAAATCCTCTTTTAATGAGCTCTTCTGGGCATCCAGACACAAAGTTGGAGTGAGGAATACTAGGGTCCCGTCAAGCGTGGTGTGAGTGAGCGGGGAGGAGAACAAGGGCAGCTTGGGGGGGGTGATCATTACGCCTCACGTGTGAGTTCCTTCAGGTGCGGCGCCCTCGTCCAGTACGGTCTTTGCAGGCTCTCTTAGGTCTCTCTCTGCAGACAAATAACTGATGATGATGACGACCCTGGACGCCCAGCTGGAGCTCCGGGTCTGTGCCAGAGAGTCTGCAGGGGATGTTTGCACCGTTTAAGGGCTTACAGAGGCAGCTGTGGTGAACGGCTCTCCTCTCCCTCGTGGGAATGCTCCCGGATCTGAGGAACGACGGGATCTGATCGTCCTGCGTCTGAGTCTGAGAGGTGGCTGCCATGTTCGTTCACGATGCTTGTATTTGGCATCCAGGCCCAGCCGGTGGGTGAATACCGTTTACCCAAGCTGCAAGTGCCTCGATCCGATGTGTCCCGCACCCAAAGACCCCACGCGGGTGAGGGCAGCTCCCCTGCATGTCTGCACCACGGGCCCCCTCCGTGACACACCCTCATGTTCTGAAGACACTGGCTGTACTTTTTTTGCGGAGCAGACTTTGTAGAGGCATGTGTGCGTGTGCACGCACACATGTGGGTATGTGTGTGTGTGTGTGTGTGTGTGTGTGTGTCACACTGCAGCAGGCCTCCTGTCTGTCGCCAGGTGTGAAGCAGCACGGTGGGATGGCCGGCTTCGCACCAGGAGTCAAGCGGAGACCCGCAGGCCAGCAACCCGGTGAGGCTGCTAAGGAGCAGGACTTCCTGGGCTGCATGTCACGGTGAGCAGGGCCTGTCCCTGGCATTCAGGATGCCGCTGGTCTTGTTGCGGTTCCTGTACGCAGCAAAGGTCACGGCAGTGACTTCCCAAGCCAAACAAAGTCACAAACGCAAGGTCAAAAACATATAACCGTGGTGAAACTGCTAAAGAAATAAATTATAAGGAGACAGACTATGACTGCTGATTGCTAATTTTTGTACTTGCACTAATTTTCCAAATTATCTATAAAACAGTTTTGTATATTATTATAATTAGGCAATGTACCAGATTTCGCTAGAACCTTTAGCTGTTAGTTACCCTCCGAGCCCCTCATCACTTCCCAGTACGCAGATCTCACTGAGGAGTACCTTCCCAGCTGTCTGTCTGTCCGTCCCCCTGGGTGTTCCTCAATAAGCATACTTTACCGTACTCATGTTCTTGTGGTCATATTCTATTGCCAAAGACCAGTTCCGATACCAAGAATGGAAGTACGGAGGACGGTAAAAATCCCCAGATGTCATTCTTGCCTCCTCCAAAATATCAAGGGTACATCAGTTGCATCCTCTCCAAACAAGACCGATCCCATGATTTGTTTCACCCCCCCAAGTTATTTCCTGGGAGGCAAGTTAGCAAGACCACTTTTGCCAAGAGCACAAGTACGATCTTTGCTTTCTTGGTATTGAGTAACGTCTGTCTCCTGACACCTTGTACCACCCCCCTTCCATGCCAGGCGCTCTGGGCTGCCTCGCTGGATACTGGCCAGCTGCTTCTTCCTCTCCATCATGGTTATGCTGTGGCTGAGCTGTGCCAGCCTGGTCACTGCACCCGAGCAGCACGTCAAGGCGCAGGTAAACCAGAGAGCTGTGCTGCGTGCTTGGCAGTCCCTCAGCCCCCCCACGCCAAGTATGGCAACTTGGCCCGAAACTAAAGGCAACAGATGCACACCTGCTCAAATGCTGGCAGAATCCCACCGTTTCATCACTTGGGTCAAAAGAACCTTAGTTCCTCTGCCAGAGCTGCTGTACCCCCATAACGTCAGACAGAATCGACTTTACAGTCTTATTGGCGTGAGAGACGCCACGCTAAAATGCACATTTAGGGTTTATTGTCCAGTCAGCTGAAACATTCACATTTACATGCTCTTACAGTTGAGCATCAATGGAGATATGGACTTCTGGGAGGACGTCCAGAAAGTCACACCCTGCAATGTGACTCCTGTGATTGCTATGGCCGTCAGCCAATCGGATGAGGGCGAGGAAGTTGGGCCCCTCCCAGTCAAGGTGGACTTGAGCAAGGCCACGATCTGAGAGGTCAGTGCTATTGGCCTTGCTATGACTGTCGCTTGTGTGTGTGTGATATTTTGGACTATTCATAATTTTTTTTGTTTTAACATCAGTGGGATCAACCTGTTGGCTTTTTTTCCCCCATGCATAACATCATCACCAAGCTGCCGGTTTGATTTACCAGCATTACGCACATCTTTGTTAGAGGTTAAACCCCAATTCCAGGGATTACATTTGGGAGGAAAAATAAGCCACGATGATCTCAGGGCTTATTTCACATGTGCATGTCTGTATGTTTTAGAGGAAATCCATGGATTTATAGGGTGGCATCCTGCAGAAATCACATTTGCCTTTACTTCCACATAATTGGTGGTTCGACGAGGAAAAGACCTATTAAGGAGGAATTCCGCCCAAAAATGGTATTAACTTCATCCAAAAGAATTCCTGTTATATGTACTTTGGCTAGATAACTGGCTTCTCTGACATATTTAAAATACATTCCTGTGCTTCAGAAGGCATTCCTGCTCCTGCAGTGGAAGTCATCGGAGAGTAGTATCTTTTTCAGAATTTTTTTTTTATATGTCCCACATCAACATTAATAACATTTACTTAGTAGATGCTTTTTGTCCAAAACACGCAGTCTGGGGTATGAGAGCAGTTTCTGGGAAATAACCGCCTCACTCAAGGGCCCAACAGTGATGCAATTACGCTGCCAACTGGGGGATTCGACACCACAACCCCGCACCGGCAGAGCTGCTAACCACCTGCCTGACATTGCTGATTGTCGTCTGTGAAGCTCCGCGTTTCGCTTCTGAAGAGGCCCGTTTCAGTTGCTGTGTTTGCGTTACAGGTGCCCCAGCACCTTTAAAATGGGCAATTCTTAGTTTGCCGTGAACTGATGCCATCAGAAGATAAAGCAGAGGTGTCCTGCTCTAGGCTCTGTGCACCACAGGCCCTGCTGGGCTTTGTGCCAGTCATGCTAATTAATTAATTAATATTGCCAGATTTAACCTTTTCTTTGATGGCGATGTCAACTAAGTTAATTGCATGATTTAAAAGATGTTCAATGCATTTGTTGAAGCTGTAATTTTTCAATTAAGTTAAACTATGTTTATTGTTTAATAGAAAATGTTTATAGATGCATTGATTGTTTTGGTTCTGGATTCTTTAAGACAATCAGAATAAATTAACCTTGAACTTCAAACTGCATTCATATTCCACCCAAGTGCTTTAAAATCATTCATGAATTAAAATGATGACAATGGGTTAAATTATTCATCCTGATTTTTAAAATTACAAAAGATTTGTAAGTTTTACCCAAACATGTTCACTTTTAACACTATTTACAACATTCAGCAGGTTTTCACCCATCCCATAATTTTACGTGTGCGTTTCATTCCACATAAAAGTACATTATTAATAAATGGCATTTTGAGGGACTCTTGTCTGTGAGTGCAGGTGTTGTGCTTTATTGTTCATTTCCTAGTTTCCGTCAAGGCGTTTATGTGACGCAGTCCGTTCCTTTTGTGTTGACAGAGCATTTTGCTGGACCACGGCTGAGGCGAAAAGTCTTCTGTCATGATTTTCGCAATGAATGGGGGCCTGCATTGGCCGGCTAATGGTGGGTAATGAAAATAAAAAGCTAGCGTCTGTCCTTGAGTACAGTTGTGGAGCCCTGCACGGTGTTACTGGACAGTGTTACTGTAACGAAAGTACGACTGTGAGCAGCCACTAAGCATCGAACGTAAGCAGTGTGTGTTTATTTACTTGTTTTTATTTATGTATTTAAAATATAACTAATGCTTTTCATAAAATCATCAGTGAAATTTGTTCTAATCTAGTACCCCTCCCGATGCCATTGCCCCTTAGTACTTAACAAAAGTTTACCATTAACTCTGCAAGTACAATTTACGTTATTTAAATTGGAAACAGCATTTGCTTTGGAAACCAATTAACGTTACACAAAAAATATTTGGTTAGAATAATCCAGCAGGCATTAGAGGACAAGGAATGAAAAATCCCAAGGTAGGTAGACAAAACTAAAAGGTTCTGCGGGGATACAAGGCCAGTCGGCTGAGGTCTTCTCCCGTGCACCCTAACCGTATATGATTAGGATAATTGTTTAACGTCAGCTGAAAAAGAATTGCAGAATGTTGAAATTAGTGTAAAGCGCTTCAAGTTTGTTTTGTGAAAAATGCACATTTGTAATACTTTGTCATACTGTGTAACATTTGTTTTTTAGACATAATTAAATTTGCGTCGTTGCATTTGTTTACATAGAGACACTGAGACACAACAGACCTTCTCGGCAGAAACGCCCCCCTCCCCCCCCTCAACCTTTGTTAATGTCTGGAAAAGGTTCTTCTCTCTGGTTTTCATTTGATGTATTATTTATTCAGTAACAAAAATGCATGTTTTGTATGTTTTAATAGTTTAAATCTGCTCAACATTTCAATGGGGCAGAAAAATACCGTAATTTGTGACTATGTGAATATGTTTCTCTTGTTTAAACATATTGAATCGATATTATAATCGTCTTTAAAAAAAAAAAAAACTAAGAAATTTAAAAGCCATTCAAAATCGATAAGGCCACAATTTTTTATTGACAAAATAACATTGATTTTTGTTGACTGATTGTTTTCAATAATACGTGTTTCCTAAGATGCTAAAATAAAGGAGCATTGCTGTTAGTATGTTTGTTTATTTGCAGTCTTTAGAAGCATTTTATGAGTGGTTTCAAATTTATTAAATGGGTAATGATATTTTTTTTTAGTAGACTATTCTGAAGCACTGCTTTGCAAACGAGCGTGCATAAATGTGCCTACCTCTGACCTTGAGGTAGGGAGATCTTCGGATCGCAGTCAAGAACATACGGTCACAATCCGTCAGTCCCATTGTGGAGTTGGATCTCCATGCCGCTCTGCTGTGGAGTTGCATTAGGTTTGTCAAAAAACTTTCCAAAGTTAAACAGAAGCTAACCTTAGATGAGTTTATCATTCTGGTAAAGTAATTTACGTTTGATCAAAGCTTTTATCTGCATGGTCTATGTATTTTTACTATACTTCAAAAGCCGAGCGAGAGGGGGAAACTTCTATAAAAGCCAACATTTCTGAGTAATTGTCTGTCATTAACAATAATATTTTGACTTGCTTACACCTCTGAGGCAATGCAGACGTTTCGCTTTAAGGGAGGAACGGGCAACCTAAACATTTTATATTTCTTTGTTTAGCAGATGCTTTTGTTCGACGCAAAGCACAAATAAAGAAAGTCAGGGGTCACAGTTTCCAGCACCTCTGCAGCAGTTGATGTTCAGGCCCAACGCTGACGTGATAGCTTTGTTAGTCACGGGATTCAAACTGACAAATTTCCGGATACGGGCACGGATCATTAACCTACTGTGCGCGGATCATTAACCTGCTGTACTACACACAACCTTGTTGTCAGACAGATGTCACAGTTCACAAATGTCAAACAGTCTCTGTTTGTGAGCAGGGCCACTTCTCATGTTGTTGCTTCGGGGTCACGCTGCAGGTGCTATCTTCTGTGCTTGGATATTGGCAACGGTTGCGACCCCCATTCTTACAAAGTCCGAATCATGAGCTTCACCTCAGACAGAGATAAAAAAAAGAAAGCAGCTGATTACTTCACCAGAAAAAACATGCCCCCCCCCCCAGCTCTGGGTGGGAAATCAGTAGCTTTGGGGCACCATTTGTGGTGATTTGGATCATCCCTGTCGCTGATTGCCAGATAGCACGAACAGTGTGGAGCGCCGCCCTTCAGGCACCGGAACGCTTTGTTGCTTTAGTCTTGTATTCAGATCCCACACGAATGTACAACAGCAGTGTCCTCCTGGATCTGGAGTCCGGAGACTTACAAGGATCTTCGGAGCTGCTAAGATACCAGCTACTCCTCTTTACAGGTGGGTAAAATGTATGTAATAATGAGTTGTGAAGGCATGTACACGTCAGCTGACCCTAAGGCGCTTGTCTATTCGGCCAAAGACAGGCAGGCAGACCGGAGCCGTCATGAACACAGTACAGTTTAACACAACTGTTACAGACAAAATGTGACATTCCTGAGATTCTGTCAATAAGTCGTTTGTAAAAATGTCAGTAGACTGAAAGCTGAATCAAGTATGACATCTGAACCTCTAATCACATCGCCACAATTAAAATGTTCTGTTTATTACAGCGTTACTTTGTACCAAGCACTGAATACATAATGCGTGTATGCAGGCCACGGTCCTCGGGCGGAGTGCTCAGGGTTGCCCTGTATTTCTGGGAAATTCTGAAAGTGATTAGATTTAACCATGAAAAAATAAATTCCATAACACAGGAGCTCTGAGTTTACTGTCCACTTGCACGAGACCATGAAACGTCATTGTATTTTATGGTGGAAGGCTGACTGTGGTGTTGAAGGCCAACTACATTTAGCTCCGTTATATTATTCTGAAGCACTACACAAATGCAGAGGAAGTGCATTTTATATATACGGTACTTTGTTGCTCTTCAGTGTACGGAAGAATTTTCTGGTCGTTCCACGTGATGGCGCCAGAGACTCATAAGTAATATGCTTTAAAGCAACGTTACCAGAAACACAATTTTAAACTGTATAAACATTATATGTTGTCAGTGTAACTGAAATTTATAGTGTTTAATATCTGCCACAAATGACTTATTCTTAAATATCAAAATGATTCCTTTAATTTGTGTATTAAATTGTAGTCGTGGAAGAAAAACAAAAAGAGTTAAATCTATGCAATTGTCTGATCATGAGTGAGTTTAGAAAAGGATTTTGAATTCCAAACTTGACACTGACGTAACAGTGAACTCAGTAACACTCAGACCTGCTGTGTACCTTATAACCATTCCATAAAACGTTAGTGAATGACTGGCAATTAGAATCACAACCACAATAGAGCGCCATGAATTTTAGAATATGGTATAACAGCAGTTTGCGAACAGCCTGGAAAAACATTTCTGCTGAATTGACAAACAGGCTCTAGCCATTCTCCCCTGAGCCAGAAAGCAGAAGAGCAAGCACAAAACACACTAATGCAATAAGGTAAGTTTACAACGCGGAATTTAACATTTTGACAGTACGTTCCATAATAGATAGAAAATCCTCAGGAATCTCTTTTACTTATTACAGTATTTTTAACTCACAAACTAATTTAACTAACAAAACACAAAACTTTTGGTAATCATTACGAGGAAAAATAAAATCTATCTATCTATCTATCTATCTATCTATCTATCTATCTATCATTTTAATTTAATAGAGATTCGGCCGTTTTCGGCATTTCCTCCACGGTGGTTGGCTAGGCAGTTTAACCATATGCGCCTGATAATAAAAATATCTTTGCAGCTTGAACGTGAGACAGAGCCGCGCGTCATCGCGCACGCTGGTGGAGCGTCGGCGTATCCGCTTTCTTATCGAGCTGCGCGCTCATAACGAACGTGCTCATGTTGGGTCGTTGGGGTGCACAGCGAGCAGCGTAAATGGGAGCTGCCTCTTACTCATAGCTGGTGACATTAGCATGGTAAAAGATGATTCACTCGGTGCTAGCTTGACGCAAGAGCACAGCGAGCCCCCAAAAACAAAGTCGGCCTCTTTCATTCACTGTACTTTGAATGCTAGCAGCGATCGTACCCAAATGTTTACGGCTGAGTATGGCTTCCTGTCCTGCTGCTTCCAAATGCTACCAACAATGAGTTAAAAAAACCCGATTTAGGTTGTTAAAGTTGGGTAAGGAAATTAAAATAGTGGCAATACGAATCACCTAAATCACTGTCTACCTTAAGAACATTAACATTTACTGGCCCACTTTATCAACATGTCTTCTGTGCTCCATTAAAGGGTGCCTAAATATGAAATATGCAGAAAACCTAATGGCACACTCACGACTGGTTTTGATCCTAAAGGGCCATTGTCGGGTTAGCTGTAATGTGACTTATACCTGTCCTGACTAAAAAGGATATGTATAGTTAGATTTATTTGCCTTAATTTTAAGCATGTCATATGTAAGCTATCCTGACATCCTCAATTCATTATTTTGTGAAGTTCATTGTATAACGACCAGTGTCAGCTGATTGCACTACACCTGGACACTTGCAGGGGGCGCTAGATATTCTGTTTTGAGCAGTGCCTTGCTCACTAAAGGCTGGAGCTCCTACCTGGGCAGAAGTGGCTCTTACCAGCTCGCAGAGACACACCAGTAACAGCGCACTGGTATCATATCCAGAAAACCCAGCGAGCTGAATTCAGTCTGTAATCCTTCAAGACATTCAGTACCTGTTTATGCAGCGTATGTCAGAAAATAGTGATACCCCTATGAAATGTGACATATGTGACTCTTGAACAAATGACACAGCAATTCTTGTGGCTTTCACAATATTTAAAAAACTGGATAGCTTCTGTTACACACACACACCTACAATTACTGCAAGGTGTCTCAGCAGTCCTTGTCTCAGAGTAAACCAGTTTTCATATAGAAATAAACAGTTACTCTTGCCAAATTGAGATATGCTAAAATACAAGATTGTGTGGCCCCCCCCCCCCCAAACTGCTGCAACAGAAGATAAACGAGGATTCAGAACATCTGCATGAAAACGTGGGAGTTCAGTGATGCTGAGGATGCTGTTGGTGGAGTTTCCAGGAGGACGTATGTCAATCTGTTAGGAGGACAAGACTGACGGCTGCATGAGACCCGGAGTAACATCAACCAAGCAAAATCACTGCAGAAGCAGACCAACAAAGAGGCATGTTAAATGGATATGTGCAAATTTCTCCCTACTCTCCCTGTAAAGTAAAAGAACACAAAAAACATGCAACTGTTACCTAAAAAATGTCAATCAAAAGCAATGATTTGATGGGTAGCAGTGGTCTGGCACCTCCAGCTCTGTGGATTTCATTGTGATTGTGTGTGTGTGTGTGTGTGTGTGTGTGTGGTTCGCCCATCACCGAGCAGGTTTCCGGTTTAGGAGTCATTGGTATCACTAAATTGCCTTCGGTGTCTGTCCCCTGTGATAGCGTGACCCCCCAGTCCGGGCCGCACCCTGCCTCGTCCTGGAAGCAGCTTTAGGTTCACTATGACCCTGATCACTATTAAATAAATGGTTATGGAAATGGACGGACATTCTACAAAAAAAAAAAACATAATTTCCAGACCAGATTCAGCATTTATTAAATGTGCCAGATTTACAAATACTGTTATAATAAATATAGACCCGACATGTTGCATTAGGTATAATTTTCCATGTCAGATATATAAACCAAAATACATTTTTAACACACTACCTTTAACTCAGAATACACTGTCAAACAAAAAAATATATATCTTCGTTTTCTGTTGTCAGTGATGAGTTGGCATGCAGCCCTCTTTAATTGACCATTTCTTCATGTCTTGCCTTTATCGATTAATCATGTCTAATATCATTACATTTTTGTTTGCCTATTATTTAATTATCATTTTAGTTCAGCGTGCTCTGGGATAAGGAAAAATGAATGTAAACACTGCACTTTTGGATCTCTTTTTAATGCTTAAGGGCTCAGTGCAAACAAGTTATCTATTATTCTGGCAGACTTTTGTCCAAAGCAACCTGTGCACCCGCATAGTGATGCACTTCATGGCTTCATTATTTGATTAAAATGGATGAAAGCCTGCACCTTGGAGTATTTTATACAGGCACTTGGAGCTTTAGATGTTTGAATACAAATTCCTTCAAAATTCACCCAATACATTTCAGGCCAACCAAAACACGGTAGTCTCCCATTTAGTAAAGTCACAGAATACCAGAATTTCATTACTGCTTTACTGTTCATTCATAAATGGAATTTACATATCAACAGTAAGTCTGAACTCTGTGTTATTGTGAATATTCATTTATGGAAAATGTCTTTTCTAATCGATGTGTTACTCCGAATTATGAGATGACCGTTCAGTGTAAATTATGCATTTATTGAGACACGATATAAACTCCTGTCACTGCAAAGTGGTAATTCCGTCGCGGGGACCTTTACTTTGCTGCATCGCGATCATGTATTTCAGTCAGGTGGCGTGCACACACCAACTCAAGTAAAATACACAAGCGTTTACAAGGACTTTATGCAGTAGCGTGCAGCCTAAGATATTCTTTCGGAAATGTTTAAGCCCTTTATCACATACTTATACAACGATCAGTTGTATGAAACAAACACAAAGAAGAAAACAGACGTGAACGCTGGTTTGCAACAAAGCGACAGTGTAACTACAGGCAGCTAACCTTCCTCTTATAAAATACCTTTATCATGCCCTTAGATAATTGGTTCGTCGCTGATGCGGTTTAAAACCTACAGATAACGTTCGCAAAACGTCTTAATCACTTCCTCTTCATTTAAAAAGAAAAATATAAAGTAAGTTAGAGTAGATAGGGGACATAAACCTAACTACTACGCTGACTATTAAAATGTAACTGCCCCACGCTTCTCTCCAAACTCAGCACCGGAGCACGAGCTGACGGTTTCAAGCTGCCCTCTCTGTGAATTGATTCTACTATGGGCCTCCTTGAAACGCAGTTAAATAAAGTGGGGGTGAATGTTGCGGTTCACAATGTTGGATTCAAATTGAGTATAAAGATGTAGTTATGAATACATTTTATGTTTTTTTAAAACACTATTTATAGTATTGTAAGTAAAATCTAGATCTACAAACATATATTTTTATTCGGGCTTGACGTCCAAAATGTCTTCTTCCCCGGCATTGAAAAATGGAACGTTCCACAATTTATTCCAGGGAAAGACTGACAGTTTTTTGGGTCATGAAGCAGCTGTTCAAGTCAGTGTGCTGTGCTCCCTCCGCTAGAATAAGAAATTAGTCCGTTTTAAAGTAAATGAGTAAAGCCGCTCGTATAACCCCTAAATTGTACGGTAAATTATAATGTGGCGCTCATGTCTCCTTTACATTTGCATTATTTTCGGGAGGAGCGATAATTGTTGACATATTTCTGGTGATGCTAAGAGATTCCTAAGAAGTGACTTGCATTCTGATGGATTTTTTAAGAGTAAATTGAAAAGTGGAGCGGCTCACGTTGGCTATGATTATAGTATCCTTATTTTAAAAGCTATTATTCATTATTCATATTAATATAAATATTGTGTGTAGTGTCACACATATGTCCCTCTCAGAGCAGTTTTCCTACCGCTGAATACAGGAAATGGTCTAAACACACAGCCAATGATGATTATTCTTTGGACATGGACAGGTAAACCGAAAAAAAGTCTTCATCCACACATGGTCAGTCTTGTTCATTGAATTATTTGGCAAACCTTGACTGATCATGGTCCCGGTAACTACATAGTTCTATTCATATTAGTATTAGACTTGCTGAACATGTTCTGCAATTCTTAGAAGTTACAGTTCATTACTCTCCACAACCATGATCAAGATAAGCTGTTGGATGGATGGATAGATGGATGGATGGATGGATGGATAGCTTTCTGAAAATCTGAAGTGAAAAGTCTTCAGTTATCATTGCATCTATCATGTCATAAACATGTCAAATATGTTATCCAGCAGTATACCAGTACTCTGGGCTGCATTATACATACTGGATTAATTTTACACCACATCTTCACACTTTGTTCTTTTTTTCTGCAGTTCTACTTTTAGACAGATATATATATATATATATATATGATGAAATTTCAGTCCCGATAATGATGTTCCAATAGGTTTGGTGTGGGTCCTATTGTATAATGCTCTCTTTATGTGGCACTGTGGCTATGGGCAAGGAGGAAGTCTTAGACATGCTTTTCCCCTTGGAAACAGGCACCGGAGACCCCGTGGCATTTAGCTGGATGGGAGTTGCTATGAAAAAAGCCATTGGTGACGTGCGGATCTGCTAGCTGTGTTCGCGTAGGTGATGAGTTTAAATGTTTTCGGAGATTCCATAGACCTGCAGTCATGCCTTCGGTTGGTGTTTATCATCTTTCAGCACATTTGAGTATGAGAAGAATTTCACATTTTTATGAGCCTGTTGTGCGAGTAAGTGGTGACTTCTTTATACTGAAATATAAATCCTTGGTCTCTGGGACCTTGTGTACTGATCTGTCACCGTATTCAAAGTTCAGAGAGGGTCTTCAGAGAAAGATCTACCAAATAAATAAATACAATGCATCTGAAGCTGATTCCACTTCTGGTTTTTTTTAGAGGCAGATAAATAAATTTGTCTCTTTAAGGACTCTTTTGGTACTAAAGGCATCTAATCTTAAACATGGAGATTCCAACTAGCACTGCCGGAAAGGTCTTTAGTAACACTTTCTTCACCTTAGTAACACTTTCTTCACCAGCTCTAGTTCATTGGTCGCAAAGTCAACAACTCAATATGGATTCCCACTTGTCTTTAATGCAGATCAGATGTTCAACCAGACCTGAAATTCAATAAGACCCATACGTCAAATGAAACCTGCACTCTGGCTCATTGAAGTGGTCAAAAACACATAATGCAGGTCTACACCATGGTCCACTGGAATGGAAGAGTCCTGTCATAGGCTACAGCTGCGATCATCCTGTGAATCTGGGTTTCTTCCTTTGAGCATGTTGTGCGTTTGCTAGTCGTAGTGTTTATCAAAACACGTCTTTGCTACTTTGCCCTTGCTATTGTACTTGTAGCACAGGGTAGACTACAAAATTTTGTTGGTAGTCACTTGCATGTGATGTCAAGTAATTCAAATGCATAAATTAGAAAATTTACATTTTGTTCCTCTTTCTTACTGTTTTATTATTTTAGGATGGGATATTTAGCCTGAATGATATTTTGGTAGCAATGAATTTTTGAACAGCATGGGGACGTGATACTGGGCCCATCCAGTGCTAATGTGGATTCTACCTCAGAGAGCACATCTTATACGTATTTCGTGTGGGATACCTTCATAACAAAGCTTTATATAATGGCTCCATGAAATTTTTTTTTATTTTGAAATATGTATTTCAATCAGCAATCTTTAGTTAATCGAGTGAATTAACATTGTATCATATCCAAAGAACCAGCAAGTGATGTAGCCTTAAAACACTAATGACACTATCTGCTAAAAACATTATTATTTTGGTTTATAGTTCCTTTGCGTTAGAATACTTTCAAACCCTTGGATGACTGTGTTCTTCTGCAGCAAATAGGTAATGCGTCCGAGTCCGCAGCCATCACCTCCTTGCTTTGGCCACAAATCTTGAAGCATTTCTTTGCTATGGTAGCAGTCATCTTCAGTCTTGCCGAGATTCCAAAGCCTCGTGGAGCGGCGCGCTCCGGATCAGCAATCCAACTCCGTTGTTCATCGGCAATGTCTGATGAGATGGTGTCTCACCAGGAGGTTTCTGTGATGAAGTAGGCAGTTTTGGGCTACGCAGCGGCCCGGCGTGCAAATCCCATTTCTGGAGAGCGAGAGACACGTGGATTACTGCCACCTGCCCTCAACTTTCAACTTTCTTTATGCTTCAAGATGTTTTTAATTGAAGAGATCACATTATTTATGCTTGAATTTAGAGCCAGTAGTGAGGACTGTCTGGATGCCTTTAAAAATATCACATTTCTGCCAACATACTCGCACCAATTTTCAAATACAATCAGTGAGGTAGTGTGGAAACAGTCATTCATTGAGAAGATTTTCTTTTCTTGAGTAAGTGTCGTTCTGTTCTATTTTCTTTTACCGATATGATGTCAGGCATTTAAAGATCAAATATTTGTGAGCATGGCTTGTTTAACTGACACTTCTTCGAATGTTTGAATCATAATTTCTCCATCTTTTTATCCTATTTTATCTGCCTCTCCAGAAAAAAAAAAAACAAGATGTAATATACCCAGAAATCTTCGTATTATTGCTCGAGTTTATCTTTCCCTTTCTTTGTCTTTCCACAAAGAGGAGATTATAACTAGATATGAAGTTATGAAAATTCTGAATGGACATAAGAAAGCATAGAATAACCCTCAAGTGATCTTGAGAAGATGAACGGCTCTCATTAAGCGGACACGTGCACTTCATCTAAAAAAAAAAAAAAAAACAACTTCTCCACCAAAAGAAAAAGGGTATTCTATAAAATATGTGTGCAGTGAAATTAGGCGTTTTCGTAAGGAAGGCTTTCCGCATGAATAAGCAGGGTTTATGTGTGTCCAAGGTCAGCATGAACTGTCCGTGTCTGGTTGGACGTGGATCGTGGGTATGGACAGTGGTGAATGCTGACGCCCGTGCATGAGCATCTTCTGGAGACACGAGAGTTGCAATCGCTGAAGCTGTTGGTGTCGCACACCTTCAAAGAACCAGATGGAGTGTCTGCACGGCCAACAAGTGAGTGGCGCAATCTCCAAATGTCGTGTGGGCATAGCAAAGGGGAACTGTTAGAAAGCAAAGCTCTGTGTGTGAGAGGCACTGCCAAATTGTAGATGGGAACAGTGCTGGGTCCAGACCCTGGGACTGGTGGGTGTCTGCATTGAGTCACTGCCTAAACAAAACTCAGACCGGTGATTCTAGAAACGGGACATTTGTTATAAAATGCACACGCTGCAAATTACCTTTCACAGCCCATTTTATGTATGAAAGATGCTCCACTTCAGCCTTAATTTTATTGTGTGAGCATTGCAGTAATTTTAGGTGGGTCTTGAATGCATGTACAGAAGTTTGAATGAATGGGTATGTGTGTGGTCTGATGTGTGCCTATGTGGAAGTGTATTACATTGTGGGGACACCCAAAAAAAATCCTGTTATGTTGATGTTGTGGGGACCATTTTTTTTTGGTCCTCAAAGAGGGAACCTCAGTTTTATAAAAATGCCAAAAGTCTAGTGTTTTATTCGGCTAGTTATGGTTAAGGTTAGGGCTGGGTAGCTGTTCAGGTTATCATAGTTGGGATTAGGGTTTTTCCTATAGAAATGAATGGACGGTTCCCACAAAGATATGAATACAAGCACATGCGTGCGTGAGTCTGTGTGTGTGTGTGTGTGTTTGTGGACAGGCATGGACAGGGGCCAGCACACGTGTGGCTGTGAAGATCAGTGTGTGTAGCTGAGTGAGGATGCAGGTCTGCATGGACGGCTGCGTGAGCGGGTACTGCGGCGCGTTCCTGTGCGGCAGAGCTGGTCCGAGTGCCAGGCCGGGCACGCCGCAGTGGTGCACGGGAGCCTGATTCGCCGGCGAGTGGAGCTGGCAGCCGAGACGCTCCTGCAGTAATCAGCGAGAGTGTGCAGCGCTGGCCCTCTCCACCTCTCCGTGCCTGCCGTTCATCCACATGCTGCCGCTGCTGCTGTCTGGGGGAGGGGCAGGCGTCAGCGTGGGGGGAGGGGCGGGGTGAGGAGGCCCGAGAAGGGAGGCAGGGGGGCCCAGCGCCTTTGGCCTGGGGTTGATCGTCTTAATGCTACAGCTTTTCAGATGTTTATGCAACGCTGAAAATGGCGGGGGAGAAAAACAATTTAAACCTTAATGCTTAACACGCAGGCAAAACTTGTTTTTGCATGTGATGTAATGCCACACATCCCGGGAGGATCGGAGCAGACTCCCAATGCTCCGAAGGCTGTGGACGGCTGCAGGGGTCTTTCACTATGTCCCCCGGAACCAGGATTCACCTCCGATAAAACAGTTTCTTCTGTCACTTTCCATTGCCGTCTTTCCCCCGGAATATAATGTACCAGTAAAGAAGCAGTTCCAGAAGGGACTCACAGTTGGGGGAGGGGTGGTTCAGTCAGTAGGCCATAATACCTTTTCAGAAGAGATTTTCTTTTTTTCCCCCTGTACTTTCAACTAGCATATTACAGGCAATAAGTACATTGGAAAGCATGTGTAAATAATAATACCTCCCTAAACAAAGTATGTCTACAAAATTCTACTTGTTTAGAAGAGAAACGCAAAATTAAATCAAAATAGCAGGCAAGGGGTGGATCTCATGGTATAAGAAATATGTACAAATAAATAACGTTTTGGATGTAGAGGGTAGATGGCTTTAGAGTGGAACAGATAAGGCATGTTAAAGTGATGATGTCACGGGCTGAGAGACGGATGCGCGGAAAAGGCAGAGCGGGCCGGCGGAGACAGGGCGTGATGGATAGGGGAGGCAATGAGGGTGCAGGCTGCCTCGGAAGGAGCCAAGGCTGGGAGCAGTCGGTGATCAGGGGTTAGCGCTCTGCCGCGGCTCTCTGTGGGCGTCCCCAGAGCCCGCGCCGGCGACTCCGATGACAGAATGGGTTTACTGTTACTCCTGTGCTGGCCAGTGAGCCCCATCCCCAACCCCCCCCCTCGCAAAGACAGCTCTCCCGGCACAGTAGCGAAGCGCGACAATCCAAAGCGCGAGGCTTTTCCTCCTCAGGGGCCTGGTTCTGCCCTCCCTGTATGATCATACCCTGCCGTTTACGAAGCAGCGTGTTATGTGGAGTAAAATTAATGCTTAATGAAGTTAAATGAAGCCTTTGTGATGCAAGACATGTGGGGGGGGGGGGGCAATGACAACCATATAGAAAGAAATGTGATACATGCCCTAAAAATAAACATTCGCTATTCACAAATTATTTCATTATTATTTTGTATGGTGCTCCTGTGCGAGAAAAATATGGTGAATAAAGGGCAAAATTAATGATAGCGATTGTACTAATGCAGGCTTTTATTATAATTAATAATATTATATGCATTCTAGTCCATCGTCTTAATATTTACTTTATCAGCAAGTGAAAGGCTATGTATTTAATTGATTATATAAAACCTACGGTTAATTCTTTTGCCTTTTACCTTTTTAAATTAACATCTTTATTGTGTGTGTATTGTAATACATATTAAGATAATAATATAATGTGTTTTATTATACTTTCATATATTGCAACATCAGTACCATATATGGCAGTTTATCATTTTGTCATTCTGGGCAAATTGTTTAACTGTGCTGTTGATAATGATGGGACATCTTCATTAATCTTAATCTTTATTGTGGGAGAATGCTGGCGAATTTCTGAAAATCTGTTAGGTACTTCTCTGCCAGCATGTGTGTTCACAGGTGTAAAACAGACTCTCTAGACACCTAAATCAATTTAAAAGGTTACCAGATGGCAACTGTAAAAAAATATAAAAATAATGTTGAGTTACAAGCTATACATCAAAGGAAAGATACAGTTTTCTGTCTGTTTAATACTGGGCATCTTCCTCAGTGTGCCGCTCGCCCCGCCACACTGCTTATGCGGGTGTCAATGTCAGATGTGCTAGGCTTATGTTTGCCATAGACGTGGGGTGTGTCCGAAATCGCGCACTTGCGTCAGTGCACTGAGATGTAGTGCATAGTGCACACTTCCTTCTGTAGTGCACACTTCCATGGGTAAGTGCTGTCCGAAATGGAACACTAACGTTTTGCACTTACCGGAAGTGACGGACTAGCATTTGGTCGCGATTCTCCAGCGCGCCAAAAT
>JAABNX020000038.1:5091196-5105108 GCA_015163995.2 Mormyrus lacerda
CAATGAGAAGCCAATCCATCGCTGAGGAATGTTGTGCAATTTTTCATTCAACTTCAAATTCTTAATGAAGAATCACTTTGTGTACAGCTGCTGTAAATGTTCACAGTGTACTGTAAAAACAGGCTCTGTGTTTGGAGCCACCCCAATCCTGATGTCGTGCTGATGATTATCAGAACTGTCAGTGCAGAAGAAGTTGAAGAATTTTTCTACTGGCTGGGCAAAACTTTGCATGGGGGCAGCGATGTGATTTTTGGGGATGCTATGCTACCCGTAACACGGTGAAAGGAGCCCACAATGTCACCTCTAGCAGAAACAGAACCCTGGGCTGTTGCCAGGGTGCACTGGAGTCAATTTTTGTTGAACATACAGGGAATAATTGTCATGTAATTAGGGAGTTCTTTCATTAATATATTTTAGATCCTTGTTTGCCAAACCACGTGGGACACTTCTTCCATGAGACACCCTCCTAGACAATATACAAAGCAAAATGTCACTTAATGCCCACCGGTTTTAGGATCCCAGATATGTACACCTTGACAAAATTAATAAAATAATATTTCTGTTGTTGATTACATTTAAGTATGTGTATGTGTGTCCTATGTTCTGTGCCTTTTGTTACAATAAAATGAAATGGTCCTGCTCTCTCAGGGGCGAATACATTTTTATGTGTTTATAAACAATGAACCTCTGGTATGTTCCCAAATTCTTCAGGTTTTTTAGCCAGTCACGTGACAAATAAAACTCCTAACATCAGCGACTGACTCAAGTAAGACATTCAGGCAATATTCGACTGATGCAATCTATATCATTCCCAGCGTTCATTACCGCCGTATCACTCTTCGGCAGTCATGTCTTTCGTTCGGTGGCCGGGAGACATTAAATGTGCGCGTTTCCTTTAAGAAGCCCCCCCTCGCTGACTCCACAGCAGAGGGGGAACGGTCGGATTCCTGGAACAGCAGCTGGGAAAAAAAAAATCACCAGTGGTCTGTTTCAAGTCCCCCAATAGAAACTGTGCCTGATTTGTGGCCAATGTTGGAGATGTAAAAAAAAAACGGAGGAAAAAAACACTAAGGGGGTAGCTATGGAGATAGGACGTTTTCCTGGCTGCTTTCTTTGACAGGTGTTGAGTGGGGTAAAAGTCTTAAAACAGAATCCAGCATGTACGCCAAAGGAAAAGGAGCTGTCGTCCCTTCCGATAGCCAAGCGAGAGAAAAGTAAGTGAAATTACGCACTCACGCGCGCGGCTACTTTGTATATCACGCGCTCTCAGCGATACTTTACTGAAGTATAAGTAGTTGCTATTATTTAAAGGGCTGTACGGTGCGCGGTTATGTTACTTGCGCGTGCGTTTCCCGGACCGTCGCTTTGCTAACTTTTAGTTGCCGCTCTTTCATCCTTCTTTAATGTCCCCCCCCCCACCCCGAACACGAGGATATTCGGTCGTTTTTGATGTAGCTGTTTCTTCCCCAAACAGCACACAAAATATTCATTCGTGTTGCATGCTGACGGCGGACTGCTTGGCTTTTTCTTGGCTGAAATAACGCGATTAGACCCCAAGTTTGGGGGAGTTGTAAGCGGGGACGTGAGCTTCGTGTCGCGGCGAACGTTTAGCGGGGGATATGTTGGCTTTGTTGTCGGCTTGCGAGGAGTTGGATGGGCGGCCGCGGACCCTGTGAGGCACGTTGTGTGACTGTAAAGTTTTCCGAGGGATGCTGTGGACGGCGGTTTTAGTTCTGCGCTGCTGTCTATGAGCGCACCTTCCTAAAGCTTTGGCAGCATGCATGGTCAAAATGTGGCTTTTCCTCCCTCGTTGTTTGGAGTTAACCGTAGTTTCATTGGTTATTAAATAATGTTAGGTTATTCGACCGTAGAAGGAAGTGTATCAAAAACGTTAATTTCAAGCTTTTGCTATTGTGTGTTCTTTTGCAAAAGCTATTTTACATAGGTATCTCTTCAGTGAACAGTGTTAGTGTCGGCGATCGTGTGGTTTTTTTTTTTGTGAATGAAAGACTTTTCCGGTTTTCACCATGATTTACAATGACTTCAATTAGTTAGACGAATAGGAAGGGTCATCAGAAATATTCAAGATAAACGCTCGAATACCCTTAATGTATATGGGTTGATGTTTTAATATCAACATAAACTTGGTCAACAATTGAACAGAACCATCAGAGACCTGTTTAACTGGATAGTGTTTAATTAAAAACTGTTTAAATGTATAGTGAAGATGGATGTGGATGATTCTGTATGTATATCGCAAAATATTTTACCAAAGCGATGCGTTTTGTTGTTGGAATATACCTCAGCAGTTAGTTATTTGGTTTTCTCTTGGCTGTTTTTGGCAGCCGCACCGATATTTGAGATATTTGTCGGCTAATTGATAAGTAGTTTTAAATACTCCTGCCAACCCCCATCACGAAACAAGTCAGCGATCATATCCGCCTTGCACTGAGTATCGACGAAAGGCAGATTCTTTCACTTACTTTGAAAAATCGACGAAACACAGAAAGCACTAGAGTATACTGAAACGTTTCGAAGGGTTCATTGTTGTAAAGGTGATGCTAAGCATTTTACTGACAGCCTGCATCCACCGTGCTCTATGGCCAATGTTAGTCTTTCTGATCGACTCTGTAGTATTAAAAGCTGGCTGCTCTATCATGTAAACCTATTAAAATCAGTCGCCTCTTGGGCTCAAAAATGAAAATTAAGAACTTTATGGAAGTGCTAAAAACTTATGTATCTCTTGCATGTCACCCGTTTCCCCTCTCATTGTAAATATTTTGTTATTCTGTGGCAGATAAACCTGCATGTAAATAAGTGTGCGTTAAATATGAAGCGTCCGTTGCTGCAGCGTTGTTTTCAGATGTCTCCCGGTGTGAAGACACCACCACTGTCACGGTTGATATAATAGTCGTATACCGCATGCAGCAATGTTTGTTGTACAGTTTAATTCACGACAGTGCTGCGGAGTGCAGGCTTAGTTGATGTGCTCGTTCCCACGTAAAAGTTTTTTTTTTTTTCTTTCCCCGTGATCTGTTGCTGGTTGGTAAGAACAGTGTGTCAGTAGGTTGTGTATTATAGGGCTAACAGGGTCTGGTGCCACCGAGCTGTGTTATGATTGGGTTTGATTGAATGCTGAGATCAACCCCCTGCTACTGTGCAGTGCAAATTTACAGTGATCTTAAAGGTCTTAAGGATACTTTAGGTATTAAAGTACACAAACTGTTTTGACAGTTACGCTTCATTTAGGCATTGCAGTAAAATGACTGTATTCTGATACATGGGAGAACCTGTATTTAGTTAAACTCGACTGAGGCGGGAAAGCAAAGCATATGTTAAACGTTAAGGTTGTTTTAATGTGTTTTTGGATCTGCTGTAACATCAGGCTGACTTTAAGAGGGAAATGAGCGTTTTCTTGTCTCAATCTGATATTTCATCAGATTTGCATGTATGCACCTCTTACAGAAACCCGTGAAGTGGCAAGGATTACAAATAAAGTTGGTTGCTTGTAAATACGAGAGAGAAGTGGCATGTAGTTTGGCGACCACCATAACGGTGCGTCTGTGTGAAGCAAACATGCCGCAGATTTGTTAATGAAAGTTGCACCGTAATTATAGTGAAACATTGTGCATCACAGAGAGGAGTCTTTAGTGCTTGATTACAGTTTAAAATTGTGGGTAAAGGTATTGAAAGCTGGAGGAAAAACTGATTGGTCACCTCAGACTTTCTTGGGTGTCTTTCTTGCTTTGTGTTGATCGGCCTCTAACAGAAAGGGCACCACACAGGCATGCTGGGCTGACAGTCACTGGCACGCATCTCCTCCCTGTGGTCCATCTTTACCACACTGTACACCCTGGATCATGCCTGCATGTCTGTTTCACCGCTCAAGTCGGTCAGAATTCTCCACATGTCTGATGTGGTTCGTTGCTAACAGAGTTGCAGCAGCTTGCTGCTTCGGTTTGCTACCAGAGTGAAGCCTTGACCACTCAGAGATATGGCGCTAAACCAGATCGGTGTAGATAAGACCTGCTGCTTCATATTTCTGCTTTCACACTGAGGACTGTAAATCAGACCGAGATGACACTGTTTGAGTTATCCTCTTTCTTAGAGAGTGTCAAAGACCCTAAAGCCCTGTTTGATTTCACCCTGAACAATAAACTCCTCCATCAGAAGGTCTGAACTCCTGGTTTTAACCGGTGTGAGCATCTCTGGCTTTTGTTGTTGTTGTTGTTGTTGTTTGTTTGTTTGTTTGTTTGTTTTTTATTTTATTTTATTTTTGAAATGTTTGCAGCAGCATTGTGGGTTTGCGACTTGGCAGGTGTTTGTGGAAGCAGTTAAGGCCTTCAAGGGGATGCGTATCTGACTGTCCAGTGCGGAGTTTTCCTGTCCGCGTTTAGATTTCTGTAAAAATGTGTCCCTGAGAGCAGCTCTACTTAACAGATGGAACAAAAGACTGAAATTGGCTGGATTAATAAACAAAAGGTTTGACTGTGGAACGGCGGCCCTCTCGCAGGTGTTCTCTGCTTGTGGAGGCACAGGAGCACAGTGATACCAGCACTTGCGTATAGCTAGAAATAAATACAAACCAATACAAGGGCGTAATATTGTGAGGAGTCTCCTTTTTTGGGAGTGTGACTGTAAAGTAAGCGGATCGATGACGCGGTGTGAGCCTCCTATACTGAGTAACCTTGGGACTGGCGTGAGGAATGCTGATCATTGTGCATTCTGGATCTGTGCCTCAGGTTTCCTGGGATGATTTGTAAAAGTAAAAAAAAAAAAAAAAACACGAGTGGAAGAAGAAAGTGCTTGCAAAATTTTGCTTGGGAATTTCAAGGCCATTATTACAAGCCCAACACCACCCCCCCCCAAATGTAGATTAACTGCATTGAATAGGATTCCTACTGTATACAGAGTAGCTTTGAAACGGATGCATACATGCATAATGACGGCTCCATTG
This sequence comes from Mormyrus lacerda, assembly GCA_015163995.2. Taxonomy (NCBI): domain Eukaryota; kingdom Metazoa; phylum Chordata; class Actinopteri; order Osteoglossiformes; family Mormyridae; genus Mormyrus; species Mormyrus lacerda. The sequence goes on from JAABNX020000038.1 coordinate 5,096,154, forward strand.
AAAACATTTTTGTATGAGGAATACAGTGTCTTTCACAGGCCGAGCCTCCGACAGTCTGAATGCTCTGAGGTCAGCATGTATCATAATGATCGAGAGTCCTATTGAAATCAGTGGAATTCATACATGGCGTCTTCAATACGTGAAAGTTAATCACTTGTGATTTGAATCACAGTTTGCTGCCAGCTTTTTATTCTTTTTTTTATGCCGCCTCACTTTCCCTCCACTTTCTTCGTCTTTTTTTTTTTTGAGCATCCAAGCATATTAGTAGTAATCTTCCCAACATCTCTCTCGATGTGCTGATAATTCCTCAGGTCTCCCTTAGTGGACTTTTCGGTGACACAACAAGCAAAACAAATGTGTGTGCATGCATACTCTGTCACTTAATTTTCTTTGGTTACTGTTTGTGCTAGTGTGCCATGTTGTGTTTTGTCTGGAGTCTGTTTTTAAATAAATAAATCGGAGCGTTCTTGAAGTCGGAATTCAGCGCATGTTTTCAGGATTGCCCGGTGTTTACGGGGGGTCGCCTCACAGAGCGGGACAAAGGAGGCCACTGCTGGCACACCTGTTCACACCGGTGCTGCCGTAGGGCCCGCTGAAGCTCGCACATGCTCAGATGTGACCTTTTCTGTGTTTTCCCTCTCTCAAGACCGTAGCCTTCAGCCGCTGCTTCTGTGGTCGGCCGTATTTGTCCGCGGTTTCTTCAGCAGGCCCGTCCACTAAAAGGTAATTTCCCTACATGAAGCGTGAGTTGCAGCACTACGAACACGAGGCCTGCTTATATTTGTGAGGCGAGTATTTATTTGGTGGTGATCAGTGGATATCTTTTTAAAGTTGTAACGGTCGATTAATCAAAGTAGTGATTAAAGTGGAAGCACAATTGATGCACCCAATTTGCTTGGTCTCAAAACCCTGGAAAAACACTTTTTCCCACTCGTGTTTTTTAATGTTGGGGGCTAAAATAAACTGGAATCCCAAGACTGAAGCTTGACCGCTTATTATAGTTTCTTATGATGAGAACAGCTGGCTTGGATATAGTATCAAGTCAGTGCAGACATTTGAGGTTAATTTTGATCAGTCCATTTTGCGCTCCTGAGAGAAACTGCTGAATGTGTCCAGGGAACACTGAGGTTAAGAAACTGCTGTGTTGAGGCAAGTGTGATGTTGCTCTGACTCGACTCCCCAGCTCTGCCTCTCCTGTCTTTCTCACCCTCCCTATGCTGCATTTTTTTTGCTTTCTTTATGACCACGGCGTCGAATTATAAAACCAAAATCAAACAAGTTCATTTGCAAACTCAGTGTGTTTGGTGGCTAAACTTGTAGCCATGGGCAAGATATTAAGTTTTGTTGCAGTGACAGAGCTCTTCCTTGAAGAGTCACCACACTTGATGGTTCCTCAGCTGTGTGGTGTGTAGGGCTGAAGGTGTACTTCATTCCCCATTGGTGCACTGTTAGGTCACTCAAGGCTTAAGAGTTAAGCAGGTGAACTAGCATCCGCACTTCATCCAGCACCTGTGATTGACACAACTCCCACTTGGCATAGTGGTCACCACTTGGTCTGATATGGAGTGGAATGGCATGGTCATGGTTCCGCTTGGTCCGATATGGAATGGCATGGTCTGGTTCCTGCTCCCCCAATAATCCTTTCCCCAGAACTTTCCTTAATAGTTTTCTTTTTTAAAATGGGCAACAGAGATACAATTATAGGTGACAGAATTTTGCAGAGTGCTTGGCAATCCCCGGAGCATGTTGAGGTGTGGGCTCTTTGAGGCACAGACACACAAGGCTGGGGCTGACGGTTTGGGGGGGGGGGGGTCTCCCCTGCTGCCCCGGCTTTCCTTTGCCACCCATCTCCCTTCCATCCCACAATTAAAAGTTGCCTTCTTTCATACAGTAATTTTTTTTGGAATTTCTCATGTTGTATATCAGGCAGAAACGTTAAATCCCTCAGTAAATGTTTATAAACAAATGAGGAATAATTACCCTAAATACAGAAGTTCTCTCGTACTTTGAGTTAGAGGAGAGTAGTGTGGCTCGCTCTACAGTGCAATACGAAGTTCTTCCATGGTGCCGTACGTCTGTTATTAATCTGTGTGTGCGTGTCCGAGTCGAGGTGGTGACAGGTGATGTCTGCCCTCAGACCGTTCGGTGTCTCTACAGATAAACATTCAGTGCATTAAGAGCAGATCAGAATGGGATTGAGCCTCCTTTGTAGATACTGGGAACCAGCGGTTTGCTTTCCCTTTGCACATTGTCATTGTCCAGGTGTAAATTGCAATGGCTTTGACTACATGAAACAACAGCAGCAGAGCTGTTACGCGTAAGCATTATGTTTTGTATCAAGTAGAAGTTGCGGGAGGTCATTTTGTATTATTGACAACTGCCTTACATATGTAAAACAAATGTTGCGGAGTAGGATGTCGAAGATGAAACGTGGCAGGAGCATTTAGGCTGTCCTTCAGAAGGTCCGAGAAGCCTTCTTCATCACCTTTAGCTCAAAGCAGTTTCTTACAAGTCTGCACGCAGCAAAGCTGAGCGAGGGAGTTAATTTTTGCAGGCAGCTAATTGTTAGACGTTTTTACATCATACAGCCGATCTAGCCGGGAAGTGTCACACAAACTGGATGTCTTGATAAAGCAAGTCTGAGGGGCGTTAACCAGGAGTGTGACCACTTAACTGCGATTTCTTACATTCATACGGTCACGCAGGCCTTGCCGGCCGAGGATTTTTTTTTTCCGGTCCTGTGTCCTGCAGCAGGTTTCAAACTACCAGGCTCTTCTTAGGGTTTCCTTGGAGCTGGGAATGGAGCAACTGGGTTTAAACAAATATGGTTTCATAATTCCCTTTGTATGATATTGTATCACCAGTATCAGGACAGGTATTGAATGGATTCAAGTGACCATGGATAATTAACGTGAGCTATCTGATCAGACGCACGTTTATTGATTAGGTATGAAGGTGACACATTAGTGTGCAATGGAACTTCCCTGTGCAGTGTGACTTCAAAAAATTGCTAAACTCTTGCATTCATACACTTGATTGGGCCTGAAAGGTTCATGTGCAGCCCTGTGTGAGTGATGTGTAATTTTTATGTCTGTGCTGAAATGCAAATTATTTTGCAGTTTCTTTAATGTGCACCTTTGTGTAAAACTCTGCAGTAACTGAGTGTTATTTGTGCCGAATTTGGAGTGGCTTTGCATCATTCCTTTCCAAGTGATGTCCCCCTGCACCCGTACACATGGTGATGTCCCCCTGCACCCGTACACATATTATCCAAACCTTTCACAGCACACCTTGTCCTGGAAATCTTGACTGCAGTCAATGATGGATAGACTAACAGTCTGGCCAAAGGATCTGCACTGAAGGGAAGTGTAAATTGCATATTATTATTCTTTTATTATTGCTTTTTTAATTTAGTTTTGAAGACTGAGAACTGAGGGGAAAGAGACTAGGGGGTGCTGTTTTTTTTTTTAATAACATGTGCTGATTCCCGTACTACTTCATTAATAATGTTAATGGACTACAGTTTTTATGTTGGCAGTACATATATTACACTGTGCAATTCTGTTCCACCATTGAGCCCATTTGGTAGTAAAGCTTTTAGCCAATAACAGTGCAGGACTTCATTGTCCCGATGTACTAGTTCTTTGTGATTTGATTGGCTTGATTCTGTAAGTGATGCATCATTGGAGGATGAGCTCAGGCACCTAATGATCAGAAGATCCTAGCAATCTGTGGCTTGGCGAAGTTCAAGAACCAGTGAAGGTTTCACTGGACTCCTGGGATGCTTCTTGATACTCACACGCTCGGCCATCTCCCAAAACATAATCAATCTTAAACAGCTCGTAAGTGGCCTGAAATTCAGAAACATGCTGCCGCTATTGAGGTGATATTGTTTAAAATTGGTAAATATACAACGGATTTTTGGATGTAGGCTACATACTCGTTGTAATAATCTAACAATGTGTTTAAAAGTAATGCCGCTGAATAATCATATATTAAAGATATATATATATATATATATATATATATATACGACTCTATTTCCTTTTAGCCATTACTTTCCTGATAAAGTAAAATAAAAGTTAAAAAAAAAGCATAATGACAAAGCATAAAAATAAACCAGCCTCCAGAGTTTTCCTGTTGTGGGTTTGGCTGTTCAGATAACTGCTGTGTTTGCACATAATGTGAGAAGATTGAAGACTTTGGTAAGACTGTTCTGCCCGTGGTGGGCCAGTTTGCCCTCCCCCTTTGTCGGAATTTCCCCATTATACCTGCAGACAACATTGCGTCTCTTGTTCTCACACCTACTAAATATCATCATACTTTGGAATGTGATCAAAAGTAAAAAAGAAATGATATTTTATTAACACCGTGTCTGCGTTAATGCAACAGATCTCTAGGACTGGGGCTTCTAAGACTAAGATTTATGTGGTTTCTAACCAGCTAATGCAAATCTGGTGCAGCTGTATAAGTACACAGCGATTAATGGTCAGTCCTTTTAGTTATACAGAAAAAAAATCCAAAGGCTAAAAGGTATCCAATGGCAACTGAAGAGCAAAGAAAGGAGCCTGGTGTGTATGTGCCGTTTACCGTGGGGCCATCAGGAAAAGTAGCCCAATCCTAAAAGCTAGGCACACAGACTGACCGCAGCTGTTTCGTTTGAATGCAGACTAACATGTATGTAGATAATCCTTAACTTACTATGTTTTGTTTGCTCTCCTCCTCTTCGTCTTCCCCTCTCTGGCTTTTCTACACTTTCTGGAGTGTAGACCACAAGCTTGTCATGGTTTGAGCAGGGATGCTTGTAAATGTGTCGTGTTTTATTTTAATTGTTTTACGCAGAAGCTTTGTGGACTATAGTTCAGAAGTATTTCTTTCGTCACTTATTTAAATATTTTGATGTCCTAGATATGTTGAAATTTGCTTGTGAGGATGTAAAAACGATTGTGTGTATTTTTGCTTAAATATATTTGGATAACTTTTGCATAATGAGGCATTGATGACCAAGGTATTCTCTCCCGGTATCTTAGCTATCTGGTGGTAAACATTTCAAGCAATTACCGTCTAATGATATGACGACCGAGTTTATAATTTATCTGTAGTTTGGAATGATGGGTATTTGTAGCCTATTTTAGACAACTCCTTCAGCCTTCAGAGAGTCTGTCTCCGGTGTCCATGGTGGCCTTCAGCTGTCATGCTTGGTCAGACTACGCACTTTGCGTATCTTGCTGTTGTTTCTCGCCTGTCTCTTCTCCAGCAAACCCCCTGATCTTTTGCACAAGGTGGTATTTGCTCCTCTCAAGCTCATGGGGTTGGGGTTGTGCTTAGGTAATGCGAACCCCATGCGCAGCTGAAGTCTAAACAAGCCGTGTTAGCTAAATGCTAAAAGCTAAATGAGCATCGCTGTAACATTCATTATGCAAAAGCTGAAAACCGAGCCACTAGCAAAAACACCAGTGTGGTCTGATCGCCACCTGTATGGTATGCAAAATTTGCCTGTTGCCTGGCCAGCATCGCACCTTACTGAATTCATTCCTCACTCAACTAATCACCTCTACCTGCACATGGTGAAATTAGCTTCCACGCTTGTTGAAAGTAGCAAATATTCAAATCCAGCTAAGCAGAATCTAGCACAGATGGAAGCTTCTAATATCTTTGCGCAAGAGTGGAAGAATTATTATACTGTGTGCTGCAAGCAGCCTGAGTACCTAATGCATTTTGTAACATAGGCTTTTATTTCCTGTGGGCCGGCCCACTTTCTCTGAGGTTGTCAAGTAGATTATAAACTAGCTAATTTATTATTATAGGGTTATTGTCGGATTAAATGTAGATGAATAACAGTGTGTTTGACTTATTTTAAAACGTGTGAATTCGAACAATTTTGAATTTGAATTTCTTATTTTCTCTGTCCTGTGGGTTCTGCCGCTTTATTTATTTTATTTTAAAGAAATTATTACTTATATGGGTGGTTTATTTTCATCACTGCTGTCAGTTCTATTCTGCTTCTTAATACCACCTAAATAAACATTATTGCATAAATATGCCGAATGTCGACCTGCGGATGTTGTTTTGGTTTCCCCAGCTTGCTAAGCGTCCTTGTAAACTCATGCTTAAATTTGTGTCATCGGGTGAGATTTAGGCTGGCTTCGTGGCGTGAATGTCACATGAATTTCCAGTGTGCCCGCCCCGTACCCAACAGCGTAGAAGCAGGCTTGCTTTTTCTGGGGGCCGGTGCCCCTGAACTTAGGGTCGGAGTATAAGGCCAGATCACGGGGGGCCCTCCCCAGGGACTGCCTGCCCGCAGCCGCCGCATGCTGCCCTCCACGCTGGCCTATGCCTCTTGTTAACGATCTCCATCTTGGACAGCTCTTAGTTCTTAGCAGCACTGATGGGATGGGGGGGGTCAGCATGTGTGGGCCCGTTTGCCACCGATCCCCTTTTTGTCCTTCATATGCTAATTCATGCACGTTACCATGCGCCTCTTCACTGAGTACATCAGTGTTTCTTTTTTTTTCTCTCCATTTTATTGTTTTCTCATCTGGTTCTTCTGACCAAAGTGTTCCGTTTCCCTAGGACTAGGGCTGCGTGATATCACACCGTGATGTAATCTATCTCGTATGCCGCATGTGCAATAATCACTGGGACTTTAGATAATGTGTGAAAGATTTGTCCAGACACCGGCTTCTCAATCCTATATGGACATTTACTTAAGTCAACGATTTGGTCAGCATCTTAGTAGTGCGCCTAAAATATTAATGAGATTGTTTGTTTTGCGTTTTGTGACGCCCAAAAGTTAGTAGTCTGTATGAATTCGGTGTACCCTTTGTTTATTAAACTTGGTTTGCGGAACACGCCACATGTTTCTTTTTTGGTAACGTGAAAGTGATTTATACGCACCGAAGATGCCGTGAAGAAAGGGCCAGCTCAGCAGCCACAACGTCTTTTCAAAGAGGAGATATTGTAGATAAACTTGGTAAACAGTTGGTGTTGTGGCAATACTTTTTGCAATTTTAAAGTTTAAAATGTTTATTAATACAGGATGTTTATACTGATTTATACAGATGACTAACTTTTGGGCCTCACAAAATGCCTCTCATTAATATTTTAGGCACAGTACTAATCTTCTTACCTAATTGTCTGCGTAAGTAAATGTCTGTATAGTTCCAAAAAGCCGGCATCCAGACAAATGTTTACACCAATCACCTGAAAGCCTGGTGATATCGTGCAGCCCTGGTTCACACTATCCGTCGTCCCATCTCTCATGTAAGGGGATGCTTGGGTGCAGTTGACATACTGGTGTAGTGCCACACCCATGGAAGTGTAACTGTCGGTTCTCAGTCTGATTACCGGTATCAGACGGATAGGAGCAGGCCTGTGTATTCTTGGGTTCATATTATTTACATTTGGTATCCATTTTCATGCTGCTGGTTGGGGGTGGGGGGGGTTCCTTGGTATGTTCTCTTGTTTTGTTCTCTTGTTTTGGTGCTTGTGCGCGGGACAGAAAGCGCTGTGCATTGAAGCCTGTGTATATCTAATGCCCTTCTTATGGGATCGTTTTCTCCTTTTCCCAGTTTTTATAACTGACCGAAGTGGTTATTTCCAAAGCATTTAAGATCATCATTGAGCGGCCTAGGCTGCGGCGAACATGATGTTTGACTGATTTTCACAAGTGGGCCGTTGGAGTCAGTCAGTGTGGAAATTCAGGTTTAGCTTTTGTCACATGATTAAGAAACAGGGTCTACTTTAGCCCATAGCAAGTGTCTGTGTGCCTACTGTACTCCCTTAGTGCCTAGATCCCTCTGAGCATGTTCCGTTTGTTTAGCTCTAACGACGGTGGCATGGCCGTGCAGAACACATGGAATGAAATCTTTGTGCCCACATTCTGCTGCCCCAAAGACCGGAGCGCAGCTAAGTATTGGCTCTTACACACTTATTCATTGGATGTTTGTCAGTCTAGGCGACATCCATTCGATAAACTTAAAGGAGCATCATCTGGTCATTATCTTCATGACTCTTGTCATGCTTGACAGTCTCTCTTCCCTTGAATTTGTGACAATTCTGCTGAAATCTTGGCAGACCCCATTATACACTGTATGAAGGATGAAGACCATTTAAGATGAGTTGGTTATGCCCTTGTACCAACTATGTGAACTGCTCATTTAACAGGTCAGAAATCAACACCCGACTAACCACGAAGTTTATTTATTTAGAGCGTATTTAGCCTATTAGGGTAATTTAACAAGTAGTAATTAACACTAGGCTTACACAAAACTTGTATCTGCCGTGTAGAACCTACCTGAAGCAGCTTGCTGCTGGCCCTGTCGCCCACGCTCTCGCTGTTCGGGATGGTGTGTTGTTTCGCAGGTTAAGACCATGTGCCCAAGGTCAGGAGGTCTCTGGTTCAAATTCCATGGTCAGCATAATGATTTCATTGTCGTTCTTGGTAAAAGGCCCTTAACCCAAATGTTCTAGGGATTGGCTCACCCAGCAATCCCAGTCTCACTTTGGATAAAATTGTCTGCTAAATGAGTGAAATGTAAATGTAAGTGCCTGGAAAAGATAACCGAAACGTTCAATTAAGTAAATTAAATAAAGGCACTTGTTGAAAGTACATTTTGTTTTATTGTTTTAATTCTAAATCAGAGACTCAGTCAAGGGGGGACCTTCATGAAAAATGCCTTATGTAGTAGCGTTTAGGGACATTTCTGTGGGGACGGCAGTATTGTGAATGACGACGTGAACCAGCTTGTGTAGGCTTGGGAGACAGATTTTGAGGGAAAAGACCTGTAATATCACTGTGCTTGGAATACGAATCAACATTGTGTTGAACCACTTATAAATAAACTTAATCATAAAAATGATCTGTGTGTGTATGTATTTATGTATAAAATCAGTTACAATATAGAAGCAGTAAAGTGAGCTGTAGCCCACAAGGATGTAGATGTGTGTGTGTGT
>JAABNX020000038.1:5105208-5117011 GCA_015163995.2 Mormyrus lacerda
AGCCCACAAGGATGTAGATGTGTGTGTGTGTGGGGGGGGGGGGTTTAAGTGATTGGATGACATGTGACTGGGATGAAAGATGGTGTTCTGTGTAAACGTCTGTGCTGTTTTAGAGTGATGGTGGTTTAATCTTCACGCACTGGAGAAACGCCTAGGGCAACGTTGCCAGTCAGCTCCCAAGCACTCTAGGTGTCATATTGTTAGGATTAGGATCTAAGGGTTATATTTGTACTGTAGGTAAAGGTGAGGATTGCTGCATCACTGGGGTGTATCCCAGGCCTTTGGTGGGTCCACGGAAGCTGTAGCTGGTAGCAAGGTGGCCAAAACGGCGGGCTTAACTTCAGCCTCTCGTGAATATTAGGGGAAAGGGCAACTTGCGTGGGGGAAAATGATGCAAAGCTACTGAATTCAAGTGACCGGTACAGAGGTTAAGTGGTGCAGAAGACATTCGGTATCATACCATTGTGGGCTGTGTGTGTGTAAATGTGTCACTGAGACAATAAGGTTCCTTTTTTTTTTTTTTGCTGGCTGGTAAAAAGACGTAAGTGGCTGCTAGTTATTTCTGTCCGCATGCTGATGTGGCTGCTTCAAAAAGCCGACCTCAGACTCTGTGTTATGTTGTGGCGCTGCTCCGTGCCACGTTTGCTAAAGCAATTTGCTTTGCTTGTCATAACTTTTCTCCAGGAAAGGTGTTTTCTCTCCTGGGAATTAGGGGCAACTCCGGGGAGAGAGTGGAGGTTCTAACAGAAGTCCCCCCCCCCCTTGTCTTTCAGGTTAGCTTTATATGTGTACGAGTACTTACTGCACGTTGGAGCACAGAAATCAGCACAGACCTTCCTGTCGGAGGTGAGTAACTTCCGGAAACGTAAATCCTGAAAAAGATGCTGAATCAGGTAATGCTGGTCTCATTTCCGTTAAGGTGGGATTAAAGTCATCTAGGTTAAATAACAGTTAAATTCAGTTTTATAATCTGGTAAAGAAATTTGATTTATTTTTACCTTTTAGACATAAATAATAACAGAAATAATTTTGATATCGCTGCGTTGATATTTTTAAGAAAAAAAATGTTAACTTTGTAATTGTGTAACGGAGCCTTTGGAGCAGGGTTTGGCAGGTTTTGTGAAAGGATGCGAGTGATCAGCCCAGATTAACACATACCAGCATCCCCAAGTCCTTTGGGTAAGGGGTCGTCCTACAGCCCTGCGGGGTATTACAACGCCCTCAGCAGTTCACCTCCGGCAGACGTTACTCCCTCCCCCCCAGCATCTGGGGGGGGGGGGTGCGCCCGCTCTGGCTGGCCCCTGGGCTCTCGTAAGTGCTGCCACATGCGGGAGGGAGGGTGCGATCTCAGCCGCTGAAAGGTTGGACGGGTGAAATTGGTTAATAACGTGTTCTTAACCCGAGTGCCCAAAAAAGCCCATTCAGCAGTGAGCTGAGGATCTCTTGGGGATTTTGCCCATTCTTTGTTTCAGATATAGTTCTGGCCTGACTGTAAGTATACAATTGTTTTAATGATGTAATGGACTCTGGTCAGATTCTTGCGTGTCCATTTTCCCTCCTGTCTCTCTCCCAGATGTCTTTGTTGCATGTGACTTAGCGTGCTCCTCTTAGTGTACATCTCACAATATGCTCCCCCGTGAGAAATGTCACAGATGTTGCTCCCCTTAGCCGGCTCTAGCCCCCTCACTTTGCTGCTCACAAACGCGACCGGTTTCCACTTATTGTTTTGACCTGCAGAACGTGAGGTATGTCACGTGTCCGTAATGTGACGTGTGACAGGTTATGACTTGATGCCTATTTCGGACCTTTGGTATTGGCAGTGCATTGTGGGTATCGCACCCCCTCTCTAGTCATGGTCAGTATAGTGTCTGCTCCATGTTCTCACCCCACCAAGGACCTTGTTCCCTTTTGGTTTTCTGCAGGGAGTAGTATCTGAGTCACATTGGCTGTCCCTTGTCCTGGGGCCAATTTTAATCCTTCTGGCACCTTCTTTACGCCCCTGCCTCTCATGAAGCATGATCTCTCTCACATGTTTGAGATGTGTATATCACAAACATGGCACACTGTGACCTAACCCCCCACCCCACAACCACCTCGATGATTGATCTCATTGGATAAATCAGTCACGTATAACAAAGTATTTAAACAACGGACATATGGAATCTTAGAACCCATACCTTGGCCAGGCAGTGGTAAACTGGTGTTATGGGACATAAATACTCTGCATTACCCCCGTTGCGTTGTTGGTTTCCGGTACTAGGTAGCCTAGAACGTCTGTCTCTGTGTTGCACACAAGTGTCGCCAGGCAGTTTCTGTGTACAGACCGCACGCTTGCTGGGACCGTGCCGCATGCCTCGCTGCTGGCCATCCGCCACGGCTCGCCGCCCCGGTGAGGTCGTTACCTTCAGCTCGCTGAGACTGGCCAAAGCAGAATTAAAGGAACACACAGAACCAGGCCTTATTGCACTGTTTGTCCAACTCTGTTTGGGATTTAACCAAAAAAAATGTTTAGTAGGTATGAAATTTACAGATGTTAGACGCATTGGTACACTTGTATGCGCTTGTATTGTGAATGTTGAAATTATAAATGATGTAAACACAGGGGCCTGAATGTAATATTAGTTGATTAAAATGACTGTGTGCTTCAGTAGTGAAGCTTGCAATCTCGTTAAAGTGTAACGTGATTGATGTATTCTCTGAAGATTCGGTAGATTTTGTAGATCCTGCATCAAGTGGAAACGTGTCATTAATTGAAATGCAATTTGGCTCGCAGCCCCAGTGATGTGAATTTAGTCGGACCCAGTTCTGTGAGGCAACTCCTGGAGCAGCCTCGTTAATCTGTGATTGTTTTCGCTGGGGCCGACTGTGGGGAAATCCTAGACGGGCGAACGCCGGCATGTCTCAGTCCGGCCCCGTAAGCTCGGCTGGGATCGGGGGGGGGGGGAGGATTCCCGTCTGATCCCTGCACTCTGCCGCCCGCAGATCCGATGGGAGAAGAACATCACACTGGGAGAGCCTCCAGGATTCCTGCACTCATGGTGGTGGTACGTATGCCGTGCGACGAAACCGGCTTCTGGCCCGATGAAGGCCCTCGGTTTTGGCGGAAGACGCGGGAGTGTATCCCGTGGCAGAGCTCGTTCTCTCCGGCTCTGGGGACCCTGCCACCCCCCCCTACCCTTGGCAGTAATGGGGTTAGCCCCCACGTTTGCACACCCCTTCATTGAAAAGAGACAGATGATTTTATTTTGGATGCTTCTTTCCTGAATGTAATCAAGAGAAACCAGAGGAGTGTCGATAAAGGCTCCAGCAGTCATCAGACTGAAGGGAGAAAAATTGACACTTGACTCACTTAACAGGCAACTAATTGCAGGGTACTTTTTTCTGTAATTGGCATTGCCTTTCGCCGCCGTTATCGACATCGTCGTCATCATCCTCATCATCGACAATGGATAGAGGCTGGCTATGCCTTTTAAGTATTGTGAAACTGTCACTCTTCATGCAGCGTTTGTTTCCGGGTAAGACTGCAGCGTGCAGAGCCACTAATGCCACGCTCGTGCTCCAGTGCGGTTTGGTGTCGCGTGGTGTGAGGTGAGCACCTCTGCCCAGGTTTGGCTGGAGCTCGTGGTGGGGTTGGGGGTGGGTGGGGGTCACAAGTTTCTCCTGCACTACAGGTTGTCCAAAAACCAGTCCAGCCTGCTGTGATGGATTAGCCTCTCATGGTAACGTCTGTTGCTGTGTGTCTGTGTTAAATTTAATTTTTAATATAGCACAGGGCATCTAAAATTAAATCTACCTGCCTAAGAAAATGCACGCAGGCTTATCATTAGACGCACAGAGCGTCTGCGCTTACAGTTTGTGAGAAGTCGCCTTTCTGCCTGGCGTTGGCAGAGCCCCCGCTGTGGGGGGGGGGGGGTTTGTCAGTCTGACTGGAGCAGCAGCACGTGGCTGGGGAGCCACGCCGGGGCCAGGACCCCTCTCGCCCGCCCTGACACCCCTCCCCCAGACAAAGGGTCCAGATGGCAAGGGGAGATCCTGCCCCTCCCCTTCCCGCCCCCACCCTCAACCTTTGTCTGCGAGGGCCGGTCTTTGTTTGTTGGAGAGGCCCCCGGACGGATTAACTCCTTGCATTTCAGGCTCCTTTGTGTTAAACAGGCTAATCCACCCCCCTCCTCCCCACCCCAGCCTAGGAGTCTCTCCCCCCTCCAGCCCCTACGCGCTTCCTGTTGGGCTCTGGCTGAAAAGACGAGCCAAGCAGGCCAGGGGCTTACAGCCACGGGGCGTCTGTGTGTGCATGGGGGGTGCCAAGGAGAACTGATGCGCAAGTTTGAGGGGGGGGAGGGGGGGTCACAGAAGGTGGGAGAGATTTATTTTTTTATCTGTTTATAAAGTTTTTTTTTTTTTTTTTTTTTTTTCTTTTTTTAAATTTTTTTTTTTTTTTTTTTTTACTTTTGCGCATGTCGTGTGCGGCTGTCCATCCCAGGATGGACTGTCACGTCGCCAAGGTGGAACATCTGTAAAGTTACTTACAGCTGAAATTCTCGGTACGCGACCGCAGGAAGAATGTGCCTTTGTCGCAGGGTAATTGTGTGGCGTGGCAAAGCCGGTTGGCCCGGCGCTGCTCCTGCGGCCCGTTTGTGATGTCATTGGAGAAGGGAGGGGTGTGCTGACTGCTAACACACATGGATAAATCACAGCCCTTTTCCACATTCGTAGGCAGAATGTGCCGAACCTGCAGCTTCCTTCGTTCTCCCCGTTGCTCCTTGTCAGATGTCGGGCTTATTAGTTCAGCCTAAAGGGACTGTTTCTGTGAAATTCTAAAATGTTCGATTTGCTGTGTTGTTTTGTTTTATCTGTGTGCTGCATAGCCTCACTAATAATCTCTCCATTTTGGTGTGCTGCTCTTTGGTCGTAGCACTTAAGGTCTGGGTCCTGACCTTCAGAAGCTCCCAAAGATAGCTAACGTGGGTCCTACTCGCTTCTCGCCTGTTCTGCCACTTTCTGAAAGTCCCTGTGTGAGTTTTTGCTTTCACATATGGACTCTGTCAATCCTCAGACGTGTCGCACACTCCGACATGGGTCTCCCAGCTGCTTGACAGTAGAATTTTGACTCCACAACAAGACAAGTTTGTCATCGTGAATTACACTTCTTTCACCACTCCTTCCATGGCAGGACAGTAAATAATTAAATGTTTCATTTTCTCCCCATTGCAATCTGTTAATCTGGAATTGGGACTGTTCTGTTTTTTAAATACCCTGCCCCCTTATCTGTCTCAGAATGGATGTTTCACTCAAGATGCCGCTATCGCTTTGTGAGTGTTTGTTTTTAGTTCAAATAATTTTTAATTACTGAAAATGTGCTAACAATTAAACTTGACAATTACGCGACCCACCTGTTTTTGCTTTTTCCTGGGTGGGGTGGGACAGGGAGGCATTCTGTTGCAGATGTGTTTGTAAGTTGTAGAAGATGTAGTGGATAAGCAGCCGAAAATGTGACCAGAATATCAGTGGTTCTCGTCTGACATTTTAAAACTCATACTGCTTTTGTACTTTGAGTTGCTTTGGCCTGAAGCGCTTTGGCATAAAAATGCTTAAAACATTCCGCAGGTTAAGCATTTTTTTTTTTAATATTCTGTAGATAAACAACCTGAAATCTGCAAATCCTCTTTCTGGCTTTTGAAACAATGGCAGAGTTTCACTGTGGAAAACCTGGGCTGTATTTTAGTGTCAATGGCATCTTATAAGATATTACAGTTGCATGCTGGGCCAATATACTGGAGATTAAGTGAATAAGAATGCCGTGGTTTTTGTGTTGGTTTTAGTCATGTTTTACGTGGAAGCAGCAGGCGGGGGGGGGGGGGTAATCCAGTGCCATTTTGTTGAAAGCCAGTGAATGCAGCTGACAGTCTGAATTAGCCAACCACGGATGTCTCACTTCCCACCTGGAAACAAAGAGGACATTGGGTTATTAGCATCCTCATCCAAACGTTCAGCCCCGGCATGTCGCTTCTCTGCGGTGACAGACTGCGACCGCGCTCATTTTATTTGGCCATGAGCTGATTGGATTTGAGACGGTCCCCGTCTCTCCCTCCAGCTCAGGCCTGACAAAGCCATGCTCTCTTTAGCGCTAGCTAATAGATATAATAATGGGCTTTGCCTTATTGTTAAGTGACTTGGAGGGGCTCAGAGCGGTCTTGAAGTTAGCGCTGCCGCCGTTTCCTCTCCTGTTCCACTGCTGCTGCTCTGCTTTTTACTTATTTTTTTTTGCCGCCGTCCTCCTCTGTTCGTCTAGGCAGGCTCTTTTCCTACCTGCCCCTCTACCGAAAGGCATTCTTTCTCCTGCATGTCACTCACCATACTCTTGTGAGGTGCCTGCCAAAAAACTTTGGGTGTAACTGTCAGTCCAATCCACTCTGTAAAACAAACATTGTTTCATTGCCGTCATATTTTTCACGTCGTACATGCATTCTGTTCTTTAATTACTCGGATTATCGCTAAGTGTGTTGTCCTTGGGGATAAATGTTTTCCCTTTCATCTCTTGAAGATTCAGCATTTAATGGTAGCTTTGAGTGGTATCGTCCGTGAGATATCCATTAAATCAATATTTGAAGATCTTAAGCAGCGTAATTTGTATCAGCCAAACAGGTATTTCGAGTCAATGAAGTAAATAAGAGACTTTTTGTTATAAAACCACGTCCCCCTGTTCAGCTTTTAAGGATTGGATTTCTCCTAGTTGAACAAATCCCTTCCTTAATTGATCGGTAAACGGCAGCTCTTGTCAAATGAAAAGGGAATTAGGATGACATTTGTTTACTGAATCCAGTTCTGGAGGGGAGCCTGTGAGATGGGCTGGACAGTAATGGACTGTAGGCAGTTTTTTTTTTTTTTGGTCTGCCTGATGTATCACAGTGCGTTTTGTGAGCATGGCTGTTGAAGCATGCATGTGGTTGAATGCTTGATTTTAGGGTTGTTTGGTTGCTGGAGCGTGTTGGTTCATGCCTCTCTTCCCCCCCCCTCCCCCTCCTCTACAGCGTATTCTGGGATCTGTACTGCGCGGCTCCAGATCGACGGGAGACCTGCGAGCATTCCAGTGAGGCGAAGGCCTTCCATGACTACGTAAGTGGCAGCCTTGTTAAGCATTTGCCTGAATCACTGATGAGTGTCTAGGTGGTAGTCCCATTATTGTGATTTTTGTGTGTGTGGGGTGGGGGATGAATCATGTCCTGAATACCACTGCACGCTCTTGAAGACTCGCCTCAGAGTCCCACCAATGCTGGATGCAGGTTGTGGCGTTCGCTGGATTTGCTTCCTCATTGTGACCTGTCACCCCTCGGACTACCTACGGAGCCAGCAGGGAGTGGGCTGTCAGGGTGCCGGGCTTTGATTACTGTCTACGGTTTCTGCGCAGGCTTGACTCAAAGCATCTGGAGTCATCGTGAGGCATGAAGAATGGCGCAAAGCTAGCAGAGGAGACCGTATGGTCAGCTGTTCACTTTAGGGGGAAAAAAATAAAAAGAATTCTCAGGCTGGCTAGAACTTGAAGTATATACAGAACATGAGATTATTCTTCTAGATTGTCTTTACTGCTTCTCATTCCTGTTCACCCATTATGTACAGAAAAGAGATCTCTGCTGTGTTCTTTAGCCATGGCCCCATCGCAGTGTTATGACCCCCAGGTCCGTCTCCCACCTACCGTGTCCTGACAGCTCTGCCCTTTCTCTGGGGTTTCAGCAGAGGACACTCGGCTCAGATATCCTATTACTAAGTTCTAGTCTGAGGATTAATGACCCGTTTCCCTTGGCCTGTGACCTCGCTGAAGTTTAGAGGGTCAGAGTGTATCCGGTTAACCCCAGGTCGGAGAACATGGGTCGATTTGGTTTTTTTGCGTTACTGTGTGCTGTGCTTCTCTGGATCTTCTTCAGATGCCAAGTATACTTTGATATGCTATTCAGGGTGATTATTTCACGTAATGTTACACAAAATAGATACAGTTTGACTTCTTAAATGAAGTTGCAGTGAGAGTATCGCACTGCTTGTCTGTTAAAGAAACTGTATGTGTGACCCAGAATCTGTCAATTCCTGCCTTAATAGATGGTGTCTTTTTTTTTTTCTTTTTCTTCTTTTGTTTTGGAGAACAGTGACAAAAGTGAGTATGATTAGCTTGTTTTGACTCTTTCAACAAGGACAAATGTTGTGTGAAGGAGCTTTTCTCCAGAGGGCTTTGTTTTGTGGCTGAGGGACGCTTGTGACGAGGCTCCGGTGGGCCAGTCTGGGCCTGCATCTCTCTGATTATCTCCGTCACGGAGCCCCCAGGGGACCCGCAGTTTTGATCAGGTGGCCGTTGTGCCACGGCTGATAACAGGCCTATTCCCTGGTGTCTGAGGCTGACGAGGAGGAAAACAAGCTGAGTCCCGTGAACTGATAGATCCTCTTAGCAGGTATTTGGGTAACATCGTGACTGTCTTGGCCCTCCGCTGGGCGTCGCCCCCCATTTCTGCGTGACTTGATCGCAGAGGCCCCACGGCAGAGTGTGGTGGTCTGGCAGAGTGGAGCGTAGGACCCCATGAGAAACCTTTGCACCTTCACCCTGTGACAGAAGAAAATAGACTTTCAGTTTGGGGAAATAATGACATACAGTGTGTTAATCCTCAAATCTGAGGGACGCTCTGGGGCTAATCCCGGGATTTTGGGGGATTGCAACCCTGCTTTGGCTCCTAGAGACGAAGGGCTGCTCACCTCTGGACAGAAGGTGGTTTTTGGTGGCCTCTGTGTTCGCTGGGTTTGTACATCGTGTCTGCCTCAAAGTTATATGGCCTCATTGCATTCAAGCTGAGAAGAACAGACTTTCGAGGGAGATGTTTTGTGCGGGCAGTTTCTCAAACCTGGACTTTTAAGGAACATAGGAGAAAACTGTAATGTGTGTGTGACTTGACCCTTAAGCGACGGCCCTCTTTCGTCTGGCCCTTTCACCCGTACAGGGTCGAGCTGCTTTTCTTAGAACATGCAGTCGCGATGAATAAGCAGTGAGCTCGCTGGCTCTGTGCTGAGGGGGGGGGGGCACGCAGCACACCCACGTGTGCAGTGAGATGGATGCAGGGTGAGCTCTGAGTGCCCCCAACCCCCCAAACATATCCGACTGCTTTGCATCCTGCCTCTGTCCTGTTTGTAAATATCTTTATGTTTTACTGCCACTTTGCTCGTATGTCACCAAGCCCCCCCCCCTCCTACATTTTTTAAATAAACCCGGCTCTGGCCGGCCCTCCCCCATCTTTCCCTTTCTTCCGCTGTCGCCCCCCTTCCTTGCACCCCTCCCCCTCTCGTCTCTCTCTCGCTCTCTCTCTCTCTCTCTCGCCCTCCCTCTCAAAGGAGATTGATTGGGTAATCTGGCACACTGCCAGCGGTGCCCGCTTGCTTGGGGGAAGGAGAGAATCAGGGCAGAATGGAGAGACATGGGAACAAACAAACAAATAAATAAAATAGTTGCCGGTAGGGGAGGGGGGGGGTGCAGATGTGCTCGCAAAGGCTGTGCCAGCAACCCCCCCTGGCCAGCCAAGCACGCTTGTGTGTGTGTGTGTGTGTGTGTGTACTGGTGTTGGGGTGTGTGTGCGTGCGCTCTCTGTCACCCTCTGTATTTTCCTTCCTTACCGTCTGACTCTCTCCCTCTTTCCCTTTCTTTTCTGTTTTCACTTGGTATAAAGGCCGTTAATTATTTTCAGCTGCAGGCTTACAGCACTTTGGGAAGGGGGCTCTTTGTGGCGCATTTGTACCATTCCACACAGTCCTTTATGTTGACATAAATGTTTTCTATCACTAAAACAAACAATGCTGAAGCCCCGCCTGCCGGGTCACGTGATCAGGGCCAGTGTGGCACCGAGGGAGTTAAAGCCGCCTCCCATTTTTGAAGGCTCCTCCTGAGCATGCTCAGACCTGGATGTGCTGTTAATATTTGATCCCGGTTCTGGCTAAGAGGCCTTGGAGCGCTGTGTTTTTTTTTTTTTTAAGCAGCATCTTTGTTCCTCTGGACCATGATGTTGTGGATGGAGGTTCTCCTGGCAGAACGTGCTGTGCTGTTTTGTTTTGGAGTCCTCCGCCCTTCTGTATGCTGTTTGTGCTGATTTTTTTTTTTCCCCCTCATCCTGTGTGTGTCTGTCTGTTCTAACTCTGTCATGTTGCATATTTCATAATGCAAACTAAGTTTTGCATGGTCGCAGTATCGCTTACCTGCCGTGCCGCAAACTGGATAAATTGACACTTGTGTTTTTATTCCGGTGCATAAAATATTAGCAGGTATTACCTTGTAACACGGCCCCCATTCAGAGACCATTCTTAAGCAGGCGTATTAAACTCTTAATGGGTGTGTAGCAGGTGACAGTGGAAGTCCCGGTTAGATGTATTTAGATGTATTATGCAGCACAGATCAGCAGGTAGAGGGACTGGGCTTGGAGCACAAAGCTCACAGACTGACATCCCAGGACTTGGAACTTAGCAAGAAGTCATGAAATATCCAGCTGTACAAATTGGCGTAATTTCGCAGTGTGGGGCAGTCTTGTTATTAAAGCCTGTCACTTTGTCTGTGCAAAGCAGTTAAATAATAATTTTACAGTCTGGGACTGGTCTGACTTTTTGTGTTTTCTCCTTCCATTTTTTAATATATAAAGGGCATGTTTGTTAGACAGAGAGGGTGTCCCTGTCCCTGTAGTCTGTCGGGGGGTTAGTATACCAGTGGCCTCCTGCCTGGGGCCCATAATTACTAACTGTCACCCCCTCCCCCCATTTGATCTATATTTGTTTCCTGCTTTGAAGTTCCAGGGCTGGAGATACTCCAGACACACACAAAAATCATTGTGGGACGGGGAGAAAACTTCCCCCAGCTACCGTAACGGACATAAATTAGCGACGTGACTGCCCCCCACCGCCCCAGCGAGCATTCAGCGGATCGCCTCCGTTTAGTTTTCCTGCTTACCGGGTGGCCAGGACCGCTAGCGGAGGGCAAGATTCTGCTAGTGACTTCGCCGCCGGCCAGAGCGGCAGTGGTGACACGGAGTTCAAGGCCATGTTACACGGGCAGGAGTGTTTAAACCCCGGGCATGCGAACATTAAATGGTCTGTACATTTTAGTGTTGCTTTTGATATGCGATCCATACAAATCACTAGTGCTTGTGGTGAAGCATCCGCACTGCTAATTAAAGCTAATTACACAAGTAATAAGCTGCCGAATGTTTTGTTGATATATTCCTCGTTTTCTGATGTTTTTTTTATGCTAATAACTGTTGGTTGTTGGGAGATCAGAAATGTCTCTGCCTGGGTTTCTGTTGTATTTCATGTGCCTTTAGAAAAGGTGTCTTTTGTTTCGTTCCAGCATGTTCTCATTGACTTTTTCGCTTGTGGAACAGATTGGTTGTATTTGTGCTGGATCATTTATGTAACAGACGAACATGTCCTGGTGTCCTGTATGTGTGTTAATGTGGAGGAATGGTGGATTTTTTATTTTTTTTTTTGTTTTTACCAGCTTAAGACATGTACATGACTGATCATTTTTGAACCAATCGTTTTATTTTTCCGGTTGGTGAAGCCTATGCGTGTTTTTGTTTTTGGTCATCGCGGCACGCTTGCATGTCGAGTTTGTGTGGCGGATCCGGCAGTGTGCATCAGCAGAGCAGCACCTGCTGTCATAGGCAAGAGGGAGCTGGCTGGAGGAGAGCTGCTGTACATCCTTTAGCTGTGACTCTTATCCTGAACCTGAACACACGGCAAGCGGCGACTCGTATCCTGAACCTGAACACACGGCCAGCGGCGACTCGTATCC
>JAABNX020000038.1:5124155-5140521 GCA_015163995.2 Mormyrus lacerda
TCACGCCCACAGGCAGCAGGAGTCTGGGGGTGGCCGAGACGCTCTACTGCTCTTTGCATAAAGCTGAATAATCTGTGGCCACCGTCATTTTTATTGGTGTATGGTGTGTTCCCCTCCCCCTGCCTTTTTGAAGTTGCCTGCTCGTATATCAGGCCCCTTTTCTCACAGGATATCCTCCCACTTCCTGTCTGCCGCTCCAAGGAGGCTGAGGCCGTGGGGGTGGTCAGAGAGCGGCGGGGCGGGGGGGGCCCTACCTGTTAACCCTGTATCTACTGGTCGGTCGTCTGACCGTCCCTGCTGCTGCAGGTTCTGTGGGCGGGGCCTCGTACGGCCCCCTAAACTCTTCCCACTGCTGTAAAACGGGCCCCGTGGAGTGTGTAGGAATGCGGAGTGTCGAAAGAGGGCTTGGTCAGAGAAACCCTGCAGGTCACGCATGTACCCCCACAGTCGGCGCGGAGCTGAGAGGTCGCTCAAACGCCATGAGTGTGAGTTGGTCCAGAGGTGTGCCTCAGCCGCATGGGCTCAGGAATGCGACCCGCCTCACTGAAATGCCTGCCTTTGTTGTATAAATAGGCCCTTTGTCATGTAGGTGCGCTGCTGTCCCGACCCGCACCGACCAGCGGAGCTCGCAGGACAGCCGTGGCCACGTCCCCTCCACCCCCCCCCAAAGACGTCTGCGGCTCAGAGGATGCGGATGTCACACCGTGGCGCTCAGCTGGTCCCCCGTCCATCGTTCTGTCCTGTTTTTAATCCCTCACCAGCATCCTGTCTCACTCCCTAAATTCCATTCCCTTTTCACTCTTTCTCCTGCTGTCCTTTTGTTTTCTTCAGTGCCCGCCCCCCCCTTGCTGCTCTCCTTAAGTCCTCTGTTGAGAGAATTACTTGGGAACTTTTTTTTTTTTGTTTTGCTTAAAGGTGGCGTCCCAAGAGTCTCCTCCTTTTTTCTCCCCCCGTGCACCTTCTGGCCCTGTGCACTCTTCCCACTCTCCTCCTTTGACTCCCCACCCCCCCCCAAACATCCCCTCTCCCCACCGATGAGGACAAGGAGGTGAAAGCCAAGCGGATTACTGAGGCAGTTTAATCTGGCCAACCCACCAAGGGATTTTTCTGCTCGTTTTCTGCGAGGCAGCCCGGGCATGGTGTGTGTGCATGTGTGTCTGCGTGCGTACAGGGTGGGGGAGGAGGGGGTGTTAAAATGCACTGCAGTGCTGACAAAACTGTTTCTCACTGGGGTGTGTGCATGGGGAGGGGTGCATTTGCGTTTTTATGTTACTGTAGTCAGGAGTTGTGCTAGTGGTACTTGGGGTGCTTTTCTGTATTTCAAGGAGTTGGTTTTCCACTGGCGTGAAAACTGGTTCCGGTGCCGAATGACATCACAACGTAACTGGCTGTAGTATAGGCTGGACGATGTGTGATATTAATTCTAACATTACTAATACCCACATTGCCTGCTATGCATATGCAATTCTTATATTGCTAGTCAGCTAGATTAAAATAAGGATTTTTCTTACTTACTGTTCTGTACGTACATTATAGTGCAGGGAGTTTTTACGCTGTCACAAGAAAAAAAAAAACCAGCTAGCTTTGCAATTTTAATTATCATTCCCTTTATTGATTATCTAATATATTTTTAAAAATCAGTTCAAAGTTTACTTCCGCTGCTTTTGCATGAGTGCATGTGGTCTCTGAGACGATCATAATCATTTTCATCCTTGCTGTTTAAATCGCTCCTAGACAGGTTTGTGAGAAAAATATATGCTTATATGTGTGCTGTCCTAGTATATTAAACAAAACACTTTCTAAATGAGTTTGTCATGCCATCCTGATTTTGTTTTTTTTGCATCTATTCTTCCAACCAGATCACAATATTTATTTATTTTTTCTTTCTTTATCGTTGTTTTCTGAGTTTGCAACAGTTTTCAAGACCACCCGCGTGTATGTTTGTGCGCGTGTGTGCGCCGTGGCCAGCGCCACTGTGTGATCACCTACTTGTGGGTCAGCACACATCACTATCTATTATCTCTCTGCTCATGTGCTGCATCATGAGTGTGTGCCCTCCACCCTGTGTGTGCGCATGGTGGTGAGAGATCTGCACGCCTCCCCTCAGTTTTGTGTATGGGTGGGGGTCCATTTTGTCCTCCCCCCCCCCCAAAAAAAACAAAAAAAAAATTTTGCGCTGAATTCAAAGATAACCCAAAAAAAAGTGAAGGTGAACGATTCTCTGATTATTTATTTATTTATTTTACTTTATCGTTATTTTCTGATTTCTGACCTTTTTCAAGATTGTATTGGGTTTCAGAGGCTGGCTATTTGCATGACCATTTGATAAAGAAAGCGTTTCAAGTCCCACCCCGAAGTTCCAAAGAAGTACTTAGCTGGTTTGACACTTTTGGTACTATAACTTTCGGTACTGGTACTCGACCAAAAATCAATGGAAAAGCCAAAGTACCAAAAGTATGTATTTGAGGTTTAAGTCTAATATGCTTCATTATTAGAAAAAAGAGATGTGGGGATAGATATGAGATATCGGCATGTCATCCAGATGCTGGGCAGGTATTAAAATACTAATTTCCTAAAAACAAGGTTCCACTCTAATTTTGTTGCTCATTGTGGAAGATTTGTCTTTCATGTGTATTGTACTTTAATATAGTGGGGTCCTCCTCTAGTTAAACACAAACATATAATTCTTCTCTTGATAGGGTGACCTAAACTGGCAAATGAAATGATTGCTTGACTGTCACATAAATTTCAGTGATGAAGAATCTTTTCGAACAAGGTTTCTTGTTCCAGACCATTAAAATACTAGGTCCTCCCTGGTCGTCTTATTGGATGCCTTTCATGGGCAGCAAAGAACCTTTTAGTCTGGACAGGCAGGGGATCTCTTACCCTGTTCGGTTTGCAGGACCTGTTCAACCTTAAGCTTATTGATACGGCTGTGTCTCCAGACCACTCTTTTGACACCGCAAGGCTGTGTTTTACTTGCAGTCAGAGAAAATAAGCTGCTGTCAAGGCAGACATCATTGTAACACAGTGATAAACCACCAATAGCAGTGGTCATTATAAGCGAAACAAAAATATACTGTATAGCACTCGCTGATAAACCACCAATCTGTGCAGTGCTCACTGATAAACCACCAATAGCAGTGGTCGTTATAAGCAAAACAAAAATATACTGTATAGCACTCGCTGATAAACCACAAATATGTGCAGCGCTCGCTGATAAACCACCAATAGCAGTGGTCATTATAAGCAAAATAAAAATACACTGTGCGGCGCTCGCTGATAGACCAGCAATAGCAGTGGTCGTCGTCGTGAAATTATACATACACCTTAATTAAACATTCATGTGTAAAGGAAACCGTCAATCCAACATAACTGCATTTTCAGTGGAAGCAAAATAGAAAATGTGTAACAATTACACGACAGTGCATGCATATTAGGTAATCAAGCTTAATTAGGATAACTAAATTAAGTTAATGAAAGCACATTAACTTTGAAGGCTTTGGTGAGAATCCATAAATATGTGCATGCTTGTTGCTGCAGATCCTCTGTCTGGCTCCCAGTAATGCGATTCCTTTTTAAAAATTTTGGACCTGTTGTTTAACATTTAAAAATAATAAGAACTGGTTCAGAAAGCACGTGTTAGGGATGAAATCTGGATAAAGAAGCTGTAGGTGCTTCAGTGCCCGTTCCCCCAGAAGATAAAAGCCGGGAGAGCTCGGAATGCTCACAATTAAAGTTTTTCCCGCTCACCTTTCATAATGGTTTCAAAGAAACAGATACTTTTCATTATTTCTCTAGCAGAACCCTCTAGAGGCAAAATCCTTCCAACTCTTCCGTCCTTGCTGGCTAAATCAGATAGAGATGGACATTAGAAGAGCCGTGTCAATCAGGGTTGTGTTAGACTCTGCAGTGACTGCTAGCTTAGAACTATAATTGCTGTAAGAGAAACTGAGGGCAGTCCCCAGAATGACCTCTTTACAGTGATGCACAGCCGGCTAGTATTTAATGCGTATCTGTGAAATGCATGCGAGTTATCCTGAAAGTACGGTAATGCCGCTGTCTTTTCTGAATTTTGGCTATTTGCAGTTTGTTGTAAAAACAGTAAGCTTAAAGATGCTTTCTCATTCTCACAGAGCCCGTCGTGTGCCTTTGGTTAGAAAGTGCTGGGATCCTGTTTCGTAATGGCAACGTTCCACGTGCAAAGCAGCAGTCTGTTTCTTTGGAATCGCAAAAATGAAGAGATAAAGACAGGAAACTGGGAGCAAAAGGTCATAGATCTATAACAAAAAAAGTCATTGGCCCGTGACTCCCTGCTTGCGATTTGTGTTAGCATGTTTCGTCGCGAATGTGATTGTCAGCTGCCTCCAAAATACTGCCTTAAGTAGTAGGTGTGTGTTTGGGAGCCTAAAGCGATTAAAACAGTATCCATACTTGCTTGAATTTTCAAAGAACTGTCTTGGTGTGATCATAAGCAGGAAATCCGCCTGGAACCGTATTGTTTTTGTTTTTCATCGGACGTCCTACTTACCTGAAGGAAAAATGTTCTTCCTGTGCAGAGAGTTGCTCTGCTTAGTCCTCCACATCTCCGACGGAGGCCCCTGGGAGGGAGGGATTCCTGTTTGGAGACATACTTAAGGGCTTACGGGAGTGAAATGTATGTCGCGTCATCTGGGGGTCAGTTGCCTGACTTCCACTGATCAGCATGTGAGATCTTTCTCAAGATGGCAGTCCTGAACTGCGACACCTTTTGTAAGCTGTACGTCTCCCTTACTCCACTCTCTCCGTTTTTGCTTTCAATTTTCTGGAAGAGTAAGGAGTGGCACAAGCCCCCCCATCTTCCACACCCATTTATTTGGTACAGGGTCATGCAGAGTATTAATCCCGTCCCAGTAAACTCAGGGAACCAGGCGGGGGCTCCCGGTCTGGAGCAGTGGAGAATATGCAGGATTTGTACACCTCACCCTGAAGCGGTAAAAAGTCCCAACCTGGAAATGAGAGATGAAAATGTTTGGTATTTTACTTACTTATTTATTTATTTTATTTAATATACAGATTGTAGATCGCAGTAAATGAAAAATATGCTGTGAAATTATCGATGCCATGCAGAATTCCTCTTAATAATGCGCTGGTTATTTACTTGACCGCTGTGGTGATTTGAAACTCTCTATAGGTTAACGGTCTAGTTACGTAACTGCTGCCCTCATGTGACCAAACGTTTTTAAGACACAGTACTCTTGTTTTGTTCCTTAGTGCATTATTCTCTCTCCCAGTTTTAACATGAAATCTGTCTTTGTTTTCTGTTTCTGGGCAAGCAGCGTTCGAGTTGCTAGTCTTTGAGCTGTTGTATAAGTGCATTCTGGCTCCCAGATTACTGTAACTGATTAAAGTGTGTGCAGAAGCCCCCTTTTATTGGGTACGATCCCTTCTTTAAGATCCAAAGTTCAGTCAGAATGAAAAATGTAATCGCAGAAGACAAGGTTAATTCACTGTGCACTTTTTACGTTTCATATTATTTTGTTTGCTTTTTAAAATTGTTGCTTAGTCCGTGACCAAAATGAATTAATGATCCGGTTATACACTTGAGACTTTTGCAGAAGTAATTAAGATAACGTTCTTTTCTGTGAGGTACTCCAGCTTGGTCCTTTTGCTGACTTGAGGTGGGAATTTAACCCTGAGGTTGCACATCCAAATGTGTTTAGGTCTATAATCTTTCATTAAGTAATTGATAATGAATGAGCCTGTTTGTATCCTAAACCTGCAGGTACACCGTGCCACCTACTGGTTTTAACAGCTGGTTAGAGCTGGCATAAGTCAACGGGAGACCAGCACCAGGACTAAAGCAGCAGTCAATATATGTGCATTATTATTATTATTATTATTATTATTATTATTATTATAAACATCAATGAGGGTTAGCATGCTGTTGGGGTACAGTCAGGATTAGCAGTCTGTTGGGGTACGGTCTAGGTTAGCAGTCTGTTGGGGCTTGGTGAGCGTTAGTCTGTTGGGGTATGGTCAAGGTTAGCAGTCTGTTGGGGTACGGTCAAGGTTAGCAGTCTGTTGGGGTACGGTCAAGGTTAGCAGTCTGTTGGAGTACGGTCTGGGTTAGCAGTCTGTTGGGACTTGGTTAACGTTAGTCTGTTGGGGTACGGTCTGGGTTAGCAGTCTGTTGGGGTACGGTCTGGGTTAGCAGTCTGTTGGGGTACGGTCTGGGTTAGCAGTCTGTTGGAACTTGGTTAGCGTTAGCATGCTATTGGGGTACGGTCAGGGTAATATAAATTCTTATTCTGATATTCTTTGCACAGGTACCATAGCAGTAAGGTTTATGGTCGTTTCTCCATGTTTTACAATTTCAACTTTGGTCTGCTGGGAGATTTCAATTCGAGACAAGTCTGCACACAGGTACACTCACATTTACATGTATGTAACAGTTTTATTGCCTTGTAAGTAGTTTGTAGGGTTCGCAAACTACCCCAATGCTCGTCAAAAGCATCCATGTTGGTACTTAAAGTGGACTCCAGTGAATTGCTCATGCACGGACACAAATTTTGAGTGCAGCAGGCATTTCGTCCACTGAGGCGCACAATTACGTCAAACACGTCATAAACGTTTGAGCGGACACATCTGCTACTACACATGTGGAGAAGTATGAACCAGCTTTTAGGGCACTGTGCTCATGGCGTGTCGCTACACGTGTGTGTGTGTTTGTGTGTGTGTTGAGCCCCCTGCCCTTGTCTGTCCTGGTTTCTCACTGGTATGGAAAGCTGGTGAATGTCCCATCAGCAAAGTGTCTCATCCTGGTAACAATACCGGCGTACATGGCATGGGTTACCGAAGCAAACCGGTGAGCGTGAGAACTCGGGGGATGTACGGAAGAAGTGGTGAGAATCGGGCAATGGTGACAGACCGTGGTCACGTCAGCCTGGTTTTTTGGTGTGTCTGTGTGTGTGTCGGCCCCCTCAACTGTCCCATGCTTGGGCCCTCTTCTTTTAGCCAACAACCAGTACCCAATGTTTGGAGGCCTGTTACTCGATCCTGGACACATGCATCTGTGGGTGGTACTGGGGTTCTGCAAGGCGGGTAATGTCCTCCACCAGGTCTCGCGTGTCTGCAACTGGCTGAAAAGGTCATAGACGAGGCGGAGGAGCCAGAAATAGGAGTGTGAGATGCCAGTGTGTCTGGGGTGTGTGAGAAGTCGAGTTCCACACAGCCCCAGCCTCACTCCCCTTTGAACAATGGCTGGCCGAAGTAGGGCAGCTCTCTCTCTCTCTCTCTCTCTCTCTCGCATGCGCCTGCTCTCTCTCTTTTGTAAACATGATGTCTTCTCGATCCGGGATGCCTGAGGGACCGAGTGCAGACAGGACCTGTCACCATGACAACGGCTTCAGCAAGCTGCCTGCCGCCCAGCCTCCATTGGCTGAAGGGTGTTGGAGGTTGGTGGGGGGGGGACAAGAGTAGAGGCAGACGACCCCATTTCTCCTCCAGGGACTCCACAGCCTGCTCGCGTTCAGAATTAGCATAAAGATGGTGTGTGTGTGTGTGTGTGTGTGTGTGTGAGTGGGTGGCTCCCCTGGGCCCCCGCTATCTCTACCCTCTTATAGGTCAGCCCACAGCCTGCAGGTCTGCACTGTCATTATTGTCTGGTGTCTAATATTTTCTCATTTTTAATTGTGATTAGTTTTTATCGTCCCCTCCGGTTGGGCCCTGCAGATCCCGGCAACGCTCTGAATTCCTTTGTTAGGCCCTCTGAAGCCCGGGCCGCGCCTCCTCCGCCTGGGGGGTTTGGCCGACCGCGGCGGCCGCGTGGCATCAGGGACGTGGCTGACTGACGTCTGTTCAGAAGGAGACGCCCTGCTCTGCCAGTCAGGTCCCTTTGCTGCCACTTATTGGGGGGGGCATCAGGGGTCAGATCTCCCTGTGTTTTTGGATGCTTGGAGTGGGGTGGGGGGGGGATCCAGGGTTCTGAACACCACCACTCCTTTCTCTGTGTGTTTACAGCTCGGGACTGAACACAGCGCCTCCCGGCTGGCATTTTTGTTTTTACGGCAGCTTGCTGGGCTGGTGGAATTGTTGGTCCAATGAATTGATGGGTCACGTTGAGTCTGCCCAGAATATTCCGCCACTGGTGTAGAAAGAGGCTGGAGATTCTCTTTTTTCCCTGGGAGGGAGAAGGATTTTTCTTTGTCGAGACAGTCGGGTTCTAGATGTTATGGTTGGTGGTTCAAGGGGGATTTTAGCAATCTGTACGTGCCTTACTTTGATGGCTCCTGCAAGGTTGTATTAATGTTGTTGCCTGCGCCTGTGTGTGAGGAGAGAGATGGGGGGTGGGGGGGAGAGGAGGTGCAGAGAGAGCCATGCTGAAGCCAAACCAGAACCTGAAGATAGAAGCAAGGCAGAGTGCTGGAGGAGGAGGCGCCGCTGGGGGTCCGGAGCACAGCGTGACGGTGGGGGCTTGTTGAATGCAGAGAGGCTCAGCTAAATAAATAGGGAAACATACAGGGGGGCCACACGCAGGCCCAATGTGGGAACGCCAGTCGGGTACAGTAGCAGTGTTGTTCTGTGTGAGGCTTTTGTTTTTCTGGTCGGCTCCTGAGACGCCTGCATGCAAACCTGGCAGAGGCGCGAATGACGCCTGCCTCTCCATTCACCTTCCGATCGCCCGCGTGAGGGAGAGAAGCGATGCCAGGGGTCTGATCTCCGTGGCGGGGTCATGTCAGCCTGCGAGGGCATCGGGCGGAATGCTGGCAGCACCCCGTTCAGACTGGAACAACTGGGAGCGTCCACTGCAGGACAGGCTGGCTGGGACTCGGGGACCCGAGGCCCCAGCCCAGCTGGTGACGTCACAGAACCATTTTAGCTGGTCAGTCTCCTCGATCTGATTTTTTATTTCAATTAGCAAGTTACTTGTTATGTGTGTTAAATTGCTGCATCCGTGTTCATTTGGGAGCCCCTTTATATCTGTGACCGAACCGTTCCCTGTCAAGGTTCCCAGTGAGCAGTCGTCTTTGGTCTACTTGTTTATTGCCTTGCTGGAATCGCCTCTCGCAATGGTCACGCCTTGAAAACGCCACGGTGGTCCATTGGTCGGCCTGTCTTGTCATAGCATTTGGCCAGGAAGGATGGGAGGGCCTGCAGACTTAGTGTGGTGGCGATCATAGTATTTCCTTTGGCTTTTTCCTAAAACACTATAAAATACCTTGGACTGGGGTTTATTATTTACTTGATATCTAATCTATGAAAACACCTTTCCTAATTCAATGGGTATTTAATTGCTACCACTTACCAGCTAGCTAGTATTTGATTAAAAATGGGCGCTGCTCTTGCTGGATAGTGGTGACAGAGTAAGGTACTCATTACAATGATTTTCGCCCCCTTCTTCGTTAAGTGCTAAAGGGGCAAATCCTTGGTGAAACAGGAGCTCATTCTTTATCGTTGTTAAAATATGTCAGGTCTGCCGTCTGTCGTGACCGGCGTTCGGAGTCCAGTGGGAGTTTGGCACGTGCATGTGCTGCAGTTTGGTTTGTAGGCGGGCCCAGGAGCCGAGGCTCGAACCCAGTGCACGGGGCCGCTGCTTCCTGTATGCAGATGCCGCGATTCAGACTTAATGCTGTGTCAGGACTGGCTGCCAGCGGCGCCTCTTGGCGCAAGGAAAGCCCGTAATTAACTAACAAGCTTGTAATTAATTTGCCGGCTTTTTAGGACTCCGGCGTAACTGCGTCTTTTTCTCCCACCTTGGCGCGCCTTCCAAGGGTGGCCTCGGCACGGACCATCCCAGGCGGTGATTGACCGCTGGCTCTCCGCTCGGAGGTGCGTCAGACCCAGACAGCTCGCCCCGACCCTCGTGTGTTGAGATGGGGAGGGTCAAAGGTCGGGAAATGTGTCGATTTATTTGAAATACCCAGCGCCCACCCCCGCCTGCTCCCCTTGCCCCGGGCCCTTGCGGTGCTGGTGGGGCACAGACCCTCTATTGTGTGAAGAATGCGCCCTCTGCCTCTGCCCCCCCCCCCCGCCGCAGGGTCCTGCTGGCCCACCTGGTTCTGGGCCTCCATCCCGCTGAGAGAAAGGGAGTGGAAGCTGTAATTTGGCAGAAGCAGAGGAGCTCTCTAGGTTAATGCCAGGTCCCTACGTTTTGATGTAGCTGGATTTTTCAGGATTGTTTCTTTATGCCCGCAGAATCCTCGAGCTTCGGCTCGTTTGATGACAGACCAGGTGTCTCAGCCGGCACGTTAGCCGCTGCGCTAAATAATGACGCTTTTCTTTAAGCGGGGCCTGTCAGATCAGCATCCCGAATCCCCCCTGTTTTCAGTGCGCTTTGTCTGGTGGGGGGGGGGAGAGACAACGGCGAGCTGCGTCGGTCACGTGCCTAAACTGGCCAGGGAGGGCCATGCCACCACCCGCCAGCTCACCTGCTTCTGTGGCCCCCCCTGCTAGATTAGGGCTGGTGGAAAAAGGCCAGACTCTGGGGCTAGCGGTTTGCCCCCCCACCATGTTACAGCCCCCCCTCTCCGTTAATCGTGCAGGCAGGCAGACCTGCTGTGTAGCCGCAGAGCCCTCTTGTCATTGCTCTCTGTGCCCGTGGACCTTGCCCGCGCCGCTGGGGCGTCGAAGGCTGTAAAAGCGCCATTAAGCGTCATTTTGGCTTCCAGGTGTGGTGCTTAGCCTGGCAGTGGTTTCTCACGCCTCATTCCGCTGTATCCGCCTCCGGACGGCTTCGGGTCGGGGGCTTCGAACGCAGACTGTAGCCACGTTCATCTGCAAACTGCCTCTTGGGGTGCCGACGGGGGGGCTGCTTTCCCTGGAGGCGGTGCTCTCAGATGCAGCGTGCTGAGGCCTGGAGCTCCGCCGCTGGGCTCCCTGCCTCTCCCCTCCCCCCAGCCCCAGGCATCCGCTGAGCACCCGGAGCGATTTAATCATGACACGGTGCACCTCTCCCCCCCCGGTCTCCGAGCCCGTTCGTGTCCTGAAAACGACTTCCTGCCTAACTGCTCGGAAACTGCAGAGGAAAGCGAGAAGGACAAGGGGAAGACGGCGACCACAGGAGGGGGCATGCGAGAGCGGGCGGCGTCACTGACGGCCATGGCGCCGGGTAACCTTCGCTGTTCGTGCAAGAATCTTCCTGTTTGCGCCTGATGGAATCTGCCCAACACCCCCCGCCCAGTCCATGAAACCAAAATGCAGTTGTAGAAAACACAGAGAAAGGAGGGGGATGGGAGGGAGAGAGGGAGAGAGCTAGCGATGGAGAGGAAAAGGATATTGGTAACAATCCTGCCAGAGACTCTTCATTTTTAATAAGTCCCACTGGAGGCCCAATCCATAAAGTGCATTATATTATATAAACCTCCCAGCCATGGGGTTAGGCAGACCCCTGTTTGTATTGTGGGCAAAGTTAGGAGAACCTTCAAACAATATTTAATCATTTAGCCTCTAGGTTTGTAGGTAGATAAGAGACGGCAGAATTGCTGCTGTTACACTTACTCGAGTGTTCGGCATGCTCATCCATCCTGGCTACCTACGTGTCTTCTGTTGGATTTGAGATTTAATTATCCACTAAAGCTGTTTTGATGGCTGTTTGTTCCTAAGTACAGTACAAGGCTCTTAGCATCAAATAGAAATGAAGTATCATTTTCTACTCGGACCACCCATCTGTTTTTCGTCGAATTTAAAGATAGGAAAATAACCTTAACTTATTTCTTGGAGTGTTCCATTGGACTCTTATCATTTGCCTTAAAAGTGGTTCCGTAAATTAGGCAGCTATGGAAGAATGTGTGTGGATCACCTGTCAGGGTGTCTCGTCTACGGCTGCCGTTTGGCGTTTCTCCACAGCCAAATACACGCCGGCCTCGCAATGTTGTCCGTTCTCCTGTCCCCGAAAGCGAGGGAAATGTGGCCGCGTTTTCCAGATCGTGACACATTTGCATGCCTTTCTTGTCACCTGAGCGTAGCGCTAACCCCCCACTCCCCCCCCACCCCCATCCCCGCTGCCGTGGAGACAGGCTGGGCCGTGGCGGCTCGTGGTGTCGTGACGTGACGAAGCTGGGAGCGGCATGACGTCTCTGTGGGCATGGAGACCGTGATGGGCCTGTCACTGGGGACAGGAGAGTGTGGGTGTTGGTGGGTCTTGAGGGGACCGCTGCCCCCGTGACCGCAGAAAGCCGTCCATCTCGGCACGCTGCGCTCTTCGGGTTGTTCCTGACTCGAGGCCTCGTTGCGCCGGCATGCCGGCTCCCTCATGCAGCACCGCTGGCAGCTTTGCCCAGCTCGTGTTCCTGCTTAGCATGATTAATGAGATCCTCCGTTAGCTGGCAGCAGATCCTGTCCCCTTCCTACCTGTGTACTGCAGGGGTGGGAGGCTCAGGCTCCCATCTTCTCCTAGGTTCCTTTCACTGTCCTAATTAGCCAACGCAGGCCTGGAGAGCAGAGTTCACCCGGGCCGCGTGTGCATGTGCACACACCTGTCACACACCGGGGACCCTGCGTGTGGTGTAGTGCCCTTCGCTGCAGCCAGGGGGAGCTGCCGAGTATGTGTTGGGAGCGCCACGGCTCAGTCCCCCTCCAGATGTTCGCGACACCTTGCTCGGGCTTGTTTGTGTCATCCTCTCAGAAGCCTAATCGGTGGCAGCCCCGGGTTTAGGAAGGGATTATCTCCGGCCCTAAGATAAGACTCGGATTTTGTGAGGCAGCTCCCACGTGCCACGCCGACCGGAGACTGTGTACCCGAGGAGCACCAGGGAGGCAGCCGCCTCAAGCGGCGTTTGATGGGCGCGGATGCCCGCTGCGTCTGTGTGCTTCGGAGTGATAACCTGCCACAGAGATTTGGCGTCAAGTCGACGGGCCAGCAGTGTCACTGGTATAATTCCTCACGTAGTGTCCGACATCCTGGAAGCCCGACCCGCTCCGTAAGCGAGTCCCCTAGTGTCCTTATTGAGACATAGCTCAAATGTCTGCCCCCACTGAGCATATTTTGCATGATAAAGCATAAGAACATGTAAATATTTTAGCATTTCTAGATACCAGAAATCGTCCAGACGTAGAGCTCCTTGTAACATCGTAGCGTGGAGCAGGGGTCATGGTTGAGGTGTATAGAGCCATGTTTTGCACAGTGCTGTTTATGAAATTTCCTTGTTCATCAGTGGTTTTCGGCGATTGTGGACGATGCCTATCATCTGTCTCTGTTTCTGCAGCGATTTTTCCGTTTCTCATCGGCCTGCAATGAATGTGTTTCATGTTGCATGCTACCTTTACTAAGTAATCCATTTTTTTGTTATAAGGGTAGTTAGACTGCTTTTCCTTTAGTTTATTTTATTTGTGGTTTTCTGCTTGTAAATCTGGTAATCCTAGTAATCGTGGTAATTGTAGACTTACTATTAAGATTGCTGGTTGCTTATGTTTTATGGACGCTGTGCCGTGAGACTAGATGCAGCAGAAGCTGATCATTTTACTTTGGCTAGTGCCGACCTCTTAACCTCTCCCCTTACGTCGTGCTCTGCCCTGGGAGTCCTTTTAGGGATGGAGGAAAGACGCAGCGAGCCAGAGGTGGACATTTCAGGTCAGGAAAGTAAAAATCTAGAGCATGATTTCGTTTCAACCAACCAGCCGAGCATAAAGAGTCACAGTGACTCAACTGGTTGGTCGAAACAAAATCCTCGTCTGGATTTTTACTTTCTGTGACTGAAATGTCTTCCTCTGCACCCAGCCTCTCCCTCTAACTCGTTCAGGATCGTTCTAATTTAGCACAGCAGGGAGACAGTGAGGACTGGGGCATGACACGACTATTATGAAGCTTATTGTTAGAGCCGCAGCAACCGAGTTTGGCGTCCATGGAGACCCACCACTGTTTGCATTAAATGCAAGGGAGCGTCAGTGTAGCTCCCCCACCCTTCCTTGTGTGCCT
Source organism: Mormyrus lacerda (assembly GCA_015163995.2). Classification (NCBI taxonomy): domain Eukaryota; kingdom Metazoa; phylum Chordata; class Actinopteri; order Osteoglossiformes; family Mormyridae; genus Mormyrus; species Mormyrus lacerda. The sequence goes on from JAABNX020000038.1 coordinate 5,138,050, forward strand.
AATGCATATGAACCCTTTGCGGGCTCTGGCCAGCATTTGCTGGTGTTCCTAGCTTCTTGTGGTGCTTTTCGACTGGCGTACAGGAACCAAGCCGGTACCACAAAGAGATTCTAATCAGAACGCGGTCGGTTCCAGCTCACTTCGGTTTTCCACTGCAGGAGGGTTGGGCTCGGTTTGGAGAGCAACACTGGCGTTGCGCATCATGATTTACTATTTCATTTATTGCATTTGTTTTTTCCATGAGCTCATTTCCGTTCACACGTCCGGGACGATCGTCGTGTTATGCAAGTTTCAAAATTAGCATTCGCTTCCGTAATTTGCATTACAAATCCCTCCCATTCAGCTATTCTGTAGTAAGCAGTGCCAGGTCAGCACGAGTACGGCTCGCCTACGTTGCGATGGAAAACCACCGGTTCGCAGTACAGGTCGGTTCCTGGCGGCAGTAGAAAAGCACCATTGGATTGTGCAATGTTATGGAGTACTAGGTCTGTTGATGTACTTTACTATTTAAAGTAAAGAATGTTTTCGGGTGTCCTTAGTAAACAATACAGGCCACTACAGCGGGCACATAACGAGGACGCAGTGTTAACAACAGGGACAGCTTTAACCCCCCCTCCCCTTCCACCAAGGTGAATTCCATGGGGCATTTGGCGTCTCGCCCCTGAGGAGGCGAATGGCCCCAGAAGAGAACACGGGTGCGGCTTCTCCATTCCTGGGGCCCCGAGGGAACGGGAATTCAGGGCCAGTTTGTTTACTGGTAATTAATTCACCTGATTGATACGACAGCTGCTCGGAAAGACAGAGCCGGGTGGGGAAGGGGAATGAAAAGTCCCCCCCGTGCCCCCCCATGCTGTCACAGAGGGATTCCCCGTGCCGTGCCGCTCGGAGTCGGGTTTCATGCCGGGCTGCTCTCCCATTGATCAAAAGGCACATCTGTCAGGCAGCAGCCCGATTACGCATTCCAGCCTCCCCAGATAATCTTTGCGGAGTGGACCGCAGTGACAGAATTATTGCCTCAGTTGGAGCGGGGGGGCCCTCCTGGGGCTGAGGGGGCAGCAGGGGGCACAGCGGTCGCGTGGCGTGGAATGCGGCTGCTGGGCACAGAGATCGGAGAAAGGAGCTTAATTTAAGCGGGGACCGAGGCGTGCGGCAGCAGAACTGGCGACACGGTCCTCCTTCATCGACCCTGCCATCGTGACGCTGACACAGCCTCTGGGGGAAGGTGAGTCACTTACACTCACTTCTTGGGTTGTGTCTTTAGGGTCTCGGAAAAATGCCCTAACCATAAAGAGGTTTTGTGGCTTCTATTCGGAAGCTTTGGTAATAGGGGAATTAACCCCCTTCCCCCCAAGTGTTTTTAAACAGTTTCCTGGGGGTTGATTGAACGTTGCTTGGTTGCTCTCAGTGTGATTGACCGTCTCCTAAATGGCAGTATGAGTTCACGTTCCCAAATGGATGTCTCAGGGCAGCCCTGGGCCTGTACTCGACACGTTTCCTGCTGCATCGTCTTTTGCATAATGGATGATTATTAATGTCTGCAGATCTTCTTACCAGATTAGTTTGGATGGCTGCTTTGGGCTGAAACAAGCACACAGGAAACAGTTTGACAGCCCCTTGGACCGGAGCAGCATTTCCACTGCGTCTTGAGCGGGGTGGTCAAAAAGGCTCGGAAGCGTGCGCTGGGAATCCCTCTCCGAACCCAGCATTGTTTTATCGATTGTGATCCGCTTGTATCACAGTTGGATGGATAAACAGTGAATACTTACCTGTCCACGTGTTCTGTGACCATCTAACTGGAGATTTTGGAAAAAGGGAGACTTGTTCGGAGTGATTGCCATTATTCTGAGGAAGTTTAAGCGGTTAACCTCCCAGGGACCTGGAACGCTCCCATGCATCAGTGGAGGGAGAGCGAGCTGTAAGGAGGGGGAGCAAGCGAAATACACGGGCTCCTTTAAACTCCCTCCTTCTTTCCCTCTTTTTTCCTCCCTCTCTCTGTGGCCGGCAGATGATTGACGGCCTGAGGGTTTTAATGGGCACTGGAGAGGGAGAACTCAGGTCGGGGTTGTCATGGCAACAAGAAGAAAAGGGCCCCGCGCCGCTTTACCTGAGTCGAGTGGAGTCTCGCCGGCTGGCTGCTCGGCCAGCCGTGTGCTTCGCAGGGCTCCCCGGCTCAGTCGCTCTGCCGTCCTTCCTGCTGGGGGCGCCGATCGCCCGCCACGCGTGTAAAGCTCGCCTTCTAATGAACTGCCCTAGATTAAAAGCCCACGGGGCCAAATATTTTTCTGTTTGTCTGTCTGTGTCGCCTCAGTGGCTGGGTGGTGATGCCTTTCTGATGGACGTCGTTCTACATGTTTGAAGTGTCACTGTTAAGGACGTGGACTCAGTTACCGCTCGGATGTGCTACCCCACCACCGGCACCCCCAAGTCTTTGACCCTATTGTGACTGCCCCCCCCCCCCCCCACCCACCGTAC
>JAABNX020000038.1:5151160-5166649 GCA_015163995.2 Mormyrus lacerda
TCAGTGCTGAGGTGCTCAGTCTCGGTGATGAAACACAGGCAGTCTTTGGTGGTAAAAGTGTACAGCAGAAGTAAACTTTCGATGTAGATGTCTGCTGTGTCGGTGCCCTAAGGACTGTGAATGCTGGTGGACAGAGACGAGGTTTATCAGCAGTGTTTGTCGGCTCAAACTCCCCTAACAAGCTGCTTTAGCTGCTAATGTCGGCAAACCCATGATTGATTACACTGAGTCATATGTGAATTTAACCACCAGACCTTACAAACTCAAAACAAAAACACCCTCCAGTATCAGTCTCTACAATAATTGCATTAGTTGGTTTATAATAAAGGCAAAATTGATCTCTCTCTTCAACCCAGAGTAATTAAGAGCGTAAAATCTGAAAATGCTAAATGTTTCTTTGTAATTGTTTCTGTAATCTTTTCTCCCCTCTGAGGCTTCCTTTTATATCTACTGTCACCTCCATTTAAACAGTGGATTTCATTCTAATATCTGCCTACATTAGAAGCATTAGAATAGTCAATAAACAAAAACAAATGAGCTTGAAAACCATGATTATTATTTGAGCTGTAATAGTCTGTATGTGGTTCTCTTAATGTGATCAACACCAAATATGATGCATTTAGATGAACATTCCTGCTTTGGCTAGAGATTTTAAGGAAATAGATAGTATTCTGTTAAATGGTTTTCATGGTGATTGGCAATCCTTTGGTCTATGTGGAACCGGGACCAGAATTTTTAGCTATAGTATTTATGCACCTCACTGAAGTGCACTGAAGCTGCTGCTATTTCTGCTTCTAATTCTACGTCTGCTTTTGCCCACTCATTGTCATCACGGCGAGTCCTCGTATCCCTGAATGCCTGCCTCTTTCTTATCGCCTGTCGGCTTAATGGCAGAATCGTCGCAAGCATAGTGTTTTCTGATCTCTAACCTTTAAGCGAGGAAAAGACCTGCCAAAAAGAGCAGCCCGCTGCTGCACATTTCACTGCACCAGGAAATGCCGGTAATTAGCCACGCACTAAAGAAGAATGATGGTAACAGGGCTCATTGGCTCCATGCCAGAAATCCCAGTTATTTTTACATATGTGTACATTGTTTCCCCACTAGTTCACCTGCTGTTGTGTTGCTATGGTAATCGGTACACAGTACTGTATCCATATAAAATCGGGCATTTCTCCCACTGCAGCCACTCAGCACTTGATACCAGACGCTGTAACATACAGATGCTGTGACATACAGAAGCTGTTCTCCTATTCCTCCCTCCCTCCCTCCCCTGCACCGCAATGTCAGTGTGAGGTCAGCTGTACCCGCAGGAGGTGGAAACAGAAGGCAGCCTTTTGCGCATCCATATACATCCCGACTCGGCCCCGATGTCCGTCAGTGTACTCCCCCCCTCCCCGACTCAGCGCTGATGTCACTCCCCCACCTTCGCTCGGCCCTGATGTCAGTCAGTGTACCCCCCCTCCGATTCGGCCCCAACATCAGTCAGTGTACCACATTCATGTGTTACAATCTACATCCACAAAGCACAGGCATAATGATTTTAAATCTGCATCCTTTGGAATTTTGTCATAAAGACTGCTGACGGAGGGTCACCACCCTAAGCTAACGCAGTGGGTAATGCTGGATGCAGATGTACAGTGGTCAGGTTGGCAAGTCTGTAAAGTATTTTGGCCTTAATGGCTCACATGTGACCCAAATTCGTTTTTTCTTTCCCTACAGACTCAACGAATTCCAGTGAAAATATTTACACAATGATGAACCCCATTGGACCTGGGGGTAACAGACCCAGTGTGAGTTCCTGCTCATGTGTGTGTCAATATGACAGTTTTGTTGCTTGTTCATATATATTAAACCCCTTAAAGATTGACAGGTCCTCTGCGTAATTATGTGCCAACTTCATTTTGTTGTACTAGGAACATACTGGGGTATATGATCAGACTGATGGGCCGGGATTGTTGTCTCTAGGGACCTGGGCAATAACATTGGTCATGCTAATGTGCAGCTGCTGTGTCTGTGTTGCAGTTCCCCATGGGTCCAGGTCCTGATGGTCCAATGGGAGGTATGGGAGCCATGGAGCCTCATCACATGAATGGATCACTAGGTGAGCTACGGCACTAATATCGTACCATCATCCCCCCCCCCCACCTTGCCTACTGTCACTGCACTAAGCTGTGCTTAACTGGTATTTCACCAGGGATCAGTTGGTATAATATCACCCTCTGCCAGTCGGTCAGAATTCTGCAGTCGTGGTCTTTTTTGTGCTGATTGGTCAGATTGTTGCGCGTCTTCCAGGAAATTTCCTACGCATTGACAGTGTTTTCAATTACTTAATCGGCTAATTAGTCGATTTCTTAAGCTGGTTACTCGATTCAATTAATTAGCATTGCCTTTTTTTTTTTTTTTTAGCTTCGTTGGTGCGGAACCCCTTGATTAAATTATTAAATGACTTATTCATACAAGTCATTTGTAGTTTCTATAATTAATTTCAGATTGTAATTTCTATAATTCATCTCCCTGTAATAATCTTTTATCTCTTAGGTTCTGGTGACATGGATGGGTTGCCAAAGGTAAGAAGGATCATTCCTTCCTCATCTGCTGTTCAGTCATTGATTAAAGCACCTGATAATTGAGAATAACATCTTGTTACTGCAGGTTTTCATTGAAATGCCGCACGTTTTGTGATTGGGACATTCGGCGAAGCCTTTGCTGAATTTTAGTTTTTATTTGTCTTTCTACACAAACTGTCTAAGATGGAAAACAAGTGGTGATGTCACATGGTTACGAGAGTGTAATCCGGATCACCCTCAATTTGCAGAACTCTCCTAACAACATGGCAGGCATGAATAACCCCCCCGGGACCCCGAGAGACGATGGAGAGATGGCAGGCAACTTCTTAAACCCATTCCAAAGTGAAAGTGTAAGTGCCCCTCTGTATCCACGCCTGCACCCTGTGGCCACATCGCCCAGGCGCCGGGCACAGAGTGGACCCACTTTGCCCTCCCAGAGCCTGCGGCTGAGGGACACTTCCCTCCGCACCAGCGTGTGCATCTCTTAAACACCCCATCGGTTGCCGGTGCCCGTTTATCTGTGTATTATTCACTGTGATGTCCTGATCATAAAGGATTGTGTTGAGAAGCCTGGAGAAATCACCAGGGCAGCCCCATGCATTTGTGAGGTAGCAGTGTCTGGTGTCTGTAGCCGGCCAGTATCTTTGCAGTTTAATAACCAATATCCACTCATCTCTCCCCCCCCTACCCCATCTCTTTGCAGTATTCACCCAACATGACGATGAGTGTGTGATTATTTTTTTTTAATTATTATTTTTTTTTATTTTATCTTTTATTTTATTTTTTTCCTGTTTATTATTTTATTTAACCGCCCCCCCCCCCCCCACGACACCCACCTCCTCCAATATCGTTCCACCTTTCGTTATCCGTCCCGCCCCTTTCCCTGGCCTTGGATGTCATGCTGTGCCGCACAGCCCCCTGGGATGGCTCTGGAATGCAGGACTCATGTCAAGCTGCCCATCCCAGCATGTGCAAAGTGGCTGGCAACATGGCGACAGGACGCCGTCATAGAGCCACAGGAAGAGTCTCCTTTTGCCCCCCCCCTGCTTTTGCTTGCCTGGCTTTTTTCCTGGCCCAGGACAGTGAGGGCGGGGGAGTTCTTGCAGTGAGACACTGATCAGCATGAAGCTGGTGTATCTCTCTCTAACTTCGTTTTATTATACTTTTTAAATGGTTTTTGCACAGTAGCTGAGTGGCTCAGTTATGCTTTATCATCCAGCTACTATGTACATTTAAAATGAAAATAGAACTTGTGTTACTTTAGACAAGACCGGCTGTCAATTTTCAATGTGTGTATTTTATTGCTAATATTATTATTGTTATTGTTATAATGTTTATCATTAATGGTGTTACAATGGTTTAGTTCAATTTCTTGGATTTTTCTGTCAAGGGCACATTTTTCAGCATCATCGTTAACACAATAAGCACATTCAGTATATGCACAACGTCACTTCTGTTTACATGATTATGGTGTGTGTTCTGTGTCGTCCGCTCTGTCAAACGTCTCCATTTCGTACTTTGTTTGCCCCCTCCCATCTGGAAAACAGTGCGGTGAACATGAGAGAATAGTTACAGGCGAAATGATTGCGACGTCAAATACCCAGTGTCCGTACTCCCTCCCGCCAAGAGTGTCGATTTCTCTAGTTAAATCAAGCAGAACGGCCCCTTTTGATGTGGAGTCCCCCCATGTCTGAGAACTTCATTTTCATCCTGCAAGACACTGATCGGAAACTGTCCAATGCTCATTAAAGACCAGAAAAAAAACAAACAAACCTGTACGAGTCACCAAAAAGTAGCTGCTGGTCTGCTCCCATATCACTGCAGAGTAAGGCGAGTTTGGCCTGTAACTCCTGCTGTATGTACGTACACCCTGACACACAAAGAGGTCCATCTTCAGCCAGAGTGGGTTCTAGGGGGGCGCTGTGTCTTTTCTGTTCGGAGGTCCGTGTTTCCTCTCTGCTGTATGTGTTCTTTCACTGGACAGATCCCCCATATTCCCCATAGTCTAGGAATTGGCTGGTTTCTCAAAGTATTCAGGTGCTCGCCATTGAAATGCAATCCCAGTGTCTGTAGCATGGAAGGGAAGGAGCAGCTCCATCAAGTATCACTGCCTTTGCTTCACTGGACTCTAGTGCAGTGTCTCCTAACCCAGTTTCCGGGGGAGCCCCAGACAGCCCACTTATATGCTCCTACCAGGAGGTGGGAGAGAGCGAAAATGTGGACCGGCTGGGGTTCCCCGAGGATCGGAGTGTGAAACATTGCTTTAGCGCTTACAGTTCCAGTCTGGATTGTTTTAGCCGGTGGGAATATTTCGTCTGAGGTGGATCATTATTTCTCATTTGCTTTTCCTGCTCCAGTTCCTGCAGGGAAGATACTGTCTGCGAAAACCTTATGTTCTTACTGCTCTGCTTCTCTATCTGTAATTTTCATCTCTGTCCTTTTAAATATTGTATATTCACTGTCTACAAACATGTGGTTTGTGCTGTCTCCATTCTCGTTGGAGCTTAGGACGGTACGTACGTACACACGCACGCCACTCTTTAAGGGTCAGTGCTCCGTGACGCAGGCAATCGTGTGTGAGACAACAGCCTCCATGGTCCATTATCCTGGAAGCAGCCATGACCAATGGGCCTGACGCACTTCTGCTTATGGTCCTTCATCACACCAGATTACAAGCCCACAAAATCACAGCTATCAAAGTGTGCTTTTCTGTATCGAGGCCCCGCCATTCAATTCTAAAAATCTGGAGTTAATGTTCACCTTAGGTTCTTTTCTATTTATTTATTTATATATTATTTTTGATGTCAAATGGAGTGTCCTCACATTAGTGCAGCGACTTGCGGCTGTCCCTCATGGGCTTGTTTTGCTTGTTCTCTCCCATTCTGAGACATGGCGGTGTGCAGCCCTTGCTTTTTCAGCTCCTAGACGGCTCTGTCATTGGTAATACACACTACAATCCAAGTGCTTTATTCACATACTCAAGTTTTCAGAACCGGTCTGTAATTTTTAGATTCCAAACTGACGCAAACTCTGCCTTATCGTTGTCGCCCGTGTGGTACGTCTTGTGCCATGATCTCGCTTCTTCCACAGTCATCCTGCGTACTTTCAGATGTATGGTACCCGGGGACACAGGGTACTGTGATATGAAAATGAATGAGCCTGTTGCCATTTCGCCAGCATTTGTGTCGTAATGCTAAGAGACGAAGAACGGCTTCAAATTGGTAGTTAAGTGGGCCTTCATCTGGACGATGTGCTGTGCACCCCAGCTCACTGCAGCGTCCCTCTGCAAGGCCTCTCAAACCCCTTCCGCCCCCACCCCATCCTTTTTAAAAAATCTTTTCTCTTGTTCCTTTTTTTTTTGTAAATACTGTATAATGCATTTTGATATCATTGACATGTTTTGATATGTCAGTCACTACCAATGACAATTTAGAAAACCTAAATGAGTATTAAAAAAAAAAAATACACCGTGTTTTCATTTAAAGAGGCGATGTGCTTTACTTGAACTCCGCAGTGATCTTGAGTGCAAACGACTCAGTGGAGAACTTAAGGAAGTGACTGTGGTGTAATCTGGAATTAAAACTTGGGTTTCCGCATTGGGTTTGTGTATCGGGTCAGGGTTGCGACAGAAGAGCCGGCGTGTGAGTTGTTGATGCGTTTGGGCAGTGAGGTAAAGCTGCCTTATAATGTGCTTTGTAGCCCTAATGAGCTGTAGAGTGGAGAAATGGAAAATATGGCCACGGCCTGACCGTGCTTCTGTCTGCAGCTCCTTAATGCACTTTGATGACCCTGAATGGCGATCATGGCATTTGAAGAATGAAGCATCGGGAAATGAAATCAAATGAATAAAGGACATCGTCTCTTTAAAATCGCAAGGGACCACATATTGCTGTCTTTAATATGAAGGATTTTTATCTATTTAAAGTGAAACTTTAAAAAGGAAGAAAAGGACCTCATTTAAATAAAAATTAAAAAAAAAAAAAAAAAAAAAACAGGTCTAATGGTGGAGGGAGGTCGCTCGCCCCTGAAATAGCGCTGTACAGAATGACGCTCACCCACCTCTCCAGCGCTGTACAGAATGACGCTCACCCAGCTCTCCAGCCCCTTATGTATAACGATACAATGTTGGCCATTTCTGTATTTCTATTGTGATGATGTATAATACTGTAACATTAGCAAGAATTTTTGAGGCGTGGGGGAATGGGTCAGAGGGAGGGGGTTCAACAGATCGTCCTGTACTGTTCATTGTCCTTTCAGACGACACGGCAGTATTCGATATGAAGCAGTCTGTCTCTTGGGTTTGCTTTGTATTTCATGGTAGGTTAGTTGAGATCTTTGTCTTAGGGAATTAGGTGTCTTGTGTAGTTAATAAAGTTGTTCCTTGTATGTTTCTTTATATTGTAAAGTTTCTTTAGACTGAAAAAAAAGTTGCTTATCGAGAAAGATGAAAAATCTGCATCAATAATAAATGTACCTTGATTTTTCCCTTGAGTCTGTGCTTTTTTTCCTGTTTCCTGTCAGTGGGAAGCGAGTTCCTCTGCTGAACACAGAAAACACACCTTGCCAAAAAAAAACGGGTTAAATATACTGGCCGGTTTCCTATTAGTCTCGGTTTAGTTGCTTAAGGCACATGCCCACACTCCTCTAAAGTTTCATTAGTGGATATAAGTTCTGTTTATTAGCATGATTACCACCCTAAAGCTTTCTCTATATGGCCTGTAGATCCATTTTAGTTTCGTATTCCATAAACCAATGAGTTAAAAAACCTAGGAAAGAGAAATTTACAAATGAGAGGAAGTAGGATGAGAGGAAGGAGAATTCAGCTCCTAGCTCACAGCTGTTCAAGTCTCATCTAGCTATCCATACTATAACCACACGCTGTGTAAAGCAGTGCTTTCTCAAATTCATTTTGAAATGTCCTCCTGCTAATTTCCACCTATGGCCACAAGTTCCTGCATTTAGCTGAACAGCAGTCAGGCCTGTCAGGAATGTGGCTTGTCTTTTTAGCTGGTTTTATTTGTGGTGTGTTATTTTGCTGGTTAAACTCAGCAGGTCATTTTTACCCTGAAGTCCAAAGTATGTAGATTAGTAGTAAGTCTTGTATAATAATAATAATTTTAAAAAAAATCCCAAAACATGTGTCTGAGCAAAATGTTGTCGCTCGAGTTATGACTTTTATGTTCTGGTGGAATCTGGAAAAAACATTTTGAGTTTCCCATGTGCCTAGAAATGGGTACACCTTCATCTGTAATGGGATGATGGTTCTTGCCTGTGGATAAACCCTCCTGACATGGCCCTGTTCACATGTACTGCATCTATGAGGCTTCCCCTCTGGAGATTTATGCCCTCTCTATATAGCAGAAGCGTTAATCAAGCTGGTGAAGGTGCCTTCTGCCTGCCTTAGAGACGCTGTGGTCACATGACCCTGTGTCACCGCAGACAAGCCCAGTGACCAAGGAGAGTAGATGTGTCCCTCTGTGTGGTATGAGGCACTGCCCCTTAAGGAGGGAGTGGCTATAGCTAAGCTGGGGGTGCAGGAATCCCTTTGTCCAGCCTTCACCAGTGTCTCTGCATGAAAGGCATTTCAAAAAGGTTCCGCTTACACCCTTTATAAGCTGACAAATCTGCAGGGTTGCCAACTCTCACGCATCTGGCGTGACACTCACACGTTCTCATTCTCGCGCTCATGCAAGAAATCTTACAGCAAATCAATATTATTCCATTATTAACCAAAAATTAGCTACATCAAAAGCATCGGGGCGATTTGTATACTATTTACAAGGCAATAAAACTGTTACATACATGAAAATGAGTGTGAAGACTTGTCTCGAATTGAAAATCTCACACCAGCCAGCTGGTTGTTGACACTGCTTCTGACAATTACTCTACTCGGTATTTTTAGTGAATGCTTAGTAGTGCCATAGTAAAGTTAACAAACTATATTATAAGATATGAAGAACTAAACATTTTTCGAACTTTTCACCCTGATGATAGGACCGTCTCTGCTTCCTTGTTGTGGAGGCATGTTGGAGGATGTTGGGAAAGGTTTGATAGATACTTACAGGACAGGAATGATGGCAATTTTGTCACTTGGATCTGATCTTCAAGGCCACATGCTGGTAAGGGATGGTGGTGAGAGGGAGGAGCAGCTGCGATGTGCTAATCAGAGCCTGCAAATCAACTGGTCCTAGAGAATGTTCTGGAAGCTCAGCAACTTGGGCCTGGTGAAATATTGCAATCTTTTAGGATTGACTTATTAAATATTTACACGAAGACTTTTGTTATGGGATCAGCAGTTTGCCACAATGCCATTTTCTCAGGGTTCCTTATTAAACAAGATTCTCTCCAGCTTTTAAAGGAGATCACTTACCACTGGCAGCCGTGTTGGTGCAAGTTTATATTGAATATTTTTAAAACGAGTAGCGGATAGAAAACTCATCTCCCTCTCTACACAAGATGAAAAGGAGCTGTGAAATTACTGGTTTATATCTGGGAAAGATTACTATCTATGATGAAAAGCTATATCTGTATGAAAGCTATGCATGGAGAAGTCATTAACAAATTTAACTTGTGATGCCGCCTGTTCAAGTCTCTAAGTATCCTCATCCTTGTAATATGGATAATGAGCCTTAAAAATAGGTTGGGTAAATGTTTATGATGCAGTGCGCATGTCAGACGGTGAGATGCAGAGCACCTTAAGTGGAACTGAAAGAAATGCACGTTTTTTTTTTTTCTTTCTAAGTTCTTGAGGAGCTGAGATGGAAGCAGTGTTCCGGAAGAGGGACCTGGCACACCACCAAGCAAGCATGGGTGCGAGAAGGTAGAACGTGCTTGTGGAAACCAAACTGTTGATCTGCATCTAAGGTGGGCATGCTGCAGCATAGTATCGGCGCCCAGCGCATAATACCAGAAAATAATGTGCTTCATGTCCAAATTATCATGTGGGCAGTCGTGGCTTGATGGTTAGAGAAGCGCACTTCTAATTGAAAGATTGCTGTAGGTTCGAATCCTTGCCCAACAAAGCACCACTGAGGTACCCTGAGCAACGTACCGCCCTCAAGCACTGCTCCCCAGGTGATGAATTAGTTGCCCCCTGCTATGTCACATACGGGTTAAATCAGGGGTGTCACACTCCAGTCCTGGAGAACTAGAGCCCTGTGTAGTTTAGTTCTTTCCCTGTTCCGCCACAGATGATTCAGCTGAAGAGCTGTGTGGTAATGCATAAATGCAAAGGGACTGGAGTTTGACACCCCTGGTTAAATGCAGAGGATGCATGTTTTTGTTGTGCACTGTATACTATGGTGTGTCAACAATGTTCACTGAGCCCTAAAGTCTATTGGTTTCTGTAGAAATTACAGATTGCCTAGAAGAAAATGGCATGTTGACTGAAGGACCAGTGAATTTTTTTCTTGGGGTCAGCATGTGGCTCAGTGGGCTAAGCCTGTGTGCCTGTGATCACAAGGTCACAGGTTCAAACCCAGCCTCAGCATGTCTGCGGCTCCTTGAGCAAGGCCCCCAGCTCCCTGGGCGCTGCCGTGGGTGGCGGCCCTTCACGGACAGCTTGCTTACAAAGAGCAAGTTGGGGGAGGCATAAAAAATAATTTCCCACGGGATCAATAAAGTGATGATTATTATCTTTTACCACTGCCAGTTAGAGACATAATCTCAGACTGGTTCTTACAGAGCAGTAATGCAGCAAACAGCATATATATCATCTTTTTTCATGTATTTAAATTGATGATGTCCTGTGTGTTAGCTGAGCTACATGCACTTATTAAGGGTAAATGATTTAATAAATTATTGCCTTTCTTTTCTGATCAAAAGTATGTTGTGTTGTTTGCTGGTTTAATGTATTCCAAAACTGAATAGTATATATCAACTGTCTCTGTATGGTTTCACATGGACTTATTGAGTCAGTCGGGTTTTCTTTTTATGTCAAAAACAATGCCTACAGCTATGGATGAAAAGAGAAACATCCAAAAATATAGAGTAAGATCAAAAGTTCATCATCCAGCGACACAGCAACAAATACGACAAAATATGATGTAAGTAAAAAAAACATTAAATACGCAATAGGAGGATCAGACATAAACATAAATAATGACAATAAAGAATAAATAAAACAAATTGCCCAAAACAGTATATCACTATGGTAAATATAGTGCAAAAGCCAGTTGGTAAATGAAGCAAATACATTAAAATAAATACATTATATTAAAGATCCAATTAAGAGTGGGGCCACCCTATAGGAGGCTTCAGTACTTTGTTTCATAAAAGTTCTCTGGATCATTATTCATGAAGACTAGGTTCCACTCAGAGGAACCCGAGGAACCTGCCTCTCATTCTTTGCTACAGACTTTCCCATAAAGGCTCAATTGTGTTTAGAGACGCTGATTGTGGAGTTAATGGAATCCACTTGACTTCATCCTGGTGTTTGTGAAACTTTGTTTAGCACTGTCTATGGAGGCATAATCTTTGCAGATGAGAACACTGTGAAAACAGTGTTTACATCACAGGAGGAAGCAGGCCATGTAAAATGTTCATGCAGAAGAACCACTGGATGTGATTATTCTGACAAGATGGTAAGCCATATCAACAAATATTATTGGGTGAACGCATTCCACAGATTTCTCAATTTAAACCTCTCTAGATAAATAAAGAAGGGTGAAGATCTCATTAGTTTGAGTTTTGAGTTGTAACTTCTGATCCTCTTTGCCGGTGCAATTTGTCTCTTGCTTGGCATATCCTGTCATTATTTTTAAATGTTCTTCTTGATGTATTAAATAATCTTGCAGTCTCTGTGATTGGTTAACCTGTAATATCAAAATAATGACTGTCCTCTTTTAAATCTGACACATGCTGATAATTTGCATTCTTTATCATATGCTACACCGTTGTAGTTGCATGTATAATTGTGATTTGATTACTTCAAAGTTAAAGTCATTTTCACGTGGCATTTACATTACTTTGTGTAATGCTTACAGATTCATGTTTTCTCATCTAATTCCACAGTTGTAGAATAAGCTGCCCTCAACTATGTCTTCCAACCACTGACTCACTGGTGATGATATCTAGGCAACACTGGATGCCCTTGTAGTAGGAACCTAGTACCCATGATGTTTTGCTTTGAATAGCTCTTTTGTTAGTTTCTTAGTATTGCAATGTATTAAATATCTTTTGCTCCGGTGCTAACTTGCAGTCATTACTAGTCACTCATTGAAAGCTCAGCCTATTTGAACTTATACATAAGTTGGCTCCTGTATGCGTGTACTATCTGCCTCACCGTACATCGTTCTCAGCAAATAAAGTGTTTGCTAAACAAAAAAATGTATAAATGTAAATGAACTGTATGGGAAAAACTCCATAGTAATAAATATGGCCTGATTATAAACCTTTTTATAAACTTTTTTTTTTTGCTTCTTGAAAAACCAAGAGGAAAAAAAAAACCATACTGGCTCTTGTTCAACACACCAGTATATACACATTTCATCAAACATTTCCAAGTATTGTTAAGAGACCATAAACCCGGCAGTGATTAGATCGAAGGTCACACTTAGCTGGTTGCTTGAAAAAAATATACAGTACACGTAGTTTACCCCACATCCTCGGTGCCACCAACTTTGGCCAGCTGACTGACGTGAGATTTTCAATTTGAGACAAGTTTGCACGGTCATTTAAATGTATGTTACAGTTTTATTAACTTGGAAATAGTCTGTAAGCTTTGCAAACTACCCCAATGCTTTTGATGCAGCTAATTTTAGTTTTATAATTCAATAATATAGATTTGCCATAAGATTCCTTGCTTGAGCGTGAGAGTCTGAAAGCGTGGTCGTCACGCCAAATGCGTGAGTTGGCAGTCCTGCATCCTATGTAGAAAAAATTATATATTTACAAAACTGCTAGATGCGTGTATTACCCTAAATGCCAAACCCAAACCACTAATCGTTTTCTCAGTTTCGCTGCGTGACATGAGGACAGTATTGTGCAATTCTGTTTTAAGGACTATTTGAAACAGCAGAAAGCGTAACGTCTACTGCAACCACCTGGCAAGTTAACCTTCTCAATCAGTGTGAGGTCATCCTGGATTTCGCCATCCAATGGACTTTACCGACCCCTCTACGTCTACCAGAGCGCACTTTGAGGCAGTTCATTGAACTACACTCACATAGCCAAGCAGTGATTGGCTAGCTGCTTGCCAATCAGGTGACTATTAGCCAATAAAATTACGAGCTGTGTGGGAAGAGACCGGCTCAATTTCTGTCATAGAGGTCCCAAGGTGACCAGGAAGCAGTAGCTGTCGGTTGCTAACTGGTTGTCGTCGGCTGCTGGTTAAGAGGACGCAGTGGTTTTTCTCTCTCCCCTCTAAACCAGGCAGCCGACTCATCGTTATCGGTTCCCATTTCAAGGTAAGACAAAACACAATGTCATAATTACTCACATTTAACCCCAGCAGGTTCTCTCGCTAACATCGTGTCACCGGGAGCGATTAAACTTCCTGGAAAGTTCTCGAAATGCTTTCCCTTAATGACAGCTAGAAGACTCTGGAAATTAGCGAGCTCTTGTGCAGTGTAATCCCTGCACTGTATTACTGCAGTACATGCGTTAATGCGGGCCGATGTAGATTTATAGCCGGCTGCGATGATGCTCAGTGAGATGAACAGCCGAGTAGGACATGTCTCTGCGTATGTACCATCAGCTAGCTGTCAGCCAAGCGCGGCGTGACAGGCTGCAGAAGGTTCCTTGGCACTGTGGTTTAACTGGGACTTCAATCCTCAGGTTGTGTTGCTGTAACCGCGATGGCTGACAAAGGCGATGTGCTTGTCAGAGGTGAAGCTGACGGCCAGAGTACGACTGACAGTACGGCCGACGGCGCCGCCGCCTTGAAGTCGGAGATGAAGGGCTCGCCCATGGACAGCGTCGATGATTTCGATATGCTGGACAGCGTGGACGATGAAGACGAAGACCCTCCACCCCTGGAGGACGCTGGCGGTGGGCAGAAGGAGATGAAACGAGACGAAGGGCCGAGGGAAGCAGACGGGAAGTCGAGTTATGTGACCGACGCTTCACCTGCTCAGGCTGAGGAGTGGCTGGATGTGCTAGGTAATAAATAAAACACGTTACGAAGAAATTCCCTGTTTAGTTTAATAATGCAGGCATGTCTTTAATCCTAGTTAAAGAAAGGTTGAATTGCTTTGAGATTGTAGCCTCTTGCCTTCTACAAATACGTTATAATCTCATTTAGATTTTAAAAATGCCTCTGAACTTTATTTTTCACATGTACATAAGTTTTTGGAAGTATTTTATTTTTAAAACATGGTATCGATACCACAATCACAGGTTTAGTGAGCGAGTATAAATGTAATCTTTTATGATTCACAAATGTATCTATACATCTTTTCCACAAGAAATCCCTTGTATCTATTCCTTTGCGCATGCGTCAGTTTTTTTTTTTCTGTCTTTTTGATACTTGGAATTCGCCGTTTTATCGGGACCTCCCTGTAAGGCTGTTCGATTCCAAAAATTTTGGAGTCGATTCTGAGTCCAAGATTTTGGAATTGGTGGAGTCGATTCCAGACAGCAGTTTTCCCTATTCTTGATTCTAGAGATTTAAAACTGAGAGGAAAAAGCGCTTGTGAAAAGAACAAGACAGTATATGAATGACAAGGCATGTTGATACTTTACAATTAATTTTATTAACTTAATCTCCTGCTGGCAAGTATACCTATGATGTATATGTAACAGTATTCCATCATTTATGTCTAGTTTCCACACTTTTGTGCAACAATTATAGGACGGCTGTTTTATAAATATGGATTTTTTGTCACTGATATTTTTCTTCCCAACTCCAAGGGGGGACCCCAAAACAGTGCATTTTATTATAACATAGTAGTCTATCAAAATGGCAGTATTACTGATAAATTTGAGGGACATAACAAAAAATATATATTATGTTGACACACACATATTACAACTTTGTGTAGTATAATCTAATCCGATAGGGGTCTCAAATATCAATGTGACAACACTATAGTGACCAATCAAAGCCATCGACATACATCATTCTCAGCTGGCTCCGTTCAAATCCACAGCATTTCATTTTTTGACAGGTGCACAGAAAACTCAAAACTGAAAATTTCAGTGAACTGGAGTTGGCTCCAAATCTGTAGTCAACTCTTGATTCTTAGCCGCTTGGAATTGAGATTACAAGAAGAGTCAACTCCCACTCCTGCCTCTCAGTCTGCGATAAACGGTACTGAGGGAGGTGTGTGTTCTGAGTGATTTAAACGATGTTCAAATCTTAAAATTAAAAACGCTCACTTTTAATGGTAATCGTTTGGTTACCATTATGATTTTATGATTTTATTTATCTCTAATTAAATCTGTTGACTCCTCGAAATGCTGTGTACATGTAGCGTATAGCGTAAATTTCATTATAGAGCAAATCTCTTGCCACACACACAACGCAGAGGGTATCCGGATCATCGCCGTCTCATGATGGTTACACTTGGGTGTCGGACAAAAATGCAAGCAGTGGTCTGAGGCACCACGTTGCGCTGGTTTTACATTGTGGGGTCTAGTCTGCCAGTGTCACTCTTTAGTAGGGAATTAATATCCTGGTAAAAAAAAAATGTCGTCATTTGAGGTGGATGGTAGTACTGTCATCCTGAACTTGTCATAACATAAAGAAATGTAGCAAGTGGTTAATGGTGAGAACTTCTGCCTTTTATTCAGGTACACTGAACTGTCTGGTTCCCTCGGTTGATGCCACAGAATTGAGTTGTTTGACCATATTGCCTTTGACGACAGTTTGATGTTGATTTTTGACCACTTAAGGTACCCAACATGTCTCAACAGAGGTCTAATGTTGTAGCCATATTTATAGGCAACTATCATGGTCTAGAAATCTTATACAAGATGTTA
>JAABNX020000038.1:5205671-5223240 GCA_015163995.2 Mormyrus lacerda
ATGTATATATGTGTATTTATATATATATTATTATATATATATGTGTATGTGTATGTATATATATGTGTATGTATATGTATGTATGTATGTGTATGTATGTGTGTATGTATGTATGTGTATGTATATGTATGTGTGTGTATGTGTGTGTATGTGTGTATGTGTGTGTGTATGTGTATGTATGTGTATGTGTATGTGTATGTGTATGTGTATGTATGTGTATGTGTATGTATGTGTATGTGTATGTATGTGTATGTGTGTATATGTATGTGTATGTATATGTATGTGTATGTATATGTGTGTGTGTATATGTATGTGTGTATGTATATGTGTATGTATATGTATGTGTGTATGTATATGTATGTGTGTATATATATGTGTATGTATATGTATGTGTGTATATATATGTGTGTATGTATATATATGTGTGTATATGTATATGTATGTGTGTATATATATGTGTGTGTATGTATATGTATTTTCTCATTTTAAGTAACTCTGAATGGTATGGTAGTTCCACATTGCTGAACGCCCTTTTTTGTTCCCAAAGGCTGTTTTATAAGTAAATTTAAAAAATAATATAAAGAAAAACAATATCTATATATTAGCTTGATATTAAAAATAATTGTATTTTTGAAGCATGTGTGTAATGTAGTTAATTTCTGTTTTATTTGTTCATTGCTGATAAAACCTGGTGACGCATTCCTGTTTTTGTGCTCTGCGTCCTCAGAAGCGACCTGCTGCGGAGTTCATCGATCCCCTGGCAAATAAGAAGCCCAGGATATCGCACCTGGCTAGTAAGGCGGCTGGACCTGTCAACGGCAAGCTGAGCTCTTCCAATGGGAAGGAGGTGGGCGGAGTCTCTTTGATAGGCGGCGAAAGCATGACCACCAGCTCCCAGCTGCCACTACTAGAAATCCCACGTCCGTTCGACCCGCTGTCTGATGTCAGCAATGACTCCAGCCACAACGGGAGGGACTGTGAGGGCCAGGAGGTGGCTGTGGCGGAACGGCTAGGCCAACCTCCAGCCCCCGCAGCCTCCGCCGCCCCCCCACCGGCACATGGATGCTCCCCATTCCGGCCCAGCCAGCTCGGTCTCGGCGGGCCCCCGGAAGAGGCAGCCGCTGCCTCGCACCACGGCAAATCTAAGAAAAAGTCCAAAAAGCACAAGGACAAGGAAAAGTCTAGGGAGAGAGAGAAGGCCATTGATGACCGTGGGGTGGAGATGGCAGGCAGCGCCAGCAGCCCGCAGGACTGCGCTCCACACGGCACCTCTGCAGGTAGCTAAACTCGTAAAAAAGACCAGTCGAATTCCCCCTAACGGATTCCTTGGGTAGTAACAATCAGAAATTTCAAGCCGTTGAATGGAAGTCATTCTATAAATTGTACAGTGACCTCTAGTGGTGAAGCCTGTTAAAATACCCAGTGCCAGACTATTTTCTGTACACAACCCCACAATGTTTGCCTGGTTAAAGAATTATTCTTGTTTGACCCCATTGATGTGTTTTATTGAAATGTCACTAAAAAGTAAATAACACTGAATTGAATTCTCACGAGTCACTTTGGGTTTCCTTGTAGATGTGAATGGAATGTGCAACAGTAGTATTTCTGCATCGTCAACAGACACGGCAGACTACTTATCGTAAGATTTGTTTTTTTTTCTTCATGCATGTATATTTTATTCTGTTTTATAGTAGGTTCTTCTAAAATTACTGTTTACTCAAGAATCTTTCTGTGTATGTATGTATATGTTTGTGGTATGTTTTGGTAACTCCAAATTCAATGGCTAGATAGAGTTCTGTAATTTAACCAGAGGTGGACATTTCAGGTACATAAAGTAAAAATCCAAACCAGGATTTTGTTTCAACCAAACAACAATTGAACCTAAAGAGTCACAGTCACAGAGTATGCAACTAGTCGGTTGAAACAAAATCCTGGTTAGGATTTTTACTTTCTGGACCTGAAATCTCCACCTCTGAATTTAACGTGGTGTAATTATTATAAATGTTTAAAACGATGAGGATATTTTGCTTAACTGAAGTTGCTGATCTGTGTAGCTCTCAGGGTGTCCAGACGCGTGTGCTGATGGAGTCCTGTGTTCCAGCTGTGACTTGAACATGCTTTGTCTACTGCATTTGTCTGCCGCATGCCCTGCACTGCTGACACTCCGCATGCTGCCCCATGTCCCTGCAGGAAGTACACGGCGATCGCCTCGCAGGAGCAGCGGCAGAGCTACAAGAACGATTTCAATGCTGAGTACAGCGAGTACCGGGACCTCCATGCTAGAATAGAGAGCATCACACGGCAGTTCACTGTGCTGGACTCTGAGTTGAAGCAGCTCCAGCAAGGGACGGATAAGTACAAGGTACCCCCACGCGGTCAGCCCTGGCCCCTTCTGGATTTCTTTGGGGGGGGGGATGCTGATTATGGGAGTTAATCATGCCATAATGTATGCTTTCCTTTCTCCAGACAATCCGCAATCAAATACTTCAGGAGTATCACAAGATTAAAAAGGTAAGATGCCAAACAGGTGACATTCCCCTAACCCCATGACAGTGTGGCTTAAGCAGGTTTGTGACCTGTGCTCACGGTTTTCTCTTCTGTTTCAGACTAATCCAAACTATAGTCAAGACAAAAACCGCTGTGAATACCTACACAACAAACTGGCGCATATAAAGAAACTTATAGCAGAGTATGATCAACAGCAACTCCAGAACT
This sequence comes from Mormyrus lacerda, assembly GCA_015163995.2. Lineage (NCBI taxonomy): Eukaryota > Metazoa > Chordata > Actinopteri > Osteoglossiformes > Mormyridae > Mormyrus > Mormyrus lacerda. The sequence goes on from JAABNX020000038.1 coordinate 5,208,387, forward strand.
GGCGCTAGTGTATGTGTGTTTTTTTTTTTTTTGTTTTGTTTTTTTTTCCTTTTTCTTTCTATGGAAACCAGATGGTGGAACATTGTCTGGATTCTACTTACTCTGAAAGTTCTTATCAAAGATGCCACGAAGGGAGAATTCATTCACCCCCCCATTGGGGCCAAAAGCACTATTGAGAACAAAAGCTGACTTTTTATTTTGAAGATGTGACTTGGCAGTTCAGGCCCCTCTGGGTATCCGCCTCTGCCTCTGGATAAACCTTGTGCAGTGTGTCTTATTTCCTGGCCCCCTGTTGTGCACAGAGGTCTCCAATAGTATGAAAGGATAATCCCCATCCTTTGAAGATCTCCTACTGCCTTTCCATGCCAGGAACCAGGGGAAGCGACGTTGCTGAGATGGTGTGACGGAATGTATGCCAAAATGCTAATAGTTTAAGAACAGGAAAAATGTAATGGGCTAAATATGAAATGATGAAATTTATTTTTCCTCGTTTATTAAAATGAAAGGGTTTCTTGCTGAACACTTGTGAATATGTATTTTAGATTTTCCCTTATTTATTCTATTTTGGACATACATAGGGATAAGTTGTGTTGTAAATTTACACTCCTCAATATCAGTACTACAGTGTTTTTTTTTTTTGTCTTCTCTTGGAATGTGAGCCAGTCTTTTGTGCAGAAGCTGCCTTGGCCATCAGAGTTGCCCAACTGTTGCATTCATTTTTTTTTTTTTTTTTTTTTTTTTTTTTTTGAGATATAATTCCTCTCCTCCCCCCCCCCCCCCATCCTTAAATAAAGACAGCACTGTAAAGTCACTCGCAGGCAGACGCCCAGCTTCTTTGGCAGTCATTCTGTCCTGCTCAATCCTTTCGCTTTACAGAAAATTCTGAATAGCTCTCTGAAGTCACCTTATGTGGTCCCCAGAAGGTGTGAATTTTGTCAAGGTCTATTTAATATGTACAAACACGATGCACATAGTGTCCCTGAGAGCCGTGTGCACCACCGTTCACGCTCCTACAAGCAGATCCGACCCTTTGGTCGCTGGCAGGGGGGGGTCACGGGTACATATCACTGTTTGACTGTTCAGCGAAATAGTTGTCCTTTAATGGCTTTATACTGTGATGCATTCTTAAGATGTATGAATATGCAAAGGTAATGCGTGATGCGGTACAACTGTTCCGTGATCCTGCAAAGCATGAAAGTCTCTGTATTGCTCTGGCCAGCTCTGACAATCTCTGTATTGCACTATAACATCAACATGTGAATGACACCCCACCATGCCCCCATGCTGTCTGACTCCATACACTGAAATGCAATTTCATCTGTTAATGCTTCAGACCAAGACTTTAGCTTTAAACGGTATTCATCTTCACTCATTGTTCCCGCTTAATTTGTACCATGATGCTCCATGTGGAAGGTTGAACATAATTCTTCTCATGCCGATCTCAAAGTTCTGAATAATGCTCGTCCTCCACTTAAAATGCATGTAGGTTTGTGTCCATTTTATATTCTGTTGATTGGGGAAAAATATACTTGGCTAAAGTCAGGCCCCCTTTTGGCCAGTATACTGGAGTAGGGACTCCCTGCCCCATGGCGTTTTAACCTATTTGTTAAGCTAAGAGAAGACCTTGACACATCAGCAGACTCTCAATGGCCTTAGCTGAATATGTGCAGCCAGTTCATTTTGTTTTTGACTGGTATCGGTCATTGTGAAAGGGGCAGTATCTGTGCTCGCCCTCAGTGTCTGTGCTCGCCCTCAGTGTCTGTGCTCGTTCGCAGTGTCTGTGCTCGCCCGCAGTGTCTTTGCACAGGATTAGACTGATGGTCCTGTTCCACACTTCAGTATCATTTTATTCTATTGTCAAAATGTACATATGAAAAATGTAGCACTTTGCTCAGTCTTGTTTGTAGTTGCGTTCTTCAGGTAGAAGACGCCGTTTTATTCGTCTCCACAGTATTCTTATGCATCACCTGTGTTTGTTCAAAGCCGCCAGTGTTTACCTCTTATCTTAATGGCATAAATTGAGGCGACCAGTGATCATGCGTGTGATTTGCTTTTGCAAGGTTATTCTTTTAAATCCCTCTGACCGACGTCGTTTTTGTAATACATTTGAATTTGATCAAAGTGACTAAAGTATCAGAGCAAAAGACCTTTGACTCCATCTTCTACTTTTATTGAGGAAAATGTACTCAGATTGCCTCTATTGTGAGGAAGTTCTATAGACATTAGCTTGGCATCAGTGCCAATCACTCTGCCCATAAGTTAAAGGGCTTAAAATGATGGCCTATCACAGCTTTTTCTTCAAACCCCAGTGACGCAAGGCTTGACATTGTCACTGACTGACTAACGCTAGACTCACGTCTTTCTAAGTTTATGGCTGCTCTTCTTATTGATCCTCCCTGCAGCTTTTATCATGATGGTGAATATTCGATTAACCAATGGCCTCTGGCGAGCTCCCGGCTTTCATTTCGCGAGATCACTCGTCTCGATCTCGATTGTCTAGTACCCGTTTTGAAAGGATGCTGGGTAAGGTATCCAGAAAGTAGGCCTTGTGGATGAGCCTCTTCTGTAGCTTATCCTTCACAAATGGTGACACACACAACACTGAATGAGCTGAATGTGCCAAATGACCTGTTGTATAGGTTGTGTGCCAATGCTTCTGCGGGGGGGAGGGGGCCTTGAAAATCATATTTTTAATGCTTAAACCTAAAATGGGATTTGAAACAAAGGGACTGGGAATTAAAATGATCTTGATATTTAAATAAAATTATATGTATATCAAAACATCACCTTCATTAGTCTGTGTTGTTGCTACATTTTTATAGTGGCTATGTCTTGACGTATCGATAAGCCATTGTTCCTAGACAATCTGGAATTCGAGCAGCATGCTGGCTTGGGGGCTAGCACCGTTACATTACAGCCCCAGGGTTGGGAGGGGTCGCATCGCACCCCACCCACCTGCAGTTTAAAGACATGCAGTTAGGGTAATTGGTGTTTCTAAATTGCTCATGATGTATGTGCTGTAATGGACTGGCATGCCATCCAGGGTTTAGCCCTGCTCTGTGCCCTGTGATGGCAGAGATCGGCTGCAGGTTCCCTTGTCAGCGTATCCAGGGCGATTATTAATTGGTGGGAAGGCTGGACACATGGTATACAGCTGCTATCATAGCTTCGGCCCATCTGGTTGGTAAGGCTGTCTTAAAAACCTATAATGGTCTCCTCCTCCATAACCAAGACTGCAGAATAAGTCGCTCGGTGCTTAGCTGATCTGGAAACGGCGGGCGGCGTGGGCACTTGCCTAAGCCAGGTTTTCAAGTCCCAAAGTGATTTGTGTTCAGTGGTACTTTGTACTCAGTAAGGCCTCTACAAATGAAGTGCAGGATGGAGTTTGCCAATTTGTGATCTGCTGGAAAATTCTGGTAGGTTTATCCTGATTCTGTTGTTGTTTTTTTCCCCCAGATTAGCTGTGAGAAATATTTGTACCGTCTGTTTTGGCTTTTGTCAGAAGGAGAGTTGCAGCTGTTTGTGACTGAAGGTACAGATGATTTTGAAATAATTACAACAGAAATCCTCATCTGTGAGCCGTTCCCTTTGTTGTAGGGAAACAGTCTGGTTTAATGGGTAGGAAATAAGTTATAACCTCAGCACTGTAAGGGACAGCTTTGCTGTAAACCAGGCAAGCATTTTGTCCTTTAACGATAAATTAATCCAAATAATGTCATTCTCCATTTCCAGTTCAATACTGAATCATATTTCATACATTCAAATCCACAAATCTGTTAGTACTGTAAAAATGTGAAAGGATTTTTAGTAGTAATTTTTAATAGTAGCAATTTTATTGTCTCTCTATTCCAGTTGTCTGATGGGTAAATCAGATTGAGTCTGAATTTGACCTTAATTTATTAATAAACCACTGATTTATTTAGCGTCTGACAGTTTCTTATTCCAAATCAATATTTAATGATGCTCGGCAATTTTAATGCCGTTGAAAGGCACGTTCTACAGAACAGGTGACTGACCTCAAACCATTCATACAAATTCACGGGGCTAAAATTAGACACACTGGTACTTCATACGCCGTTTTAATCGCCATGGAGATATTTATTTCCAGTCTAAAGGTTTCAAATGTGTACATCTGTGACTCCCCTCCCTAATTAGTTATTTAACCCTGAAACACTTTTGTGTAGGTTCTGTCCAGTGTATGCACCACCTTCCACATTAGCTCACTGTAATAAACAATTTGAAATCATTGGGTTCACTTGTAGGGTTATTTCCAGGCAGTATGACCGTTTCTTGTCTCCAGTTCTGTTGTTCTATCCCAATTTTTAAAAATACTTTTGACTCACCAATGTGAGACAAGCTAACCCTTTGTTACATGAATGTAAAATGGGTTTTTATTGGCTTTTATTAATATCTTCCCCACCTACTTGACTGTTTGACCCCAAACAGAAGAACACAGTGGATATATGTATTGCCATTACATCAGAATGAAATGGATATTGAAACCCGTAGGACATTGGCAGTCTAAGTGGGCAGACTATTTCCTGACAACTGTAGAACTTTCTCCAGGTGAAAGATTAAGTCAAATCTTGCAGTTATCACTAACCAATAAGGGTGTATTTGGTCCATTTGTGTTGACGGTAATGTAGCCTGTATCGTTTTCCTAATTCCTAATTGAAGTTTGTTTGAGCATAACATACATACACTGCTAAAACATTTAAATCACTTTGAAGTCCACCCTTCATGTCAAAGAATGGGAAAGAAAACTTGTTAGATGGTGAAATGTCCTGCAAGCATATAGCTAGTATGGTGGTCATGTTGAGATTCTCAAGGGTTTCTGTAATTGAAGAAGCATAGTGAGTAAAATTATGTTCAGTCTTTGATACCAGTGAGTTAGGGCTAGTCAGGTGTCATTTATAAGATGCATCATAGAGTAGTGATGTGTTTAACTTCATTAATATCACATGTGACCTTTGCTCCACTGTGGTGTTCCACTGCATAATAAGGTGATGCACAAGTTGGCAGTGTTTCCCATCCAGTTTAGTCTTTTGTCTAGTCGTGTCTAATTTTTATTGTAGTTCAGGTTCAGTCGTGTATATTTTTTATTGTAGTTCAGGTTCAGTCAGATGGTTTTTTTTTGGCTGCCACTAACTCTTACAGCAGTGACATGCATTTTATTGTTATTGTGCCAAACAAATTAGGGCAAAGGAGAATGAGCAAGGAACAAGTTGGAATCCAGACTAGGTTTTCATTACTGTGATCCCAGGTCTAAAAACGCAACAACCACAGTGCCAATCTAGGTATAGTTTACCACAATCTTCACAGCATAGTATGCCAGTATTTTCTGATAACAGCAATTAATAAGCTTAATGCACAAACACCAGCTACATTTAGGAATACAATACTGCCCGAATGAAAAATAGTCTTGCTAGCCTGTCCCCCCCCCCCCCATAATTTTTTTCTTCCTTCTGTTATTAATTTGCAAATAGCATAGTGCAGCTAAATATTAAGATCTGTAGACTGCAAGCAAAACACTTCATTTCTAAATGATGGCTTGGTCTCACTGGAGAGACATCTGCCGAACATATTATTATAGTTCTTTATTTAATACCCTTGTTTTGCTTCTACAATATTCACTGAAAGCAGATGTTCTTAACAGAACGTTTTATAAGCAGCGTTGCACAAAACATTCCAGCGTATATTTCTGGACACATGCATGTGAAGACTGAGTGTAATGTTAAAACACCAGTTGATGATGGTCCTTATGGTTCCTTGAGCAGGGCAACGATCTTCATTCTTCACCATGCAGAATGCAACCCTTCTTAAAAAGGCTTTTGTCCTTTTTGTTTGCTCTAGAAATGAGAAATGTGCACAGCATTATCATCTTCAGGGCTGCTAAGGTTTGTAAATAGGTAACTTTCTTACACAGGGGTCTGGAAAAAGTGAATACATTAAAACGCATGACCTCAATGGCATGCGTGTGTATCAGGAGCTTTTAAAGGATTCTTTTGTTGCTGAGAAATAACCTTAAATGAAAACATTAATGACCAAAATCGGGGTTCTGCAATCCTAATGATACTTATTGAGGAGGGGGAAGATGGGATTTAAAAGAATGTTTAATGTAGTTATCTCAATAATGTAGTCTCACTTTGTGGAAAACTTCACAGTCCCTCAGAAACTCTGTGTGAAAGATATTCTTTGAAATTCTAGTTTAAGACCTTTCATAGCTAAGAAGTGACAGCCAATTATTTTGCTTGGCAGGGGTAGGAAATATAGTATGTTATATAATAATGATCATATATAATGATTAATCCAATATTTCACAAAAGATCTTAATGAACATAGAGTTCAGGTTTAATGTGAATATGATTTCATATATAAAGGACCACAAGCCATTTCATTATCTAGGTGCATTTTTTTTAAATAGCTGCACAATTACATTTTCGTTATTTATTTATTATTAAAGATTATTTTATTATTCATTTTGATAGCCTAGAATGGCAAGTACTTTTGGCAAGTGTGTGGCTCTCTGTAGCAGTTTTTTAGTCTTCCCAGGATCGCCATTTTAGTTTAGTTTAATTTCTGAGCCATTTATTTGTAGCAGGAACTGGTGTTTGTGCTTAGCAAATTGTTGAATGAGTGCGTTGTCTTCTGTGAGGGCCGAGAAATATGTTTGCGCCGCCACAGGGTGAGTGTTCTGGTGATTGACCAAGAATAAAGTCAGCAACTCTTCTCTTGCTAGACGAAGTACTGGACTGTGACAGGCATTTTCATGAGGGTGGAATGTCCTACCTGGAGGCCAGAAAGCAGAGAGCTTACGGCCGGGGCTCTGCTACCTGGAAATCCCGATGGGTGTGGTGAGGAGACTGTTTGTTTAACTTGAGAGAGGTTATATTCCATGTTGAGCAGGTGAATGGAGTAAAGGAGGTGGCATGGGTGTAAATTATGGGGGGGGGGCTTGTAACCCCTCAATAATCAAAACCAGCCAATACAACCCGCAGGACCCCCTTAAATGGGTGGAGACCTCAGCCCAAAGTTATGCCCTTAGGGTGGTGGTGTGGGAGGATCTCTATCGTATTGTGCCAGCCTTTGGCGTTTAAAATTCATAAGAATAAACAGAATAATGAGAAAGGAGCTTGGGAAGGATCTTTTGGTTGTTCATGAATTGTTTTAATTTGTACTTGCACTTAATTTTAGTCCCTCTCCCTCATCCTTCTTTCACTGCACGTTGAGAATCAACTTTATTTTTCAAAGAAGAAACATTAGTTTAGCCAAGGGAGTGGTGGACAGTTTTTATACATTGTACAGTTTTTATTCTTCTACGCACAGACGTACAGGTTATTCCGCAATCCAGAGTCCAATTCAGCTTGTCGGGCTTGCAGCTTCTCGATTTTTCTCCCATTCGTCGAGTCCATAGACACTCCCCTTCCGTTCCGATTATTTCTTGCAGCGAATCCACTCCACAGCTCATTCATTTCACGAACGAGAGACTCGCAGTACCGGTTGGTAAAAGGTAAGCAAAATGTAATCGAAATATATTAACATGCATAGTAATTAACGTTTAGTAGTTTAATGCAGCGTTGTCTCAAAAACATGGCAAATAAATTGTTAGTGCATTTTTTCCTCCGTCTCGCAGGTACACGTTGTGTTTTTTCTTTAAAAGACAGCAATCTGTTGCGTTAGCAGGAAATAAGCATAAAAGACCACGAAAACTGCCCATTTATGTGGATAAATTTGGCATCTTCAGGACTTAGTTGAAAAACTGAGAAGGTGCCGTTCTGCAAGTGGGCTGGGTCACCTTGTAAATCATATTCAAATGAGGTATTTTAGTCAAGACACTGCAAAATCGTGATGTCGTATTAAAACTTAAACTTTCGAAAGTGATGCTTGTCATCTTCAGTAGTGAGCGCTAACATGGATACCTTCAATATGCATTTTAATAAGGTAATTAATATGGTAATAAAAATGTATTTATAGAAACCCAATGCACTTTCCGGCAAATCATACAATAAAAGCTGCGGAGGAACGGGGTTGATAAAATGCCAAATCTAGAAACATCTTGCAGAACAACCGGGGTACAGCCGACTGCTGCGCTCTTTAATTAGCAGCTGCTCCGATTGGGTGGTTGCTCTTCCCAGCGCGGCGTGCATGCGCAGTGCGTCCTGCTCTGCCAGAAAGTTTTAGGGGAAAAAAAAAAGAAAACCATTGACTGTTGATTTGCTAGTTTAATCCCTATGAAGTATGCTCATAGTTAGCCAAATCTAAATTACGTTTCTAAACATTTTATTAGTGTATCAAGGAGTCAATGTACAACTGAAATATTTCAAATAAAGCCTTATTAGCTGGTCATTTGTTTGTTTCCTTTTTTTTTGTTTAAAAAACACTGTAGATTTCCACCATGGCTGAGCTTATCAAAGTAATCAGTCCCAATGTGAAATACACGGAAAATTACATGGAGTCCCAATATGACTATCATACCTCAGTGGTGTCTGGAGACAATGGAACTTATACGGTAACTCTGTCACTAATGTCTTCATTATGTATATGCATAGTATTATTAGCGATATTACCACACAGCTGAGTTGGTTCCATTTCAAGACTGACTGTCTCCGCTGAACAGAGATTTTTCCACTTTCACCTGGTTGCCCATGTTCGTCCTGTTATTGCATTTGCCCTCTGGCTTTTTGAATTTGCCCTTCCCCTGTGCTCCTCTAGGTGACTCCTTGTACGACTCGTTTTACATTCCGCACCGCACGTGCTGTTCCCCGCCTCGGGGTCATGCTGGTGGGCTGGGGGGGCAACAACGGCACCACTGTCACTGCTGCAGTCATTGCGAACAAACTGGGCCTAACCTGGAAAACCAAAACCGGCACCAAGGTGAACTGGACCGGAGCGCCTGGCGGCCACGAAAAGTCACTGTGCTTCTGCTTCACTCTGCTTCACTAATTTTATAACCGTTCCAGTGTGAACATTATGTTCTGCAATAGGGAAGATTTAACTGTTATTTTCTTCCAAGGACTTTCCTGCCTTTCTCTCTTATGGTATTTTAGGCTGAATGTATTTTTGTACTTATGAATCAGAGAGGTGATAGAAGATATACCACTCATTGTCTTATTGGAAGTGTGAGAGTATATAGACCTGTTTCTGGTTTAAATTTTTATCTTCTCTGAACCCCCCCACCCACCCCCAGAAAGCCAATTATTTTGGCTCCTTGTTCCAAGCATCCACAGTCTGCCTGGGATCAGGACCTGAGGGAGATGTTTACATCCCTTTCCGTGACCTACTTCCCATGGTGCACCCTAATGACATTGTTTTTGATGGTGAGGAAAAGACCCTCCCTGTTAAAATGCCAAGAATGCAGCGGTTACTGGCTTCTTAACTCGAGGAGTCGTGATTGCGTCATGTTTCTTGTGCAGGTTGGGACATATCGTCCATGGACTTAGGCCAGGCAATGGAGAGAGCCCAGGTGCTGGACTGGGCCCTCCAGGAGAAACTCCGTCCATACATGTCAAAAATGAGGCCTCGACGCTCCATTTATATACCAGAGTTCATTGCTGCCAACCAGGAGCAGAGAGCCGACAACGTCATCAAAGGAAAGTCGAGTGAGCAGGTTAGATTCAGTGCGCAGGGCCTGCTCTGTATGCGAAAGAGAGAAGGGTGCACAAGAATTCATGAGAGAGAATCTGTAGTCTCTGTGTTTATTGTTTTATCCCACAGTGTTAATAATTTCTAAATGTTCTGAGCCCGACAATGTGATAAAAGCCCCACTTCAGCATCTTCAGAGTCCATCAACACCCTAAACGTGTCTTTGACACAGGTGGAGCAGATCCGCAGGGATATCCAGGACTTCCGGGAGAAGAGCGGCGTGGACAAAATCATTGTGCTGTGGACCGCCAACACCGAGCGTTTCTGTGACCTCATTCCTGGGGAAAATGACACTGCTGATAACCTGCTGGCTACTATCCAGGTGCGGGAGACGTCTAGGTGCAAATGCAGGAGCCGTCGCGGTGCTTACTGTCAGCGGCCACAGTGCCCCATATTACACAGACAAATAAGGGCAGGCGGGGCATCTGACCTGTGTTTCTGCTTAAGCCGGATTAGCAGTTTGTTTTGTTCTTTAAAATCCTCCAGAGGGCAGCAACCGTTACAGGACTTGTAAGCAATTCCGTTACACGATTTGGAATTAGACAGGACTTGAACCCCCACACAGACCTGATCTGTTGGGCAAAGACTTAATATTCAACATCATTCCAGAAATTAGATCATCGTTTCATCATCGTCCCAAAAACTCTAACCCCCCCCCGGCCCCCCATTCATTTTTCTAGTGAATATGGCTTTTAAACTTAGCTGAATGGTAACTTGTACATGAGGTGCTGGAGTATTTTTTATTTTTTTTTGCATAACTGGCTACTTCCTTTTTTAAACTGTAAAATTAACATCAGTTAGAAACCCTTTTGGGTTTTGTCCCCTTCTTAGCCTGTTTGCCGTGCCCCCTCCCACAGAGAGGAGGGGAGGTGTCCCCCTCCACGCTCTTCGCTGTTGCCAGCATCCTGGAAGGCTGTGCCTACATCAACGGCTCCCCTCAGAACACCCTCGTACCCGGGGCCGTGGAGCTGGCGATCCGGCACCGGGTCTTCATCGGAGGAGACGACTTTAAGTCTGGGCAGACCAAGATCAAGTCGGTGCTGGTGGACTTCCTTGTCAGCGCTGGTTTAAAGGTAAGTAGGAACAGTATCAGTGATATCTTATTAATCTGCATTAGGAAATGTTCTTTTCACCTGCACCATCATGCTCTCTATGATACACATATGCAAGTAGATGAGTGCTTGTCAGCGAGGGGCAGAGACACCCAGAGCGCTGGGGCTTAAGTGTCACATTCTGCTGAGGCCAGGCTTCCAATCGACAACCTTTCAGTCACAGTCACAGAGGCTGTCTATGGAGTCTAAGTCACTGAAAAAAACTGGAATGTGGAATTGGACTTTGTTACAGTATATACAGTATTTTGGGTTCTGTGGTACATTAAAGTCTTTGAGAAACTGCCAAGTGGCGAATTTCAAAATACAGCAATAGCTTTGCTTCGGAAAATGACATTAAAATATTACATGTTTCGATGAAAACTTAGATACCTCCTTGGAATGCACCTTTTGTCATTGGTCAAGCATGATAGGTGGATTAAAATGGTTCATTTTTTACCCTCATTCCACAGTTCCCAGCTGTTAGAGCTGTTTGGCAGTAACACACACCTATGAGTTATCGAGTTGCTGTCGTCTCGCGCTCCGAGCGGCCCCTGACTCCCGTGCTGAGAAGGCTGTGCCTCATTCGCTCACAGGCGCACGGCTGAAACTTGGCCGCCCCGGCATGTAGGCATTTACGCAGTTTAAGCCCACAGGCACATGCTAATGATTAAAATGCCAGTAATTACACAGGCTGAGCAGCGCTTGTAAATGTTAGGGTAGTGACGGGGGCAGGGAGAGGCAGAGGGGCCCCCGCCTGCAGCCAGGGATAGCAGAGTCTGACGTGCTGTGCAGAAGGGCTCAAAAATATGTGCACGTTCCTTTTGGCTCTACTGCGCTGGCTCTGGCCCCCGTCAGCAGAGCTCGCTGGGTGTCAGTGAGTTCACTCTGGCTGTCTGCCAGCCCTCAGCTCCCAGCCGCCCCTGCCCCCCTCTCCTTGCTCCCACCCTCTCATCACATAGCATCGCCGCAGACTGACTGAGACCCTGACATATTTACAACAAGTCTGTGATTTAAGGCCTTTCTCTGTGTGTGTTGTTGAGTTTGCCAGGAGGAGGTGGTTGAGTTTGCCAGGAGGTGGTTGAGTTTGCCAGGAGGAGGTGGCCTCCAATAGCATCTCTCACGCTGCCGTATCAGAACTAAAGGGAGATATTTCAGACTGGCACAGATATTGACCTAATTTGGGAAAGACGGTGTTTCCTCCTCTGCTTCTCCGTTCATTAGCTGCAGACTGGGGGTAAAAGCTGAGATCTGGATAGTATGTGGATGTGTGGGAAGGATGTACGGTGGCTTGGTCAGCTGCTATTAACAGAAAAGGACATGCACTGTCCTTCCGGCTGCCTTCTCTGAGTACAGCCGACCGCCATCGTGAGCTACAACCACCTGGGAAACAACGACGGCATGAATCTGTCCGCGCCGCAGCAGTTCCGCTCCAAAGAGATCTCCAAGAGCAATGTGGTGGACGATATGGTTCAGGCTAACCCCCTCCTCTATGCCCCTGGGGAGAAGCCAGATCACTGCGTGAGTATCCAGAGGCCTACCTGAGCTGGACCCGAATGCTTGTCCCTGCACCATAGATACCAGTTATTGCACGTATATTACATATCTAACCTGACCTGCTTTTCACGCCGCTGCGTGCACTCATGCGACGGTCTCCACTCTGCCTTTCTCTGTGTTTGTGTGTCGCCCCCCCCCCGGCCCCTCCATTGTGTTTCTGAGCAAAGACAACCGTGCGTGTCTTAGGTGGTCATCAAGTACGTGCCGTACGTGGGCGACAGTAAGCGAGCTATGGATGAGTACACCTCCGAGATCATGATGGGAGGCACCAACACCATCGCCATACACAACACCTGCGAGGTAACGCTGTGATACTTGATTTTTCCACGGGATCTTGCACGGTGAGGTGCAGGGTTACCGACTAATCAGACTTGCTTTAACTGGTGCACTGCATTTTACAGTGTCCCTGGTTTTTACTGTAAGCGCTGCAGTGACCTGAATTTGTGCGATTCTAGTTTTCATTCAATTAAACAACTGCATAGGGTAGCAGACACAGTCATTAAAGACCCTCTTCAAAGGACCTCAGGGCAGCGGTGCTGCAGAATCCTTAAAGGAGAATTTGACACAAAGAGTCTCATGGCAAAGCATAAACACACGCTTGCTGTTATTTGTGTGCCAGGAGTGTGAGGTTTATTCCTTGACAGTCAGTCTTTTTGCGTTCAGGACTCTCTGCTGGCCAGCCCCATTATCCTGGACCTGGTCATCCTGACAGAATTGTGCCAGAGGATCACATTCCGCCCAGAGGGAGACTCTGAGTTCCAGACCTTCCACAGTGTCCTCTCGCTGCTGAGCTACCTTTGCAAGGCTCCGCTTGTTCCTGCAGGCGCCCCCATCATCAACGCCCTGTTCCGCCAGAGGGCTTGCATTGAAAACATCATGAGGTCAGAAACACTTGCTCCCTGTTTCCAGAACTTATCAGTACTGAGCTCTTACTAACTTGTTTACGTCAAATGTCCAGACTTAACAGCTATATTACATGAGGTATGTGCACCTCCCAGCGCAAGCTGCTTAAAAACTAGGAAGAAACTTCTGGAAGATGTTTTAAAGTACCGTGTACATCTCACAGAAATCTTTTAACTTGCAGAACTTGCAACATAAAATCCATTGTTTGACCAGAGTGTTTCTGTCGGTCGTTCGTCTTCCAAGTAGTGTTAAGTTCGGTTAAACAAAGTGAAGTTGTGACCAGCCTCTCAGAGGGAACTGTGCAGATAATTCACTGCATTTCTTTCAGGGCTTGCCTCGGTCTCGCCCCTCAGAACCACATGCAGCTGGAGCACAAGATGCAAAAGAGCATTTTCCCCTGCACTAAACGCATTGCTGCAGCAACACCCAAGCACTCAGCTGCCATCAGCAATGGGTACCACCCTACGGTCATCAATGGGGCTCTGAAACTTCAATAACATCTCTGAAAAACTGCATGGAAACACCAGTGCTCTGTTTTTTTTTTTTTTTTAAACTACCAATTTTTAGGATGTTTTTAATACTCATTAGATAGTTAACCGTGGTTCTGTTAGGGTATTAAGTAGCACAAGATAAAAATATTGTCCCTATTAGAAGGCACTTTTAGAGATCTCGTAATAAAAATGCATTTGAGTACAGTGTCGGGGTTTGGGTGAAAACACTGACCCAAGTGCCGAGTAACTCTTTCCATTACTGTAAATATCATCCTATGGCATGAAGTAGGAATGGGGAAACTTCATAAGCTTAGTTATTAAATCCTTTTTTATACTCAGTTACCAGTGTTAGCACAGCAGTGGAATTAATCAAAGATCTTTCTTACATCACAGTGTTGTTCTCCCCAGAGGTGAATAGTCTTCTTGTTCCTTGGGCCTGACTTGTTCTATTTTACGACATGCTTTTCTTGTAGTTTCAGAATTGAAAGTGCTTTGTTATGCTTTGGAGATGACTTTCATTTCTTGGGAATGAACTTTGACTTAACTGTGTTAACTTCACTGTTGTCTGAGGGAGGGAAAAAAATAAACCTTATCTGAACCACTGTGTCCGCAGTCATGACTTCGGCAGAATCGCAGCGGCGGCTTCATGATCTCAGACTCTTTGACTCTAAGCTGCCGGCTGGGGTTGCGAGGCAGGAGGGTGAAGCGCTGGCCTGTGCTCTTTCCTCCATAATTCTCCTTCTTTCCCACCCCCCCCATGTATCTGCTGGACATTTTGTTTCGACAAGGTGTCCGCCTGAAGCCCCATCTGCAGGAGCCACAGTGCACAGAGATGAGCTGCTGTCTGGGGACCTGCCCTGCAGCCCAGGGCATCTGCCGCAAGCAATGCAGACATATGGCTGCTGCACAGGATAAACCAAATGCTTCCGTGAGCAGTGCAGGCGTACGGCTGCTGCGCGTGATAAACCGAACGCTGCTTCACAAGATCAAATAAAATGATAAAATGAATGACACTTGTATGGTGTGGGCACATGAACACAGATCATGTTGGGCATTATTAATTATAATTTCTGTTGTATTCCTTAACACCAGGAATTCGTAACACTATAGTTACAATAACAGGTTTGATTCAGTCATCCATTTACTGTAGCTGCTTATCCTAATCAAGGTTTT
>JAABNX020000038.1:5223340-5273297 GCA_015163995.2 Mormyrus lacerda
CCCCCCCCCCCCCCCCCCCCCCCCCCCCCCCCCCGCGGGATGTCAAGAGATTTTGGGTACCCCAGTCCAGACTGGTTGTTTGTAGTAGTTGTCACTCAGGGGCCCTTGGAATCATCCTAACTCCCTCCCCCCTTACAGCACCCCTGCCTGGGGGGCTAAGGGCACAAAGCTGGGAATAACCTAGGATGAGGTGCCAACCCATTGCAGGGCACACTCACACCTACAGTATGAGCAATCTGGCAACTCCAATTAGCCTCAGCATGTTGTTGGTCTGTGGGGGGAAACCAGAGTACCCAGAGGAAACGACACGGGGAGAACATGCAAACCCCACACACATGGAACCACTGTGGAGACTTGAACCCTTGTCCTAGGACTGTGAAGCAACAGTACTAACCACTGCACCACTGTGAGACCATCAAGTTTGATTCAAGATTACAAAAAAGAAAAAAACTTTTTTTTCATAAAAAAAAAATCTATTTAAACTCAAGCTGTTTCTTGGGTTGTTTTACTGCAGTGAAGCTCTTTATATTCTAATCCAGTGTTTCCCAACCTGCTCCTGGGGAACCAGCAGATGGTCTATGTTTTTGCTTCCTCCCAGGTCCCTGCCAGTCCACATAGGTAGGGAGCTGCGAGGGAGTCAAAATGTGGACTGTCTGCAGATCCCACAACTAGATTGGGAAACACTGTTCTAGATCATTTCTACATTGTTCTGGTATTTGATGACTTTTTAGGTACCGCTCTTTGTCATTTCCTTCAGAGACATTCTTCCCTGCGTCATCTCTGGGGATCTTGAGGTCATTTTGATGGTTGGATCTTGCCGTGACGTCAAACGCAGCATCTTTTGACTTGCGATTTCTCCTTGAGATGCACTCCTACTCTATGCCCGCCCACACTGAGGGTGGCAAACCCCTAACACTCTGACGAGTGAAGGGGTACTGAGGCGGGAGGCTTTCTCACTTTTGGCATTTCATTTGCATCGTTCTGTTGGAAAAATACCCAAAATACCCAGGGGGGTAACAAGCTCAAGATGAAACCTAATCAGCTCCTTAAACAATGTTGTGCCTTATGAATATCCCACAGTGTCTTATGATTCCTGTTATTTGAATAACTTGGAATCCTATTCACTTGTCATTGTTATCAATTTGAAGATCTAGCCTAATTAATGCAAAAAAATGGTTGTGACTGTTTGACAAACAGTGATGTGCTCTTTTTAAACATGGAAACGATCATTATGCTTTAACGTGAGCTATTCAGCTAGCGGGTTTTAGTCTTCGCCAGACGGTTTCGTTTTAAGTAGCGACCTAATCTATGCTTCGTTAACAAGCTACGTGACTCTGCAGGCAGCACCGCAATGACAGACATGGCACTACTGCACAACAAATCACCCAGCGATTCTAACTCTTACATCTGCATACGGTTACGCTCCATCACCTCGCAAAGACACTTAAGTGCAAGGAGAGGAGCTCCAACTCATGCGATAGATATATATTTTAGCTCTGGAGTTCTGGGCATTACCTATAATAAACTCGGTGCAGTGTGGTGTCTTACTCTTTAAATGGATGCTAAAAAAATGTAAATATTGAAAGTACGTTATAGAGTTATGTTAGATTGTAATGCTGCATGGTTTATGTTCGTAGTGAACAAATAAGAGTCACCCCCCTTATTTCAATATCAAAAATCCTATAGATGTACTATTGAATGTGGCATGACATATTTCTGGTGGCACTTTCAGTTTTCAAAAGTTGCAAACCCATCATCTTCCATTCGATACAGTTATTCTGTTCAATATCATTATTCTTAATATATTTATTTATACCAATCAGCTATAACATTAAAGCTACTGACGCCAGCCTCTGTGGTCTGATCCTACAGGAGAGTCACTGCAGCACAAACTGCTAATAACGTTAATGCTGGCTATGATAGAATGTGCATCGCAGCACATGCACAGACTGCCCACGCTGACCCCTGTCCACTGCCAACAGCACCTACGGTGGACACGTGAGCATCAGACCTGGACCATGGAGCAATGGAAGAAGGTAGCTCGGTCTAATGAGATGCGTTTTCTGTTACATCATGTATGTGCTCAGGTGCATGTGTGTCATTTACCTGGGGAAGAGATGGCACCAGAATGCACTATGGGAAGAAGGCAAGTCAGCAGAGGCAGTGTGATGCTCTGGGCGATGTTCTACTGGGAAACTTTACCACCTACCTAAATGACCAAGTACACCCCTTCATGGCTACAGTATTTCCCTAATGCCAGTGGCCTCTTTCAGCAGGATAATGCTCCCTGCCACACTGCAAAAAAGGTTCAGGAGTGGTTTGAGGAACATGAAAAACAAGGTGGTTGACTTGGCCTCCAATTTTCCCAGATCTGAATCTGCTCAAGTATCTGCGGGATGTTCTAGACGAACAAGTCTGATCCATGGAGGCTCCACCTCACAACTTCCAGGACTTAAAGCATCTGCGGCTAACATCTTGGTGCCTTCAGAGGTCTTGTGGAGTCCCTGCCTTGATGGATCAGAGCTGTTTTGGCAGCACAAGGGAGATCTACACAATATTATGCAGCTGGTTTTAATGTTACAGCTGATCGGTATATACTACTCATTCTGTTCAGATGGACAGATATGTGCTAGATAGGTCTTTGGTTCAGATATTGTACATGTAATTTATCACAATACACTCATCTCCCATACAAAACTGTAGTGATGTTTCTGAACACGGTCATGTTTTGCTGAAACACAAGCAAACCCTTCTGCATCCTCACGCAGCTGACTTTCTTCTTTTCGGTTTTCAGTGACTTCTTGCGATGTATTTCATACTTTTGACAGCTTAAACTTATGATATTTCTGAGGGCGTTTCCCTATTTTTTGTGCTCCTTGGAGGATCCAGTTAAACATTACAGGAGTTGTCAACTGTCTATTTTTGCTCCATACAGCATGGACATGGGCTGCCTCATTCACAATAGGCGATATATGGTATATAACATGTAATATGACATCAGTAGAACAAATAATAGTTTATCTATAATACCAGCTTCTATATAAAACATCAGATTCCTTAATTATCCAAAAGAGGTTTAGTTAAATATGCAATTGGTGTGACACCATATATGGGTTCTAATCAGTACTGATCCTTACCAACTTTAATCAGATCAACCCTGAAAAGGCAGAGCAGGTACAGAAAATGGATAGATAATGCACAAGACAATTCCAAACTATTATCTTGCTAATAGGCAAAGGTAGCCATTCATGGCTTTGGTCCCATAAGCTTGTCTATAAGAAGATAGTAATCTTAATTATATTACTATTAATCTATAATTATTTTGGGCTTGGACTAGTCATAACTAGCAATGCATCATAACTGTTAATAATGCTATTACCGTGTTTTCAGATTAGTTTCAAACATAGCTTCCAATATTATTATAAAATTTATAATATAAATGGTTTATAATTTTAATCACTAACAATATTTTTACATGTTGGCATAGTAGAACAGCATTGTAGCGTCACACCTCCAGGTTAGACTCCGCTTTGTTTATGGAAGCTGCATGTTCTCTCCAGGTTCACGTGGATCTTCTCCCATGGTCCCGAAGTATTGTGTGCAGAATGCCGATAGTGGATGTGTATGTGTGTGTACGTGTGTGTGTGTCATACGACAGTCTGGCACCCAGCCGTGTTGTCCCCCCTGCTTCGTGCCCCGAACTTCCTCTGACAGGCAAGCTCATCGTGTCCGGCTACTGGTCGCGCGGTTATGGAGGACGGATGTAACTGTAACAATACCAATTTACTATATACGACATGTTACTATAAATAAAAATACAAGTTATGTGTAACAGATGAAACCTAAATAGTATTGCTCCCATCCTTTAAGCGTATGTGTTGTGAGCAACCTGCGCAGAAAAGAGCAACATTGATAAATTGATACCAGGACGTTAATGTCTAACAATAGTTTTGCCATGAATAACTCAGCACGTAGATTTTTTAAAAAACAAAGTCGTGAAAAGGGTACCGATGACTACAGTAGCCTCGCTCCATGACACAGGTTCACTACACATCTCGCTTTTGTTTGTGCCTCCGAACCCCGCGTAGGGGAGTGGCCTCTTCTACCGGGAAATGGTACAGCCCGCCCACTAGCCGTTATTGGCACCGGGAAATTCGATTCAAACTTTTCCAGTGGAAGATAATATCCCCCGCCTGTCGTCACTGTCAAAAAGGGAGGGTATTATAGCATGACAAACCGTCTCTTTTCAACATTACATGTAAAAATCTTCCATATCGGAACTGCAAAGCTGAGTTTTCCTCCCCACCGTTTATGTTCCTTTGGTAGTGGCCAATTTTACTCGCCTTCTCACGCCGGTTCAAGATGGCGGCGGTGGAACAGAAGGACAGCAATAAGTCGGCTTGAATAGTTTTAATATAAAGAGGAAAAAGAAAATACAGTACGAAGAAATTAAAATTAAAAAAAAATCTACATCACGCCCACTTCCGACAATAAACTTCATCCCGTCTTTTCTGTAGTGTTCGATATTTTTCAGTCAAAATGTTCACCTTGTAGCTAGCTAGCTGCTGTAGCTAGCTAACGCCGGAGAGAGGTATAGAATGGGAGAGAAGCTGGAACTCAAGCTGAAGTCGCCGGTCGGAGCAGAGGCAGCGGGTTACCCCTGGCCGCTTCCAGTATACGTAAGTACGCTAGAGGGAGAAATGTGACTCTTTGTCTGGTTCTTTGCGATTAACTTATTCCAGCGGTCGTTTAAGTCGGCAGAAACGGGACAGCGACGTCGTGTTAGCTAGCAGGCTAGAAGCCATTCTGGCCAGTCACATCTGAGTTACAGTATCTTAGCCCGTCTGAAGCTGGGCAGCGTTTCCAAATTTTGGTGTGGTGCGCAGTAATGGGGGAAATATACAGGAACCGACCGTTAAGGGTTTTGAAAACTGAGCACATGTTACTTGGCATGTAAAATAACTAGGTGTTAGCTAGTACCATGCCACCGTCACTATCGTAGACACATTTTTCTATTGTATCTGGCTAGCAGGGTAGCCTATATAGTTATTCACACATTGGGTTAGTGACTTGGTAGTGTCGTTGCTTATTGTACTTGTACGGTGCTAGTATCTGAAATTGGCTCGAGCCTGACAAACTGTGGAACTTAAGCCGTCGGTTCCTATTTGGTTGTTTTCAAACAGTCTAGCTAGTTATTCTTAGCTGGAAACTGGGTAACGGCTCCCTTTGGCAACCCAACACCCGCCCCCAGGAGAGCCCTGGAGCATAAATGGCTGGAAAGCTAGCAAGATGGAACGAAACCATACGTTTCTTAGTTTTAACATGTATTGCGCATATTTCCATAATGATAAATAATTGTGACACAGAAGGGATCGACTGTAATTCCCGACTCATTGTTTCGGGCAGTTTTTGTTTTACTCAGAACAAGAGAGATGAATTCTTATGATGCAAACCCCAGTTCATATGTTCCCCTCACTGTAAGAAAAATGCCGCCACGGGTTAGATATTTATTAATGTCAGGCTCAGCAACATATAAGACGGTTTTTCGGTTTTCTGGCCGAATACGCACTGTGAGCACACATTTATGCAACTCTTCCGCGGAATGGAATAATTGTTGCTGTCCTGAATATTTTTGTTGTAAACTTACCGTTTGCCTGAGTTTCCCCCGATGTCATTTAGTGTTGTTTAATTGGGGGAGGGGTGATTGTTGTAAGATATTCGGATTTGTATTTTAGAGGTGGAAACTGAGTGCTGTATTCGCAAAGCTATATAGCTGAATGTATCACTTATTTTCTCCAAAACCTTGTTGCGAAAGATCCTGGTTTGTCTAACGCATCTGTCTTTCTTCTATAACCATCTAAGGTTGCGATATGTAGAGGCCAGTTTCTTGTGGTCACTCTTCAGTTCGTTGTACTCAAGTTTATTTATCTTCATATAGGATACGACCACTTCGTATAGCTGAAACGCTTAACGATTAAAGTAGATATTCGCACATTCTTGCGCAAATTCTTTTATACTGCTGTTTTATTATTACACTTTACCTATAGATATTGCAATGCATTGTGCTATTATCATGTAAACCACTGTACAACCCGCAATATAAACGTCTTGGATAAAGCAGATGTCAATACACAATTTTATTTACCTTGCACGTTCTTGCAAACGAAAATTGACTATTACTGTAGACGGTAAAAAAAGTTACCAGATTGATTTAGTGTTTAAAATTTGATCCAGTCAGTCGGTCATGCACTTCTTGTATGACTGGACACACTGTAGCAGTGCAGTGGTACAGTCCCGCTGGCTTTCTGTATTTGGGCTTCCTGACTCTTCATTGGAGGGGGATTGCAGTGGATGACACAGATTCCCAGGCGAGTTTTATGCAAATGCAGTTCTTGCATTAAAACTGGAAAGTTGACTCCAGACAGCATTCCACACATTTTAAGCCAGTTTCTTTGGCTGTTGAATAAGCCGCTCTGATACAGCACACATACAATGCCAAGGGTATTGGAGTCTGAGTTTGGGCAGCCCTTGATGGCGATTTCTGACCAGCAGATACATGACCTAAAGTTCCCTCAACAATAACAAACGTTTATTAAAGATTAGCTTTCTATATATGGTGGTAGCTGAATGGGTGGCTTTGCCGGAAAGGTTAAATGTTTTCCGCTTCATTAAGTGGTGGTGTTTTGTGAGGATTAAGCAGGAGAAAATCGTGACACTGTGTTTTATGCATGAGAAGCCATTTTTGGATTGCTGTGATCCCTGTTGGCTGTCACTGTTCTGGATGTGTTATGTTCCTCCCTGCACGTTGTACAGCTTTAGGCTGACTATGGTACAGATAGTTCCCTATTTTGTAATGATGCATGAGCGCTCCTCTTTCTACTTCAGGGCAGTGTTTCCCAACCCAGTCCTTGGGGACCCCCAGACAGTCCATGTATTTGCTGTCTCCCAGCTCCGAAAAATATGGGCTGTCTGGCAGGGAGCTGGGAGGGATCAAAAACGTGGACTGTCTGGGGGTCCCCGAGGACCAGGTTGGGAAACACTGCTTTAGAGAATCGGCAAGAATTTTTACCATTAGAGCTTCTAGCGAAATGCCACCATTGGCTTAAATTTATTGCAGTGTAAATTTGCTGGATGTTTGCTTTGCAATAGTAGCACATTTACCTACATGTGTGGATATAAAATACAGTTGAATAATCAGTTTTCTATTCAGTGTCGCTTGGTCATGAACAACTATAATTTCATTTTAAATAACCATGCCAAAAGTAGATTGATTCCGTTTCTCTGAGTTGCAGTAAGGTGTGTTATTTTTTGGCAACCTCCATGGTGAGTACCTGCTCACAAGTGTTAGTAATTAGTTTGTGGTTCTGTACTTGCATGTACAATGGGCCATTTGCAGTTGAGAAGTTGCCCCTGCCAGGGTGTGCGTTCCTGTTCCTCTGGTTGGTATGGCTTCACTTCTGCCTTGTAAATAATACCAGGGCTGGGAGGAGAGGCACTTCAGGAAGGAAGATAAGATCCATATTGTGGATCAGCTGCAGAATCTTCTGTTGAATTTACCACCCCTCTGTGTTTTTCACATACTGACGTGGCAGTGAAATATTTGCTCCCCCCAAACATGTTGGTCGCTTTATAGTGAAACGTGACTGTAAATATCTTGTAAGTCCTTTTTATTTCTAGCGGTTATTTTAGTGCTCTTATGCTGACAGTTTTTGCAGTCTTCATATATTCAGACACATCTATCTACTGCGACCGTCAGGCCAAACTTGCCCATGATGAAACCTCACAGCTGTTCTAAATGCGTTCATAACATAGATGTTCTGTGTATACAGATCCATGTAATGGAAAATATAGTGCACGTTCAGGCATGTTGTTCCTCTTCCTGCCTTAGTGCATGTATACATGCACACACAGCCCCCATCTGTGGATATAAATCCTTGTAAAATGCTTCCATATGAAGCGAACCTCTTGTTTTGAGTACATTGGGTATATTTGAGTGTGGGCTGGACAGGGCTCTCTCTATGGGGAAAAGAGTAAACTCTCTGTGTTTATGAATGAATAAGTGATTAGGTATATACATATAATATAGTTGCATATCTGCTTTAGTGTTTTTTTTCTGGTCAGGAAATGCCAGTCTGGGTGATTTTTTTCAGTTAACTTTATCCCACAGATGAACACAAGTCCACACCCAAAGAAGCATGTATTTGTATGCCCCTGGCCCTGAGTAACCCAAAGCTTTGTTTTGCCCCATCTTTCACATTAACATGCAAGAACAAGTTTTAAACAGTGGGGGTGTCGGTGCAGCTGAGATAATGTACAGATACTGCAAGCTGCCTCTGTCTGGTGCTGTGTGGACTTGTGCGCATTTGAAGCCCAGAGCACGGTCCAGTTCTTCCAGTTTTCATTCAGCTTTGGTCGTGAGCCGGCAGCGTGACCTGGAGGATGCTGCTGCGCTGAGAGCACAGCAGAAACGTGGCCGACGTGAAGCGATAACGGAGAGGCTGTCGCGACGTGTGCTCAGTCATACTGCTTTCTTGCAGTGTCATTGCATTAAGTTACCAGTCATTAATGCATCGTGAGTAATGTGTAGTAAGGAGGCGTGATGTGCTAGAAGCCCCGCTTATGAGTCAGAACGTGAGTGGGGGTGACGTGGAGGAAGCTCGTGACTCACTTCCGTCGTCATCTCTACCACTTATGGCGAGCAGACTGGTGAGGAGAGCGCTGGCTACAGCCTCCCCTCCGTCAGCCAGGACTATTTTTAGCGGAGGCGTTTTTTGGCGTGCCGTCTCTCCGTGAACCCCCAACCCCCCGCCCACTCCCATCCGGCTGTGTGCGTATGACTCTCAGACACGGTTCTCTCCATTTAATCCTCCTCTTCATGATGACTGCTTTATTATACATGCTTTTGTATGTACATGGTGATCCCTGTCCTTTTTTTTTTTTTTTTTGACTGTAACTATCAACTCACCTCTTTCAATCCTACAGATTGAGAGCTGCAGTGATCTGTGAATATAAAAGTAGCTATTCACCTATCACGGTTAAAATTTTTTTGCAATGAAATGCAGCCTGTTGGTTGCACGTGCTGTGTAACACGAGTCATAAAGTTCTTCTGATACTACCCTTTCATTCTTTGTTCTGTCTGCTTTCGTGTTGAATCACTTTACACCAGCATTTGCCTGTTATGAATGAAATGATTATTCATATGAAAACATTTTTGATTTAGCAATTTGCTTTTTTATGTTAGGGCTGTTTTATCTCCTTTTCTCGAAGGTAGATCACTCCATATAACGTTACATTTTTTTGTTTGTTTTGTTTTAATAAGAGCCCTTTTTCTCTAGGAGATCTTCCATACTTATGTCCACACACCACATATTATTGGCATTTGGGTGGATTAATGACAGGTGCGGAGCAGTCGATTCTCCATTAATCGTTCCCTCCTGCTTAAAATTAACATGAATACACAGACAATTCTCAGGTGTTGTCGACACGAAGGATTTATTCATTAAATGATTAACTGTTCCTTTTGTGCACACAATCAAATATACATGTGCAGACAGTGTCACTTTGCATTAGCATTTTATTTCAAGACTTTAAGCACATTTATGTTAAGTCTGTTAAGTGAAGGTTCCTTTCTGTTTGTTAATTTTGTGGTAATACTTAATAATAATAATTTTGCGATGACTTTGCACTTTCCCTGACTTCAGTGCAGGTAAACAGCTCCGGAGTCTGTATATGCACAAGGTATATCCAGTGACATGATTTTGATAAGCTTTTGTTGCTTTACGTTTATTGTGACTATGATTCATTCACATATTAACTAGGTGGATTTACTGAAAGTAGTGTGTGCTGATATTCAGTATGGGTAAAGTAGTTGGTGTTTAGTTTTCCGAATATCAGTTTTTCAGTTCATGAATAATTGCTGTTCCATTTCATGATTTGTGTCAGTTTTTAGAGAGGAGGAAATTTGCTTCCATATATGATGGGCGAGCATTTCATCTATCATGTCCCTTGTCCTCTGCTTCCTGGGATTTATGCTGACCCTGTATTAACTATGCAGAAATAGATGGATGTCTTGATTGCCTGGAGTTTCATGGTACCTGACATTGATGAACTCAAACATAATAATAATAATAATAATAATAATGGAACTTTATTGATCCCCATGGGGAAATTATTTTTACACCTTCCTCAACTTGCTCTTTTTGTAGAGCAAGCTGTCCGCGGACATGCCATTCTATTTAAGCCAGTATAATAAGGCAAAATATTTCATAATTCCGTAGAAGAGCAATCGCATTGGGTGCTCCAGGTTTGTGTACTGAAGTGTGTGTGTGTGTAAGTAAATATTTATTATTTATTACTTCACCTGTTAACTTGCCGTTCCGAACCAGGAAAACCTCTCAGAAACTGCATCACAAAAGACGGCAGGCTAGTGGATCAGAAATGAGGCGACATGCCGATGTGCTTTGTACTTTAAACATGATGCATTTAGCATATCTTTGAGTCCTAGTTTCAGATCCTAGTTGGATGTAGCTGAACTGACAGCCTGAATTGGTTTTTGTTATAACTCACTAATTACCTGATAGACAGGAATAGGTGGATATTACCTAGCATTCTAAGGCAATTATAGCATGACTCAAAATACAATCCTTACCTTTAAACAGGGTGGCTTTTATTTAATGGTAACATCGAGAATTAAATTCCCACGAGCCGTCGGTCACCCGGTCTTCTTCCATTTCTCTCCAAATTTAGGATAAACACCATGATGCTGCTCACGAAATTATTGAAACAATACGGTAAGAAACAATCTTCTTCCTCTTCATTTGGTCCGGTGTGTCTGGTAAGCGTGGCATAACGTTGTTTTTGTCCCAAACTAGATGGGTGTGTGAAGAAATCCCTGATCTTAAACTGGCCATGGAAAACTATGTTCTCATCGACTATGACACTAAAAGGTAAAATCTCCAGTGTTAGCATGAAACCCTTGGAGCTTCAAATGCTGACGTGTCACCTTAATATCAACAAATCTTGAATTCTTCCCAATGGTATTTAATACAAAACAGTTATGCATGGCAAGGTTGATCTCATGGGTAAATGGGCTTATGGGTGTAGTATAGGAAATCCCATCATCTTTGGGATCACTTGTTTGGACTGCCATGTTCTGATCATAAGAATTTCCTTTAACCTTGTGGATTTCCGTTTGTTGTGGGTTTTTGCGGTTTTCCAGCTTTGAGAGCATGCAGCGGCTTTGTGACAAATACAACCGAGCGATTGACAGCATCCACCAGCTGGTGAGTCCAGGATCATTCCGAACCACTCGAGGAACTGGCAGTAGCCTTTTTCCATCATACTGAATTCTGTTTGTTTCTATGTTTCAGAATCCTGTTTGTTACATCAATGTATTTATATGAGTGTGTTAAATGACTGAAACTTAGCTTCAAATTTGTAGCCATTGTATGCCGACCACCTTTGGTGCCTGTGTGTGGAGCTTGAGTAGACGGACGACGAGCCACCTACTGATCTGTCCATGCTGTCTTTGTCACCCAGCATGCTCTGTGTTCTTGCGACACTGTTTGACCCCCCCCCCCCCAGTCCAAAGATTTCTGGTTTTCTCTGTTTCTGTGCAAGTTGCTAAGATCTCATGGTTTCTCTCTCTGATGTTCTCCTGTAGTGGAAAGGCACCACACAGCCCATGAAATTGAACAAGCGGCCGTCCAATGGCCTGCTCCGCCACATCCTGCAGCAAGTGTACAACCACTCAGTCACTGACCCAGAAAAACTCAACAATTACGAGCCTTTCTCACCAGAGGTGTATGGCGAAACATCCTTCGATCTGGTTGCCCAGATCATCGACGAGATGGAGATGATGGAGGACGACACCTTTGTCGACCTGGGCAGTGGTCAGTTATTCTCCACCATTAATCTCCTACCCCGTAGAACACTTGGTGCATGCACAGCGATTTTGTTGGGTTGCTAGAGATACCCTGGCCAAATTAAACAACCCCAGCCTCTCTAAGGGCATCTTGAAGCCGCTGTGTAAATTATGGTTACATTGAGTACATGGTGTGACTCATGACAGAGGTCCTCTGTTTAATCTGTGTCCTATAGAAATTGACAAGTGACCCCACCCCTTATTTAATTTTCCAGGCGTTGGACAGGTTGTATTGCAGGTTGCTGCTGCAACAAACTGTAAACATTATTATGGTGTCGAGAAGGCAGACATTCCAGCCAGCTATGCAGAGGTAACATTCCCGTGTGCCTTCTGCATTCGGACGGATTGTAACGGATGCGGTAAAAGATCCTCTGAGTATGTGTTGGGCCTTTCATTGCAGTCAATGGACAGAGAGTTTAAGAAATGGATGAAGTGGTACGGGAAGAAGCACGGGGAGTACACTGTAAGTGCTGCGGTGTGGTGCGTCTTAGACCCAGTCACCACTTCTACCTGTGCATTTGTACTCATTACTACTTTTCATTGTGAAGTTGGAGAGGGGAGACTTCCTGTCTGAAGAGTGGAAAGATCGGATAGCGAACACAAGGTAGGGTGGTGTGCTCACTGCTTGGCTTCCACCCGCCCGACTCGTTTTCCTTGAAGGCTGATTTTTTTTAGTGCCGGACTAATGCTAGTGTGTTAGTTTGCTCGAATAAGGCTTTTGCACCAGCGCTTATGCCCTCGTGCGAATGTCACTTTGCACTTAGACTGAATAATTATTGGTGCACCAAGATACCTTTTAGCTCTTTTTTTCATGGCAGTGGCTGTTTGACTTGACATTGTTCTAACCAGTATGTTTTTTTGCAGTGTGATATTTGTGAATAACTTTGCCTTTGGTCCCGAGGTGGATCACCAGCTGAAGGAACGATTTGCTAATATGAAGGAGGGTGAGTCTCAGAGACGGCTGGTATAAAGGTTTTAGCAAAGCGACGGCAGGTGGATTACTGTGCGGATTTTTAGTGGCTATTTAAAAAAACTGGGTCAACTAGAGATCAAGAGAAAGTAGCCGAAGTTAGGTCAGATCGCGCCTCAGCTTTAGGAAGCCTTGACCATCTGCCTTGTGACCTCGGACCGAAGTCCGAGATCATGAAGAGCATTTAATTGAATGCGTCCTGGTGTTTGTTAGGTTTATGTTAGTGCAGTCATGCTTCTGGCAGGGAAAACCTTTCGCACGACTATACTGATGTGGTTTGCTGGTTAGTTTCCATTTTGTGTTTCCCTTCTGTGTTTTCAGGTGGAAAAATTGTGTCCTCAAAACCCTTTGCACCTCTAAACTTCCGAATAAACAGTCGAAACTTGAGCGGTAAGCAGTCCAAACACTATTTATCCTTATTGGTAATTGAGATGGTGTGACGCTTGCATTTCTCACATGCTTTGAGCAGTGCGATGGCTCCCTATTTCACGTAAGCGCTGATGTTCTCTCGTGTTTCTCTCTTCCTGTGTAGATATTGGCACAATAATGAGAGTAGTGGAGCTATCCCCACTAAGAGGCTCGGTGTCCTGGACTGGAAAGCCAGTTTCTTACTATCTGCATACTATCGACCGCACCATAGTGAGTTTTGCCCATTCCTTTCATTCTGGAAATCGCTTGGTTGACATTGAGTTGCAGCTTCACGTAATGTTTTTTGAAAATACAAAAGTGGGTTTTTGTGAGAACTGGAGTGTGCTATAGTGACTTGTAGACGCAAGACCCAAGTGCCTAAACAGGAGAATAAGAATATTACAGAATGAAAACAGCTCAGATATTTTTCTTCCAGGTATTTCTGGTGATTGATTATGGGCTTTTTGCTGCTGATACCTTTAAGTTTATCTGTGGCAGCTTATTCATTTAATACAATTATCATTGAACGCTCTTCTCGAGAGATTTGCATAACTTAGTTCCATTTTAAACACAAATCCCAGAGTTTCCAGTTACCTAATTACCAGAGATACAGTGGGCGTTGAATACAAACAAGATTTTCACTGATAGTTAGACATGCATAACAGAGTTCATAGCTGGTATTTGAAATTGGCTGCATGTTAATGTTGACTGTTAAACCAGCAGATTTGGTTGTTCTGCTGTCCTTGTTAATTTGGTTACTATTACCAACTGTAACAAGATTCTTCTTTTTTTTCCAGCTTGAAAATTATTTTTCTAGTCTCAAAAATCCTAAACTCAGGGTAAGTTTCACATAATAGTGAATCTCACATCAGTAGACTTGTTGACTTCTCTTTTTTTATATGTAAAATCCCCATTCTCTTATCACCTTTGAGTTTTGATAATGAATGTTGTAAACGGTTATTACATGTCATTCTGCAAAGTATGTGAAATTTGGCTTTGCCTTTAAAATGGCCTCATTAGAGAAGTTTCTGTGTAAAGCTTGGCATCGTTAATTCCTGCTATGTGTGAAAAATGTTGCCAATCTGTTCTCGTCATGTGTGCGCATTTTAGCTTGTCTCTGTAAGCTATGGGCGTATTGGAGTCATTTGTGTGGTTGTGATAGGATCCGTCATGCCGATTTTTGTCATTGTTTATTTCTCACTTAGGTCACGCAGCTCTTTATTTGACAGGCTATATTACCTTATGGCTCGTCCATATGTTAATATTTGGTAGTGCGAAGACGCGCTCCATATCACCAGGTTGTCTCTCTTCCAGGAGGAGCAAGAGGCAGCTAGACGTCGTCAGCAGAAAGACAAAGACAGTAAGAGCAACACGACCACGCCAACCAAGGCGAAGGAGCACAAGGTACCGATCTGTGCCTCTTTCACGGCGTGACGCTTTTTCTGACGTTGGCCGTATTTCTGGGCTTTCGACCTCATTGCAGTGCACTGGTGCTGGTTGTATTATCCTGATGTGATTGGTCAGTCAGTAAATATGACAGATGTGTTCCTGTGCTCTCCCGCGCATGTCGGTATAATGGCACGTGTTTGAGTAATGAGGTGCAGCTGTGCTCCTTAATAGTGAGCATCGAATGGAGTGTGTGTCCGAGTACATGAGAGGGGCAGTTAGTGGCTGCGAAGAGCAGCCCGGGTCCATGCAGGGGAGCACTGATGCAGCGCTGCCCCCCACAGGACTCGGGTGGTGAAGACGAACGGCAGCCCGGGCTGCTGGCGGTGATGAAGCCGTCCCCCAAGCCACGGCGTGCCAGGCTTATAGCCAAGAGAAGCAAGCTGGGGAGCCGGAAGCGCGGGCGGCCTAAGAAGACAGCGGCGGCGGCAGCGGCCGAGCGCAAGAGCAAGAAGAGCCAGAGCGCCCTGGACCTGCTCCACGCCAAGACCCTTTCTGCAGCGCCCCCTCAGGGTGGGAGGCCGTCACTCGCCTTCCCCATGTCTTCTCCTGCTCCTTTGTGCATCCCTGATGTTAATGATCAGCTGCCGTGCTCCTGCTCCTTACAGATGCATACAGGTCACCTCAGAGTCCTTTCTACCAGCTACCTCCCAAAGTTCAGCACTATGCGTCTAGCCAGCTGCTCCTGGGCCCTACTTCCCCAGCCCTGCAGCAGCTTCTGGGTAAGGGGTCCCAGCCCGTGTGCGCGCCTCTTGCTCGCGATGACGCACAGGCCAGCAAAGCCTTCTGTCTCCATTTCAGATAATATCAAGGTGCAGTACCTGCAGTTCCTGGCCTACATGAAGACGCCTCAGTACCGTACTAATCTGCAGCAGCTTCTGGAACAGGAGAAGGTATGTCCAGCTGGACTCGCCTGCCATGAAATAGATACAACACCTTGCAGTCCATGTCTGTTGGGTGGTCCCTGTCCTGAAGGGAGGTCTGTAATTGATGTGATCCTTTTTCAATCTCTTTTCCCATTGTTTTAATTTGCACACTCAGTTTGGTTATTTCACACTTTTTTTGTTTATCTTACAGGCCGTAAATGAGGCAGGATTCATTCCTTTTCTTCTCATGTTTTCTCAGACTTGTGTGGACCGGCTGTCCCACCAGGAGACACAGAGCCTTTGGTTATTTTGATGTGCGCTTCATCCACTGACTCACCCCTCCCTGATCTCTCCCCTCAGCTCAGACACAGCGAGCTGTCCGGTCAAGCTGAGCAGTTGTACATTGTGTGTCAGACTCACAAGGACAAGATCAAAAGGCTTTTCCAGTCCAAACTGGAGGAGGTAGGTCTCCAAACAGAGTTTCATTCATATGTAAATAAACTAGACAAAAGATGCACTCGGGGAAAAGGAATAACTTAAAATTCTTCGTGTATTTTTGTGATGGTCATCAAAATTGACCAGGATACTGTAATGCACAGGATTTTTGGGGGAACAAAACAGCAGCTGGGCTCTCCAGGATGTGTGAACAGCACAGTTCTGGGGCGCTGATCCGTAATGCAGTGCACAAGGACTTCAGATATAGTTGAAGTAAAACACTGTTTGCATGCATAAATAGTTCTGTATATTCATTGATTGAGGACTGAATGTATTAAACAGAAACGGCAGTACCGCAAAAGATCTGGTAACGTTCATGCTGTTATCACTCAGATAGTGGCTAATGTTTTAATTCCGATGTGGTTTGTTTTTACATGCTAAACACTCTTGTTAATAAATGCTTGCTTTTGTGATGTATGTTATAGTGCTTAGACGGCCGGATAAATTGTTCAGTTGGCGAACTTTGCACTGTCGTCGAACCTGTCATGTTAACGTTCTGTAAACGTCATCGGTGACGTCGTTAATGACGTGCAGCTGGTCATCAGCTTCCGTGCGCTTACTTGGATGGGGCGTCACGGTGAGAACGTGATCCTCAGTGATGCAAAGCAAGGTCTTTGGACTTCTGTAAGCTTAACGTAATAGTGGCTGACTGTGAGGCAAGCCTGTAATTTGAAAAAGCTCATCCTTAATAGTTGCATTCTGGAAAAGTACTTGCTTTGCTTACCTTGTGGGTTGCAAATGTTTTTGGGTAGGAGATGTGCACATTTACAATTGTCTTCATGGAATGGAAAAGTTTGATATGATGTGATATTTTGCTGCAGCTGGTGCACGTTTTAGCTGCTCGTGGTGTTTAATGTACTGCATGCAGCATATAGTTGTAAGGCCAGATTTGAATAGCTTGTATTGTGTTTTTATGAAGAGTTCAGATGTTTTCATGTACAGAGGCTCTGATTCTGAGCTCATTCTTTTGTTGTTTAGCTTGTGCCCAGGAAGTCGCCTGTGTCCCCTGCATGCACTCACAAGTGCAGCCTCTGTGACTCTCATCCCTCCTCAGCTGGGTGTCAAAGCCCTCACCTTGGACGACCTCCTCCAAGCCCAGAAGGAGATCTCAGCCCACAACCAGCAGCTGAGGGAGCAGACGGAGCAGCTGGAGCGGGACACCGCGGTGCTGCGTGACCACAGCCTGCTCCTGGTGAGCGCTCCACGGCCTGGCACGCTCCGTGATGTCACCCACGCAGAGTTGTGGGTTCCGGGTGACTGCGCGTGTCCCGCATGTAGAGCCGTGCATTGCTTCCGTACCCCTTGTTGTAATTTAAAAGCTGTCTTGCGTTTGCTGGTGAGTAATGGCAGTGCGTTTCCGTGGGGATTCCCGCAGCTGAAGTCCCGCTGTGAGGAGCTCAATCTGGACTGGGGCTCCCTGTGCTTGGAGAGCCTGGTGAAAGAGAAGCAAGCCCTGCGCAAGCAGATATCGGAGAAGCAGCGGCACTGCCTTGAGCTTCAGGTGACCGCCGGCCCTCCCTCACCCATTTGGTTGACTTTCCTTTCGCGCCAGGAAGGTGCAGAGCGCTCAAGGTGCCCTGCGATGTATAATTAGCAGAAGAAGCGGAACTGCAATCGGCTTCGTGTGTGCGCCCTGCTTGGCCGTCATAATGGCGCCATCTGCTGTCTGTCCCCAGATCAGCATCGTCGAGCTCGAAAAAAGCCAGAGGCAGCAGGAGTTGCTGCAGCTCAAGTCTTACAGCCCATGTGAGGACCCGCCATATCGCAAGAGTCTCCACGGCCTGGACCCGCAGGTGCCCCTGGACTCAGACATGCCCAAACTAGCCCTTGGGGGAACGGGTGCCAATGGCCTGAGCCCTGAGCTCTCTATCAACGGCACCAGCTCCCCCTGCTTCGAGAGAGGTCGGCCCAAAGACCTGCTGCCTCGCTACCTGCCCGCCTCTCCTGACCACGACATCGTACCCCAAACCCCCGATGCTCGCAACCGGCAATTGGGCAACCCCCAACCTGACTATACCCGCTTCTCTCCTGCCAAGATTGCCCTGCGTCGCCACCTCAACCAGGACCCCAGTACAGTTTCTTTGCGCAGCTTTGGCACTGCCCTCCACAGGTCAGGCACCTGGTACTGTTTGGAAAATGCGTCAGAAAGCACGCACACTTCTGATCGGTAGTTCAGCTTGCGGGTTACCAGATCAAACAGTCCCTTAGAATCCCGTTTGTATTCGCAGGAGGGAGATTGGGGTTGTCTCATCCCCACCCACTGGGGTCAAGCATGGCTGCCTATCACCCATTTCTCCTGAAGCGCTGCAAAATTCCACACCCAGGTCTGCCGAAAGGGTAAACGTTTCCAGCTTTTATGCCACTCTCTCTTTCCGAAAATGTACGCCGTTTGACTCATGCCGCTGACGCAAATCCAAAAATGAAAGCCTACTGTCACACCCAGGCATGCAAGGAGAAGAGCCCTGCCACCTCCGGTGACACCATCACCAGTCTGCCCATTAGCATCCCCCTCAGCACCGTACACCCCAGCAAACTACCCGTCAGCATCCCCCTGGCCAGCGTGGTGCTGCCCAACCGGGCTGAGAGACTGGTGAGTTCATCGCTCTTGCCGTTGGCCCGGGGAAGAGGCTCTGATCTGTGGAGGTGTTTGTGCTTGTTGCTTCTTGGCTGGTTTCCCTTTGCGGCCCAGTCACTGAAGCTCGCAGTCTCCTGTTGGCTGGTTTTTCTTTGCGGCCCAGTCACTGAAGCTCGCAGTCTCCTGTTGGCTGGTTTCCCTTTGCGGCCCAGTCACTGAAGCTCGCAGTCTCCTGTTGGCTGGTTTTTCTTTGCGGCCCAGTCACTGAAGCTCGCAGTCTCCTGTTGGCTGGTCACCGCTGCTTCATTTTGGCAAATTTTTCTCTGTATAGCCCGTTTGCCAAAGCTCACAGCTTCTTATTGCCTGGTTTCCATCTGTGTGGTCCTATCACTGAAGCTCCTCACTTCTATTGGCTGGTTTTAGAGGAGCACCCCGAGTCCAGTGTCTCAGGCCCGGGACCCAGCGTTGCTGGAGAAACTGATTCAGAGCAACGGCAAGCAGCCCCACACACCTACCTCAGGTTAGTGCCTGGTACGTTACCATGGGATTCCTGAGCCTTGGTACTGTGCTTCTCCAGTAACACCTCTTTTCTCCCCTTCAGGGCTGAACGGCAATTCCCACTGCACTTTCCTGGATCAGGACTCTGCTTCACCCTCACCTCCGCAGCACATCACCACCCCGGCTGGGCTGCCGGGTCGTGGGCCCGGCCACAGTCCTCCACTCAGCACCGGGGGGGTCCTGCAGTATGCAGACGGCCCTCCCAGAATCCTCCCCGAGGGAGGCCCAGTCAGACAGGGCGAGTCGGACCCCGAGCTCCTGGATGGCGAGGCCAAGCGCAACATATTCTTTTCGTCGTCGTCGTCTTCATCATCCTCCTCCTCTTCCTCCGGCGGAGCCATCTCTAGGCAGCACCACGGCACGGGCAAGCCAAGCCACCACCATCACTACCACCATCACCAGGGCGG
The DNA here is from genome assembly GCA_015163995.2 of Mormyrus lacerda. Taxonomy (NCBI): domain Eukaryota; kingdom Metazoa; phylum Chordata; class Actinopteri; order Osteoglossiformes; family Mormyridae; genus Mormyrus; species Mormyrus lacerda. The sequence continues at coordinate 5,242,989 of JAABNX020000038.1, forward strand.
CCAGCGGCACTCGCCAGGCCCCCAGGAGGCCCGCAGGCGGGGCAGGAGGAAGCGCAGCTCCACCAGCGGCACGCTCCCTGCCTCCGGCTCCCCCAAGAGGCGTTTTTTCTCTGGCCTTGGCAACAGCAGCCACCCCTCAGGCTCCCCGCTGAACATCACTTCCATGGTGAGCCGCCATGCAAGGCGCCGTCATCCTCGGAAGGAGAATGCTATGTTTGCCGACAACGTGTGTGAGCTTGTTGTACCCTGTGCTCTGCCTGACAGGTCAGCAACATAAACCAGCCCCTGGAGATAGCAGCCATCTCCTCCCCAGAGCAGTCCGCACGCAGTCCCTGTGAGCCTGACCTGGACCAGCCTCCTGTGCTGAAGCGGGAGCGACCCCTCGACCTCAACGGCTCCAGCCACTTCTCTTCGCCTGCCAGCTCTGATGATGAGGATGCCAGTTACCCCGTGGACTCCTCCAGTTCCCGGTACAGTGTCTCTCTGTGTATGACAGTCTGCATCCAAGCACAGCATAACACTTGTTTCCACGCCAGTGCTCTCAAGTTGATAATCAGTGCAGGAAAGGCAGAAGACACACCCCAAGATGGCCGCAGCGTCTGTCATCTCCGCTGTGTGTGAGCCTCATTAGTTGTTGAGAGTGCATGTTGGCCATCCTGGCATTTATTTAATGATGTGTTTTAGAATCCAGAGGAAAATTGCTGCCATTTCCCTGGAGAGTGGAGACGGCCCAATTAAAGCGGCAGAAAATGACCGGGGTGAGTTTACCGCTAATTGCATGTACCTTTGCTGTGTCTTGTTCTGTGCGGTCAAGCGTCGTCACAGGATCTGATGGATTGTAGATAATAGGATTATTATGTTTCTGAATGCTGAGTAGTTGGTCATTTGACAAGCTAAGGCGCCGACGTGCTGAACTGTGCTTAGGTGCCGGATCAGGCCGGAAGTCGGCTTCCAGCACTGGGAGCAGCTTGGCCAACGAGGCAGTCCCCTCTTCATCTTCCTCGACGTCCTCCAGCAAGTGGAAATCCACCTTCTCCCCGATCTCAGATCCTAAGCAGCCCCCACCTGACCTGCGACAGGGGGGCTCCCCCTTCAGCGTTGGCGGTACCCGGGGGGGGGCGGCGGGTACCGATTCTGACTCTGACCACAAACAGCAGCAGCAGCAGAGAAGGGGGGATGGGGGGGCGCTTGACTCCGTGTGCGGCCAGACTCACCCAACGGGACCACCCTACCTGAGTCACAACCCGTTCCTCAGCCAGGAGGCTGGGGGCCGCACGGGGGGGCCGGCGGCAGAGAGGCAGCCCAAACAGAAGCCACGGGAGTGGGATCTGAAGGCCCCCGCAAGCCTGGGCACTGAGAACCTCTTCATCTCGGCTGCCGCCAACAGCGGCATCTTAACCGGCAAAGTGGGTAACCCTGTGGTGGCCGGTGGCCCCGGCTCCTCCGTAGGGCAGTACCTGGGGACTCAGTTTCCCCTCGGTGGGACGTCGGTGCTCCAGTCACCATTCGGGTCCCAGACACCCGCTCCGGCAGTCGCGGGGGCCCCGCGTCTAGTGAACGGACACTCTTCCCTGGGAACCTTCTCCAGCACGGGTCTGGCGGGTGGAGCAGCGGGAGGTGAGTCTTTCACACGGGCCGCTCTATCTTCTCCAGCGCTCTCTGGTCACCCAGCTGTAGCTGGGAGGCGCTGCCGTCTGTAGGCATCTGAGTGCAAAGGTACGGGGAATCTGGGGCTTTTTCTGGAAGGCCCCCAGCTGGGCGAGGTAAGTGATGTCTGGCACCGATGCCTGGCTTGCCCTCACTGCTTGCTTCTCGATTGGCTGGTTTGGTGACAAGCACAACTGTGTACCTTGAGAAAATGGCACAAGTTTAGGCTTGCAGTGGAACAGCCCCCAGCCTATGGTCCTCACCCTCATATCTGTAGGTATGGACCTTAATGGTGTTTTCAACATCGCTGAACTAGGGGGCGCCCTTCACCCATTCTGTTTGGGCGCACCGTATATCAACAAAGAATTTTTCAAATGCCTTTCTGCTCAATAATACTTTTTTTCTCCCACTGTTGTGGAGATTTTAATGTGTTTTTAATGCAAGGTTTTTAAACAAAATAGCTCAAACACTTTTCACTTTGCACCTGTGTCATTTTCTTGGGGCATTTGTCTTTGTGATATTGTTTTTAATGCCAACATGTTTCACTGAATACCATACCTTCCTCTTTAAACCAAATCCACATCACCATTTGGAAAATGAAGCTGGCCAGTTCAGCCTCCTCCAAAACTAGCCCTGAGCTCCCTATTTGAGCAGAGGTTCCTGTGCTAGTGCACCGTCTGCTTCTCTGCAGGGTGCTGTCAGTTGAGCTGATCTGGTCTGCAGTCACCCTAAAGCACTGTTTGCCACCCCGATCCTCACGGAGGCCCCAGACAATCTGTGTTTTTGCTCCATCCCAGCTTGCAGGTTTGGGGTCTGGGGATCCCTGAGGACCGGGTTGGCAGATACTGTCTTAAAGGACACTGTGTGAGGAGGCCTGGTGTTCATGGCTGTCTACATTTGTGGCCTCTTAAGCAGTCGTGCAGTGATGTAGTTTACTTCCACTTCACTCCGTTTAACGTCATGTTCTCTGTTGACGTCTGACATGCGATGGTGTTAGGTCAAAAAGCAGTAGGCGTAATGTGTTTCTGCCGCAGTGACGTCTCACATGGACGTATGTCCTGCGTCTCCACTGTAGCACTGCTGACCTGGCAAAGCGTAAGAGTGACATCCCAGGCGTCAGGGACAGATTTTGATTGGCCACAGTTGGGTTAGACATTAGGCCAGCTGATTGGCTGATTTGTGGGAGTATAAAAGCGAGACATTGCAGCTCCCCCTGCTGTTTAAGAGGAGCGCCTGCTTGCTTTCTGTGTGCTCGTTCGTGTGACTCGCTTGCTGCTGTGCCTTGGCTGAGCTCCTGGTTCTCTCTCCCTTCCTCTCTCTCCGTCTCTCTCTCCCTCTCCCCCTCTCCCCACCTGCGCTGTATATCCACAGGGATTTTTCACCATGTGGTGCCTTCCGTCTCCTCACGGCAGTTTGGGGCCACCAGGGCAGCCTCTGGGGGTCTCGGCTCCCTGCTCAGTCTCTCCCCCTCCCCTCAGCAGCAGCCGCAGCAGCAGCACAGTAACGCCAAACTGGGCTCCACCTTCCTGACCTCCGCCTCCCCATTGCACCCGGCGTCCCAGGTGGCGCACGCTCGCACTCACAGTGTGCTGCGCACCCCCCCGCCGCCCACGCTGTCCCTGCCTCCGCCCCCGCCCCTTCTCACATCCTCGTCCTCGCACTCTGTCACCCCCCCCGAGCCGCCGTCCTCTCAGCCGGAGCCCTTCTTGCCCACACGCCCCCCTCTCCCCCACCAGAAAGGCCCTGCTTCCCTCTCCTTAACCACGGCCTCCTCAGCTCCTGCACCCTCAGCTGCTTCCTTGTCTATCGCGCCCCCTCCCTCCTCCTCCTCCACTCCCATCATCACCTCCACCATCGCAGTGCCCATGTCCCGGCCCTCCTTCACGGTGCACCACCCAGCCACTGCCCCCTCGCCACCCTCGCACGCCCGTAGTGTTGGAGGCACGGGGAGCACGTGGAGGGCCCTGGGAATGCAAGCATCGTTCGCTGCTTCGCAGACTCCTGGTCCTCGACCCAGATAGGAGTCAGGGCGAGGAGGAGAGAGAGGGAGAGAGGGAGCGGTTGGGGATGGGGGGGGGGGGCAGCGAGTGGGGGTGCCGAGTTTCCCAGGCTGCAGATCAGTCTGATTTGAAGGTGAGTGTGTTGTTACAGGTTTATGTTCCATGTAGCTGTAGTAGTGGGTGTTTCTGGTGATGATGACGATGGCATCATTTTACCAGGTCATATAGTCGCTGACCCCGCCCCCTTCCTCTTAACATGACAGTGTTTGTTTTTTTTGTGCCAGGTAACTAAAGCCATCTACCTCAACCCAATGTAACCTATGCAATGGACTGGTGTGGACCAAGGGGCTCTTCTTGTTGGTGCTCGCAAGCCTGCTGGCTGCCGTCTCACCGCCACGGGTAGACAAAGCGAAGAGCCGCAAAGGCACCTGGGCCCGACATCGCGGCCTGTCGCTTCCCGGCACTGAGCCCTAGGCGCGGTGGGCACCCCCACACCATGTGTGTTGAGGCAGAGTCTGAAGGGTTACGGCGTGACGCCACGAGCGAAGCTCTCTGCGTCAGTCCAGGAAGAGTAGGTCGACGCCTATGATTGAGCCTTTATTTAAAAACAGGTTGTTTTAGTTCTTGACATTTTGGTACGTAATTTATGTGATCTTAAGAAAATTATTTATTTTTCATGCTTAGGATGGCCAAGGATCGTGGACCTTTTTATCCATTTTTAACAAATGCTTTGTTGGTCCACTCTCAATATGGGGAGCCTGGAAGATCATCAGTCTGCTTTGATTGCATCTCCTAGGCTACTGTACACTATAGTTAAATTGCCAAGCTCTGTACTGCTTAGCATTGTCCTGTAACCAAAAGATGACCCAGAAACAGTGTAGGCTAATTAATTCTGATCGTTGTAGCTAAATGTCATGATGTGATCATAATTAACATGAACTTCTGATTAATGTACAATTTTAAAGATATTTTATAATTTTGCTGGTTGTGGGACAGCACCTTCTGTGAGACCCCTCAACACACATGGGGATGGCTTGGCTGGGTCCGCGTGATGCTAATGCGGAGTGCTAATGTTAGGCTGAGAGTTCTCATGTGGGTGTGTAGCCAACAGACCGGAATCGAGAGATGCTAACGCTCTCTGCAGTCAGGATCATCACAGCAGGCGACTTCGCCACCGGGTTTGTCCTAAGAGGTCACATGACCTTTGGTGCGGCGGCCCCTAGTGGCTGTAAAGAGAATGGGCACTTTATTCAGACCACATGCAGCAGTTCGTCACTCTCTAGGCCGCCCACAGTGGCAACGTGTCCCTGCCAGTGGCATTTGTGTCACAATGACAGAAAATACTAATTTTAAATTTGATAATCGGCTGCAGTTAAATTGCACTGTCCGACCTCTTGACCAAGGTAGCAAATGCACAGTGTGACACTGGATAAACGTACCTGTGTAGCTGACAAAATACCACTGGTGTGGACGCAGTGCAGTCAGCAGTATGTTGTTTTTTTTTTTTTTGTTTTTTTTGTGTTTATAAACCAAAAATACAGAATTTGTGACCTGCGTTGATTTAGTTATGAAGAACTGATGATAATAAACCATGTGAACTTGTGTGTTTCACTTGTGTTTTGTATTCCCCTGCTGGCTGAACTGTGTGGGCTCTGTGGGACACGCTCCTGCACGTCGGGAATGGCAGCCTGACTGGCGCACGCGAGCTGCCCGTAGCGCTCGCTGTCTGCCAGTCAGGGTGCGGCTCTTAACAGGGTTTGGAGGCGAACCTGCCTGCTTATTTTAACATGTTCTCTCCTCTCACTGTAGGACTTAACTTTTACTATTTTGGTTTAAAACTGCTTTCAAAGTAGATGAAAGTTGTTTAAGAATTCCAGTAGTTTTAAGCTCTGTAGGTTTCTCTCAGATGGATGTCAGTCAGCCCTCCTCCTGCATCACACATCAGTGGACCATGTATTTATGGGGGGTGATACTCACGTGGGCTCATGAATTTTGTATGTTATGTTAAATGTTTATAGACCAAGTCTTGTAGGTAGAGGCTTATTGTTCCAGCATATGTTGGATTGTAAAGTGCAAACTACATTTTGTAAACTTAGGATTCAGTGGCGTTTGTGGTGAATTCAGGCAGACTTCACTAATGTCGATTTTATGCCTTTTCCTGTATCTGAAGCAGAAAACGTTTTCTGGTCAATGTTTCGCTGGAAAATTTGTAACACGGGAATATTGTCATTTGTGTTTGTCATCAATTCCACTAACGTGTAGTTAAGCTTTCTGCAGCTAGTCTAACCAGCAAACACAGAAAAAAACATTTTTACACTGGGATGTTCATGAACTAACATTAACTACTGGGGAATTTTCACTCAAATATTTTTTTTTTTTTGTAATTTCTGTAGAGAAGTGTACTGTGAATGCGGGAGTTACTCTCCATAGACTGTATAATTGCTTATAATTTAGATTATGCTATTTATCCTTTTTTCCAGTGATGAAGTTGTTTGGAGTTTAATTCCTCCTGAAATGTTAGTGAAACTTGAGGGCAGTAGGTCTTGGTGTCTATGTGGTGCTCAGTCTAAAACTCATGGTGCTATGATTTGTATAACTTTGGACTGTGCCTAATGCTATAATGACGTTCAGTACAACAGCAATTATCGATTCTTGGTGCTTTTTGTACACAGGGATGTTTTATGCCATATAAGGCAGTACTTTGTGTTATTTAAAATATGTTAGAGACCAGTCTTGTTTTTTAAAAAAAAAATGATTTAAAGTCTAGTGTGCGAATAGACACTGCATGTTTAAGTAGCTGTCTGACGAGCCTGACACAGTTATTTAAACGCATGAAGTTTTCACTTTTTATATGGCTGTACAACAGAACATCATCTTTGTCTGTTTTCCAGGACAATTCTTAAATGTCTTTGAAATGAGGTCTCGTACTTAGGCGTACATCAGAAGGGCACGCTGTCCTTGAACAACAAATGGAACGAGAGTTTGGCTGGTTCTCATGAAGGGAATCGTGCTTTTCTTTTGGTGCTGAGCAAATGAACATCCTGGCAGAACCCGTCATGCAGAGCTGGGTGGGGGGGGTATGGTGAGGTCCTCGGCTCGATTGCGCTGTCGCTTCCCTGGCAGCGTAGCGCTTCAGTCTCCTCGATAGCACCCAGATGGTCTTTTGCACGCTCTGTCAGCAGGGCTGTCCCTTGGGTTATTGGCGATTGCAGGGAATTACAGGTTAATATTCTCCAGGTGGTATCAAGCTTTTCAGCTTTAAGCATTGCCTTCAAATGTTTAAAAGGTGCTTCTTTCAGTACTAGTCTAGGAATAAAACACATCTGTGCATCATATACCAAATGTCATCTTGCTAAGACCTTAAACTGACCGCCTGTCCTTGGGCTCCTTGGTAAACACACCAACTTTCCCGTGCATGTGCAACCGAGCAACCAGAGTCTTTGGGCCTGTGTCGGTGTACATCTTCACTAACAGGAACTATGTGATTCTGTCTGTATGTTTCTCTCTGTTTACGTTGAAATTGTCCTCAAGGGGAAATAAGGCTCAGCCAAGCTTTACCATGATCCACACGTCGTCATAATTTGGTCTGTGTGTTGACCTAAGTGAGCACTGCGGTTTCTTCAAATAGGACGAGACCAGAAAAATCTATTCCTCTGTTATCAGCACTGGTGTATTTTCTAATCGTTAGATTATAATTTATCCTCAATGTTTGGTATAATTGCTGGTGCTGGTGGTGTTTTATGATAAAAGTACCAGATGAATTTCAGTATACTTTGATAATAAGGTGCTCTGTGCTCTCTTACACTTCAAAACGTAAGGAAAATGCAGCTATGAAATAAAACGCCTCCTTTTGTGCTAAAGGAGTGGAACACTTACGACACAAATGAGCTTTTTATTTCTTTTGTAATTTATTATTTTTTTTAAACTCATACCTAATTTGTTTGGGGTGCTCGTGTGAGTGGCGGAGAGAAGGGAGGGTCAGGGTCTACACCAGAGACCCGATTCTTAATAACTTGTCACCTGCTCAGACTTCATTAGTACATTGCGTCCTGCCGTCACGTCATTCCCCTCAGGTAGCAGGAAGAATGCAGGCTTGATCAACAGGTCTACACATACTGCTAGCTCTATAATGAGGGGAAAACCCTTTTTACTCTTATTTTTAACTCTATAGCTTTCCAATTATGATCTGCACGTCACAGTTTAACGCACGTTTCATGTCAGATTAACTCTGTATGTTCTGTATACTCTGAGCATTGTAAGTAAGGGACTTTTTTTCAATGATTCTTGGGCTTTTATAGAAACATTCAGACAGACGCCTTGATCAAAAGGTAGGATGTCGGTTTTACCAAATTTACTCAGGAAGTTCTCGAGGTCCTTTTTTAGTAGGCCTTGTCAAAAAAGTTTGTACTAATTTCTGAATCTATGCTAAAGCAGCCCCCGTTCGCTCACGCCCACTGTGAACCCAGCACTCCTCAGGTCGACCTTGGCTCACGATGACCGCAGGTAGCCAGCAAATCGGCAGTGCTGCTTTGCTCTGAACGGGGGCCAGTTTGCCTTAATGGTACCTGTTTTGTAGTCAACCCAAGCCTGTCTACTGTAGCTGAGTTATTTAATATCCAGTCAGATTTATCTGCTGCTTGCATGCTCATGGTCATTTGCACACTCAAAAACTCGGTGCTTGGCATACAGGTGTGTCATTTGTTTGTTCTCCAAGGCACGGAAGAGACGAGTCCCTCTCCACATTCCTTGCATGGTCTCTGCAGTTTGCTGTGACTCAGGATGCTGTTGTCAGCTCATGGGCGTAGGCGCCCCTGAAAAATGCCTGAATCGGCAGGTGTATCTCCCGGATAAGGACCCGCCCTCCCCCCTTTCCCCACCCACACAACCGGCACCCACATCCTCTTGCTTTTTTTTTTTTTTGTAATAAAGCATAAGCAATCCATCTCACGCTGCATTATCCAAACTTTAGTCAGAACTTGCATAGAAATGTTTATTTGTAAATGTTGTGATATTTGATGTATAAATAAGCAGATCTGCTTTTCAAAGTTCCCTGGGTTTCTTTGGAGTATCTTGATGCTTGGTTTTGGTGCTTTTTTTTTCTCCTGTTTTTGAAGAGAATTTAATGATAATAATGCTTTGGATTTTCTCAGCTTTCTATTAAAATTTAATAAAGTATTTAATTAAAACTGCTTTTATGTGTGGATTTTTAAGCCAATGCGAACCTTTACTGGGGCGAAGGGGTAATAGCATTTTAAAGTTTGGTAAATCGCAGTCTAAAAATAAGTATTTGCCTACATGTTATCAGCATGTGTGAAATCCTTAGTGTAGCACATTCCGTGCAGATCAAGCTTTGACCTAAAATAGATGTGGGAGTTGTGGGAAAATTACCCCTGTCCTTCACGGGAGACGGGGGGGGGGGGGGGGATCTGGCTGCTTTGTGATGAGTTTCTAACTTGCATTTGACTCAAATTGTGCAACTGTAACCAACACGTGCCAGGAATGTTTATCCTGTTATGCAGGATAAAATATATATTTTACATTAATTTGTTCTACTGGCAAGCAACCTATTCTGTACATAGCATTTAAGGTCGTTTTCACAGAATTCAAGCTTATTGGAGAAAGCCAATGAAAACACTAGAAGCATTTCACATTTTGGGTTCTTTTGGTATTTTAGTCTGAGTAAAACCCAAGTAGTTCACCCTTATGCTTTACTGACGTGTTAAGTGGACATAGAGACTTAAATGCCAATGGCTTGATGTTAGGCTTCAAGATCAGTTATTTAGCCAAAGCCCTAATCAAATCTTAAATGAGAGTGGCTATAACATTAATGGACATTACATATGTGTTTACATATAAATGGCATGAATTATACAGTAGGAGACCTGACTGCCGTGGTGTAAAGCAAGCAATTTTGAGAGATATTTCATTCCAGCCTTTAACGGACAAACCAGAAGAGGCCTTGAGCTTTCAAAACAAGACGGCAGCTGTGGAATTTCTAAATGAAGACAAAATTCTGAACGACGTTTCAGCCAAAGTATGTGTTTACTGGGCACCGGAGTATCCATAGTTGTCCCTTATACTTCATAGAATGCTTATATGAAAATAAAGACTTATGCATGAAATTACTAGCTGTACTTGAAATTGCAGTGGGTGCTGTGTTATGTATTTTAAGAGCGTAAGGAGTGAGCGTCAGCAGAGTGGGCACACGGCTATGCTGTTTCTTGCAGTTCAGGGTGTCCCCGGCCTCACTGCCAGGGATCGGCTGCAGGCTCTGCACGGTGATAATGGACTCATGGATGGATGGATGACTGGATAATTCCAGCTAATGCTTGTTCCTTGAGGTGCTTTGAGCATATAGCCATGCCTTTGCTTCCATTAAGGACGTCAGATTTGTCAGGCTTGTGTTTTGTACTTTTGCTCTGTCGCTTTTGAAAAAACAGTGAGGCGCTAGTTATTCAAGCCCAACTGCACATAGTCCTGGGCATCACATGGCTTCACCCATGAGCAGCAGCCGAAGCAGATTTCAGATCACTCACCTATTTCACGAAAAGAAGCCCCTTCAGAATGCATCGTTATTAAGGAATGTGCTAGAAGCTTCTGTCGTCATACTTGTTCAAAGCCACATATGACGTGCTGTCAGGGAATCAAAACTGGTGATTCATTAAGTGAGGGTTCATTAGCGCACAGCTAGCGAGTGGAGAAACCTTTTTTTGTTTTTATTTTTTTAGCGAAGGATTATTTCACGCCATCCTGACCTGGCACGCAGTGATCTGAGAACTCTCCTGTCCAGCCTTATCTCAGCCTCTGCTTATTACAAACAGCCATTTCTCTGCCCTGTTCGGAGAGCACTTGTTTGCACGTCGGTTTACACCACAATGACCCATTTGTAAGGAAAACAGTGTATGTTTTTTGTCTTCAAGGCCACACGTCGTTGGGTAGTTCCACCTGTGGCTTGCCCCCGATTATATGAAGAGATCAGATATAAAAACCCTCTCCCTTGCCAACCTGCATGATGCTACTCGTGTACGCTGCCGTGGACTAGAGAGGCAGACATGTGGCCGGGGAGCGTGCTCAGAGTGATGCTGTTTACTTGCTGTGTACTGGCCGATCTTCCACCCAGAAACTTGGAGCAGCACCCAGAGCTACAGCATCTGAAGCCAGGTCTGTAATATATCCTGTTTTCAACCCTTCTGCCTTTATTCTCTACACACTATTTGCTTTGTGGAGGTATCGCGTTACATTGAAAGGTATATATATGCTCTGTATGTCACATGCTCACAATGGAATGTTATCAAATATAAGCTTTTTCAGATAAATTGACACAGTATCAAGTTTCACTTGTCACATTTTTAAGTGCAATGACTTCATATAAAATAACTACCTTTTTAAAAACGCACAAACATGCTTATGTTTGCGCTTTTATTCTTGCAAAGAATAATGCATTTGCACATTATGATATCACAATGTTAGTAAAAATATAAATGCATTAACCTAGAGGCTGTTCGGGCTAACAGCATTTCCCTGCAACAATTAATGGAATCACCGGTGGTGACTGATGTTGAGTGAATTATATTCAACCTGCTGGAAAATGAGTAAGCATTAATTTTGTCGAGAAAATGCACGATAGGCAGAATGCTGTCTCAGTGACCTTGACAACAATAATTGTCTTTATTATAAACATAATATAGAGAAGCGTTGCTGTGAAATGACATCTAGAATTCAGCATATAATGTATTTACAGTCATCCTCTTCTTTGAAGAGTAATATTGGGGTTTTTATTCTCAGAACTCCCTGAAACCAAATTCCATAAGCTGCCATTGAGCACCAGCGTCTGGTATTCTGGAATATTCTTGTCAAGCTAAATTTCTCCTCTTCTTTATACTGACCCTAGTGAAGCAGTTCCGTATAACAGGGGAAGCAGACGGAGGAGCATATGGAGGGATGCTGAAGAGCAGAGGGGATGCGGGGCGCATGTGGACCCAACCGTCTCGCTCGCCAGAAGGGGACCTGGCCGTAGATTCAGTGAGAACCTCAACGTCTGCCCCTGAACACCCACCTCTATCAACCGGCACTGATCAGGCAGCCGTCCTCAAGGAGCTGAGGGCCACCCTTCTCGAAGGCTTGGGAAGGAAGGCTGAACTGGGATCTGAGGACATGGTCCATTTGGGGCTGTGTGCCGACCCGCGGAAACAGAGCAGTGTACAGATCTTACCTCTCGTTCTGTTAGCCAAAAAGTTATCAACAGAGCAAGAGAGATCCAGATTACACATTTTACACCCTGCTAAAGGTAATAATCTCTATCGCTTTTTACTTATTCCAGCATTTTTTTTCTTGTTTCTCAGGGCTCAGGTGTGACACTGCAACTATTCAAAGTGTAATTCTAGCTTTCATTAACTATTAACATGGCAATTAAATTTGGCTATCTTCCTGTAGTGCTATCAAGTAGCATGCAGGCTTCCTGTCTTCCTATGTTCTGTTACTTGATTCTTTCCAAAAGTGGCTAGATGACAGGGACTGATGTATGATATGCTTGTTCCTGTTTTTATTTACCTTTATGATTGACAGATGATGAAAACGGTTTTCAGGAGCAGAATGATGAGTGGTGAGACACCAATGGCCCGTGTCTCTGTTTTCCGACAGAGCTGTGGGAAGCGGAGGGAGCTGAACCTCATAGGAGCAGGCTGCTCCTTCACTTCCAGCTGCCTCCTTCCCTGAACTCCCAGCTCTGCGGAGTCACACCGGTTCTCCTCCTTCATCTGTGGGGCTCGGTCAAGGGGAAGGGTCTGCGTGTCTCTTTTACGGGACCCTCTCTCCAGCCTCACCGACAGGTTAGGCCTCACCCATAAGCTCGGAGCCAGTGTTTTGCAGCAAAGCTTGTTTTGCAGCAAAGCTTATTTTGCAGAGTATGGTTGGTGTGAACGATGGTTATGGGTTAGAGTACCGTGTCTGTGACCCGGAATGTCGCTGGATCAAATCCCTGGGCTGGCAGAGTGATTTCAACATTATGCCCTTTAGGAGGATCATGCTTTCTCAAAACATGCATTTTATTTTGAATAGAAGCATCTGCTACATAAGTGTAATGCTTGCATTCAATGTAAGACCATTAAAAACATAGAAAGGTTTGAAATGATGTTCTCCGTTGGACATTGAACTTGGTGCTGGGTCAGATTATATCTAATACTGACATGGTTTCATCTCTGCTATACTGCTGTCTATTCCTGAAGGCAGTAATGCGAGAAATTAGGCATTAAAACCTGCCTTGGTTGGGATTATTGTCCTGCCAGTCACCAGCAGACACCACCAGGTGTGAGAGATAAAAACATTGCTAGCAGTAATTAAATCTAGCACAACTAAACAATGATAAATAAAGAGTACTTAACTAAGGTGGTGGGTTTATTAACCCGTTTCATGACCATTTATCCAGTACAGGGTTATCGGCTGCCTGGAGGGGGCCCCTTAAACTCGATCGCGTTCCAGTAAAAAACATGGAAAATTCCACAAATAAAAGCTTTATAAGTTTCAAGCCACACGGCAAACGAGTACATGCTGTAATACGGTGAAATCCGCCAGCCCAGTCGCGCCCAGTGCATGACTCATCTCTCTTTGTCGCCATACCCACGCGTCCCCGCAGAACTCTCCTCCAGTCTACCCCTCACTTTCACACAGATCGCATCCATTGCCAAGTTATCTCAGTGTCTGTATTACAGAAATGTATTAAAAGCACTATTTTCATTGTTCCGTTATCCACATGACATTTTTTTCATTGCTGTATTGTCTGTTGAGAATTAGGCTAAAACGTCAGAATCCCTTTCACTTGAAAGAAAGATATAATGTACTTTATTATTAATGCATTTAATATTCGTAATTGGTAATTTAATATTGGTAAGGTGGTCCGTTTATTAGCCCGTATTGCTACCATTTATCCAGTACGGGGTCAGCGGCTGCTTGGAACCCGTCCCGGCGGGCACTGGGCAGGGCCCCCCCAGGACATGGCAGCAGCGCATCGCAGGGCACACGTCTCACACACTCACACTCTGCAGAATTTAGGGATGCCGATTTGCCCAATGGCATGTCATTGGATTACAGGAGGAATCTGGGCAAATCCCGGAGATATGAGACAGCAATGCGACCCACTGGCTCCGAGTGCTCATAAGATATAATGAAAAGCATCAGAAATTGAAAGTCTACATTTTGACCACATTCCTTTAGTTTCACTTTCACATTCATGCAGAACAATATGTGATTGACAATAGCACTTTCAGACAGAAGAATGTGTGGTTAAAAACAGCACTTTCAGATAGAACAATATGTGGTTTAGAACATCAGTTTCAGATAAAACCAGAGCGTTTGAGAAATCTACACTAATATTATGTAGTATTTAATTTGGTCTTTGTAGTGTATGCTTCTGCAATTTACAGTCTTCGGCTTGTCTATCATTGTCCTGTGTTAACCATTTTTTTTAATCAATCTACTTTTTGTTATCAATCTGCCTTTAATGGCTGCCTACAGTAACGGTGCTGTAAAAGCATTAGATATTTTCACTGTACTGCAAAAGGGGCAATACCTGCGTCTCTCATTAAATATATATTTGCCAGGAATTTTGAACGTTTGTTCCAAGGTGTCTCTTATATACCTGTCAGCACGTCCTATTCTTTAAATGAATTATTTCTCTGTTTAGCTGTTTAGCGGCAGGATTTTAAATGACTCAGGAGATGTTCATTTAGGCTTCTTTGTAGTATGCACTTTATTAATGACTCCTACATGGCGCCAGGCAAGACTCCCTTAGACTCCGTAATCACCTCAGGGGCTAAAGAGATCCCTCCACATCACTGCTGTGCTTAGCTGTTAGCTTTGCACTTGCGCCTGTTTTTGGCTTTTCTCCTTTCAGCTCTCTCATAACAAAGTGCTTTCAGCCACAAAACTGCACCTGACTTGATGTTTTTTTGTTTATTCGCTAAAAACTATATTAGTCATATAGTCTAGAGTGCTCTAGTAATTAGCATCAAAACTTCATTTGATTCCCATCATATAATTCTCTTCAGTGCAGTAAAAAAAGCTGCCTTCTGCCTCTCTCAGACAGCATGCCTGTCGACAGGAACACACTTTATTTTCCTTACTGGAAGACCGACAGAGAGTGATGCCCAGAGTAACCCACTGTGGCGGGTTACCATGGAAACAACCCAGGCTGATAATGGTGAGCCCAAATGTGTCTCTGATGCGGTTTCTACTTGCAATTTTTAATTTGCATGCATGACAGGGAGTGCCACCCTGCAGGCTCCCAACTGCCTGGGCTGCCAGGAATCCTTCTGGGGGAGGAACTAGGACTCAACAGAACTCTGAGTCCTCTGCTGCTTCTCTACGCAGACGGGGGGGGGGAAGAAATGCCAGACAAGCCGGATACTCCTGAGGCCAGGTAAGGCTGCAGGTGCAAAATAATACCGCTATATGGAACGTTCTGTGATAGACTGAGTAAGCCTGTAGATGGAATACAGTTATAAAGAACTTTCCGTCAGAGACCAAATAACCCTGCAGATGGAATACAGTCAAACAGAAAGTTCTCTGAGTCTTTAAATGGGCAAAGGACATCAAACAGGATTTCCTATGATAACACAAATCTATAGGATTTTTCAGGAATATTTATATTACTTGCCATATTATCGGTTTATGTAATGCTATGATTTTGTTGTGAATTATTCTTCCATATGGAATTTCATTGTGAAATACTCATGAAAACACGCTCATGGATCATGTGAACATGTGAACTGCTGTGTTTCTGCAGGGATCCGCTGGAGACGCGCCCCCCACCAGTCTCTGAAACATTCCTTTTCCTCTGCGAGCTGCAGGCATTCCTGGGAGAGGCCCTGCCCCACACGCCGATGTCGCCTGCCCCCGCTCACGCTGCCCCCATCTCCCTGAACACCCCGCGCTCCCTGCCCTCTATGACCCTGGGATCATCCTCCAGCGAGTCCCTCCTCCTGGGCCTGCTCACCTCCTCTACCCCCACGCTCTTCTCATTCCCTCCCCAAACATCCGAGCTCAGGGGCCACCGGGTGGAGCTGGCCCTGCGGCCCCATCTGCTGACGGTCCTCAAAGAGCGGCTGGCGCAGGCCGCGGCCCAGATCCGTTCGGATGAGGTGAGAGGGTCCAATGTGACGAAGCAGCTTCAGAGGCTGCAGAAGCTGAGCCAGCTTCCGGGGGAGGAGGAAGAACCGCCCGTGGGTGAGAAAATATTCTCCAGCAGTACATTCTAGATCTAACATGCTATCCGAGGTATACTTCAGGCTTGTGCCCTGTGTTGCCTAAGAAGGACTCTAGAGGGATGGTTCACGAAACAGGATTTCTGTCTTAGCCAGATAACTTGTTGGATTTGAGATAGTCTGGGCTAAATGTAAGTAAATGAAGATAAATTTAACTCAGACTACCTTAAATTGAACAAATCATCAGGCTAAGCAAAATACCTTGCTTGGTGGAACACCCCTCTGGTTACCCATGCCCCTGAACATAATAAGTGCATAGAAGATGGAGGGATGGAAATAATAATAACACTTTATTGATCCCTGTGGGTAAATTCTCTTTTCACCTACCCCATTTTGATCTCCACCACTTACACAGATGAGTATATGGGTGAGAGGGGCAGTGGTGGCCTAATGATTAGGGAAACACACTTGTGATTGAAAGATTGCTGGTTCAAATTCCTGACCAGCAAGGCACCACTGAGGTACCCTGAGCGAGGTACCGCCCCAAGCACTGCTCCCCGGGCGCTGAATTAGCTGCCCCCTGCTATGTCACGACGTCACATATGGGTTAAATGCAGAGGACACATTTCGTTGTTGTGTGCTGTGTGTCAACACTGATCTCTAAGTTCTGAGAACATGAATGGTAGTCACCTCTCATGGTGCCCATAGAGTTGGTGGTTAAGGGCCTCACTTGAGGGCCCACAGACATGTGACTATTCCACTGAATAGTCACATGGCTTGAACCGTCGACCTTCCGATCGCAGGTACAGGTCTCACACACCACACCCTCACACATCCAACAGCAAAATGGAAATTTCCAATGGTGCATAACCAGTATTAGACTAAAGAGCATTGAGATTTACTTTAGTTACAGTGCATGACATTGATGCAGACTTTTGTTTTCTCCTTTTGTAGGGGTGGGTACCTCCAGAGAAAGACAGTATCGAGCTGTGCTGCTCCTCAAGGCTCTCCAGACAGTTCTGGGAGCATGGGAAGGTGCAAGGGGGGAACGTGCAGCTCGTGGGGGCGAGGAGGAACTCGGGAGGGGGGCCAAGTGCCGACTGCACCCCCTCACGGTGCCGGTGCTGGCACCCCTACTGAGCCCACCCACCCTCACCATCAACAACTGCCAGGGATCCTGCAGCATGCCCATATTTAAAGGCACAAACCACGCCATGCTGCTGAACAGCTTTGGCAGTAAACAGCCCCTGGAGCGCGCCCCCTGCTGCGTGCCCGAGGAGTATGAGGACCTGCAGGTGGCCGAGCTGGACTCCAACGGCACCCTCATCCACTTCAAGCCCAACATGGTGGCCAAAGAGTGCGGCTGTCGCTGAGACCTGCACAGGGTCCTCAGTCCAGGTACAAATGCTCAGACGCTCAGCTCATGAACCCAGTCCGGTCCTCGGGGACCCTCCAAGCTCCCTGCCAGACAGTCCACATCTTTGCTCCCTCCCAGCTTCTGAGGACTGGACTGGAAAACACTGCTGTATACCATCCCTACAGAGCATACAGCATGTTGCATTATACTGTTGCTCACACTGTGCGCTTGTAAGTAGTTCATGGATTATTCAAAGGTGTTTGTTTTTGTTAGCTGGTTCATGGGGTCATACTGTGGATTGACAGTTATCATCTGTATTTTGAAACAAAAAAACTTTGATTCTATGAAGAAAGAATATGAAAACGAAAACAAAAAAACAGCGACGTGTTTTCCGGACAGTGTTTCTTGTATTTATTGTCTTTGTAAACATCTCAATGGAACAAGTTTGTTTAGAAATACAATGTATTCAATCCAAGTCTAGTAAACACATTGTATCAGCATCATCATCAGTACCAAACCTCAAAGACATATTTGACCGATATGTTCAAGCAAATGTGATGTCAGGCTGTCTTTCCACTCACATTGTTTAGGATTCTGTCAAATGCAGTTTTAGAACCATGGAACTTTTCAAGTTGAAATGTGAGTTGCCATGCTGTAGATAATGTATGAAAACGTATGTCCACACGTGTACATATGAGTACACAAAATGTATTGAAGTTAGATCAAAATCCAGGTGTCTTGCTACTGATGATACATCTGGACTAATGCTTATTCCCTGGTCCAATGTCAGTGGTGGAAAGTCAAGAAATCTGGAAAATCTTCTGGCATCTGAACCCAAAGGAACCACGATGATATAATCAGCGACTGTGAGTGTATCTGGGATAATGTGATCCTCATGAGGTATCTATTTCTGAGGAGACCTACAGCAACATCAGCTTTATGTCTTTTTCAGCTTTTCTGATCAAAATCTTATTTTTGTACAAGCAGCTCAGACACAAGTGAGAACCTTGTTATTTAGTTCTCATCTACCCTAAATTGTATTCAATATGTCTCAAGTAAACCAGGAGTTAATTATCTGAGGCCAGAAAATATATCATAAAATGAGTAAAATTAATAAATCATTTTAGAAACTTATAAAAAAAAAAAACTCCTGTGCCAGCCTGGCATCCCGGAAGCTACAATGAAATATATCACCCATTTCCTCTGATCTGTTCATCAGTACATTGTCATTTCTAAATCAAACCATATTTATCATGTTATTATGCAATGTAATAATGAGTACGTATGTTTTGTGCCCTGTTGTAGATTTTAAAGCAATGTACCTAATGTAAATGCCTCCTGTAAAATATAGTAGCTATAAAGCTGAATAAACTGAGCAAAACTGTATATTGCTTTAGATTCAAACGTCAGCTAGATGAGACAATAACAAAGAGTCACACTAAATACGAGGGAGGGCTGCATCTAGTTTCTTTCTCACCTAGATGCCATAATGTTCTTGCTCACTTGACTCCTGTGAGTGATGTCGCTCACTCCTCTCTCCTCCTGTCTCGTTTGCCTCTCGCCCCCTCACCCTCCTTTTCACCCAGTCTGCCCCCCCTCTTATCCTTTCGTCTTTTCTCTCTAATTTCGTCGTCCTCATTTTCAAAAGTGCGGCCTTTCTGAGGCCTGTCCCGGTGTCTCACCCTCACAAATTCGCCCTGCGAAGGTCCCTTCTCCTTAACGTGCCGCTTCCTCGGTCGGTCCTCTTCTTCGGCGTCATCGTCGTTATCTTCTGATGCCCTGTTCCACCAGAACAGACTGTTCCACATTGAACTCTCATGCTGGAAGACAGAAACAATGGAACGTCACTGAGTAGACAGATACACAATATTCTCACCAGCTGTGGTTGTACTCTGTACTTTGTTACAGTGTCTCCTACGGGATGACTCGGATATTATACATTAAAATTTTACATGTTTAGATGATACTTTGTTTTTTCTTTTCAAAAGTGACATACAAGTGAGGCAAATAGCACATTGCAAACATAGTCGACTAGGCGTAAGTTTGGCTAGACTGAGCTTCCAATGAATGCCCAGGTACAAGTGTAAGCCGTATGAGAGCAGGAACAACAAAGCAAGAACCTAAAAAAATATTCAAGGACCAGAACTGTAACAAGAAAACATCCAGGAAATCTAAAGAGGGATCAGGCTAATAGATGAATTCATTGATCAGACGATTGTTGGGGTTTTTCTTGAAGGGGGAGATGGAGTCTATTGCGGTTTGGCAGCTCATTCCACCATCAGGGAACCACATGCAGTCAAACAGGGAGACACATGGCACCTGCTCTTCTGTGCTGTCTGCAGTTATGTCACGGTTTCCGTTTAGGAGCCCTGCTTCATCCTCCTCCCACCAGAGAGGCTCCAGAGCCTCTGAAAACGAACAGGTACGTATGTTTGTGTACAGATTTACAAAATCCTGTTTGAATATTAAATATGCAATGGTATTTACAAGCAATGTTGTACAATACAGAATGTAAGAACACTGCAAACTAAGATGAGTCCAGAGTACAGAAATGTTAAGAAAAAGTGCTACTATTTGTACATATTTGATGTAGAACACCTAAAGTTAGAACACAACTTTTAGATTTTTTTTGCATTTAGTTATCACTTCTAAGGACAAGCGACACATGGCCGCACACTTACTCACCATTGACACACTGGATACTCGAGCTAATCACTAAGATGACAACTGCCACCAACAGGCAGCCATTTAGTGTGATACCAAACCACGGGTCCTCCTCCTCACTCAGGACAGGTGATGGACGACGAACTGGCACCACTGTGGACAGAGAAGTGCTCAAAACAAGAGTGGCTGCATCCAAAAATAAACCAATCAAGAGTAAGGCGATCCGGTGATCATTAAATAAATAGGTGCTGGATAGGCATGGTTACTGTAATACACCAAGGAGTTATTACAGTGAGGATGAGAACTGTGCAGGAACGAAATGATGTGATGGAAACATGTAAACAGAGAAAATGCACCGTCTCTGGGCGACTGCTTCGGGGCTTGCTGAGAGACTGGCTTAGGAGTCGATGGACCCTGTGGTGAGAGAATTAACACATCAGAGATGCAAAGTTCTGTGTGCGATGAAATTTGTCAAGATGATTTGCCCGTATCTGCCTTAGTTCTATGAATAAGCCCTGAAATCCCATTATGGCTGCAGGAAAGTTGTGCTTGTGCACAATGAGCACATGGAAGCCTGTAATTGGTTTAAGCTGTGAAACAGATCACAGTGCACATCCTGGCGTCAAATTGAATAGGAAGTGAGCTCAGCTGTGCTTTACGCAAAGGCCCGTATTTGGAGATCTCTGCGGGGTCCCAGCCACTGGGTCAGAGTGCTCATCTCGCTCCAGCTCCAGCGTCTTCCCTACCTGCTGCCAGCTTACCTCCTTCGTTTTCTTTAAAGGCTGCATGTCTGAAAAGGATCTCGCACCAGCATTAGCTGTGCCACACAGGGGAAGGAGGACTGAGATTGTCTTCCACACAACCCAAGCTGTTGAAGCAAAATCAAATCATTCTCAGTCCCTCTGCAAATTATCTTTATCAAGAGCTAATTTTATAACATTTAAATATTGGACATGTGTGCTCACATATACATGAGAGGTCAATATTGTGGAAACATCCGGCATTTTTGGCATTACAATATGCTTTAAAAATCACTGCATGAATATTGCTGCTAATATTTATAAACCATCAAAGAATGTTTACAAATATCATACATTGAATCATAAAATGCGTAACTGGAATAAAGTTCTGCAATTTCTAAAAATTGTAAGTGTTTTAACAATTTTGGTCACTAGTGTTCGTATTTTATTGCGTAAAAGTATGAACACACAATAGGCCAAGTATCAGAAGACCAATATCATGGGGTATGAAGTATCTTTGCCTGCTCAGATGGCCCTTACTCCAGTCAGTACAGTGACATCAGCTGTGTGATTAAGCAACACAAAGTCCTGAGAGGCAGGGCGTATACAGGGCAGGTAAATAGCAGAACTGAATGTACGGTGTACTGCCACAGTATATATATGGGCATAATACAGGCACAAAAATTAATAATAATACTCTAAAAAACGTATAATTCATGTGGTTTATTCAAACCAAAAATAGTTATGAGAAAAATAATAAGAGAACAGAAAGCATGGTTATATGTGAATATGTATTATATGAATTCAATCAGTAGTTCTTGTTGGTTAAGTAATGTATAACTAACTCAAATCCCTACGCAGATTTTTTAATAAGAATGCTTTACTTTGTAAAATCCTAAGATAAACAACCGAAAGGCAATTTACTTTTTAAATCGTCCGTGTGTTTGTCACTTCTACCATTG
Source organism: Mormyrus lacerda (assembly GCA_015163995.2). Taxonomy (NCBI): domain Eukaryota; kingdom Metazoa; phylum Chordata; class Actinopteri; order Osteoglossiformes; family Mormyridae; genus Mormyrus; species Mormyrus lacerda. The sequence goes on from JAABNX020000038.1 coordinate 5,264,556, forward strand.
CGTCGTACATATATGGACATAAAAAACGATCCTGTGAGATCCTCCATGTTTGTGCTGTACACAGTCAACTTCCTTCTCCATCAGGTAAAAATACCCATTTATTTTTCTGGACACATGTTATATAACCACAAAAAAAACAATTTCGAATAAAAAAGTGACATGCATTTAAAAACTTTTCTTTTTACCCATAAAAGCAACCATTTATTGTATCCTCTACTCACATATATAATCATCTCATCTATCGCAGACACGATTACTTTGCAGCATTAATCATAAATTCGTTCTGCTCTCATTGATACTGTGGCAATGGACGGGACGGAACCGTTGCAATTAAAGTATGCAAGGCACAGAGTAATATTATAACGGGTCCTAAAATAGACATCAGGGTGGACTGAGCAAGTGTAGTTAATGTAATAAACACACAAATCCTGTCAAACTCATACACTGCTAAGACAGATCCAGCCAGACTCAGCAATCAGTGCAGTTCAGATTAAGATTTGGATAAATGAATCCTACCTGGGCTGACCTGGCAGTTCCACTGAGAGGTTTTTGATACTTTGACTCTATGGCTTGGTGCCCTCCCCTAGCACCCCCCCCCCCCCAAACCTTCACTGCACTTGGCTGACAGGCAAGCGCAACTGCAAGAAAATGGCTTTGCATACTTCTGCTGTGGCGTGATTCTCCTGGTCATTCAGTCGTATTTCAGTAATCAGAAGAACAGTTCATTCATTCTGAAGGAATTTTGAACTGTGTCCTTTACCTATTCACTTTTTTTGTAGGTGTGGAGCCAAATATATATCAAAATAATATATTTTTGGTGACTTAACTATAGATAAAGAACACTATTCCGACATTATCCGACAGTAGATAATGAATCGGTGAATAACGGAATGAGGCATTTTGTGACAATTAAAAATAACACTTTAACTTGCTGGCAATGGTGAATATCTCATTGGTCAGCAAAGGTTCCAGGTGATTCTAATTGGACATATCCATATGAACCAACAGTGCACAATTCAGGAAATTACAGTCACAAGTTCAGATATGTGTCTGTGTGTTTTTAAACTTGATGGCAGGTAATTTTACGTCTTACAGCCATTCTATGCTGTTCACCGAGTCATACGGTTATGTACCATTTTGGTCTTTTATTGCGTAAATAAAAACATGGAAAAGATATGTAACAGGATAGTCCTTGGACTCAACATAAGAACGAATACGGCAACCAGGCAAAATATTATTGTTTTACATTGTAACAATTATGATGGGAGCCAGAAAAGGTAGGCTATAATGCTTAATTTGCTTTCCCACAAGTTTTCAAAGTTATAGTACAGAAATGTTTCATGAGAGAGAACAATACGTAAATAGTACTGTCTGCACTATGTCTTAGAGAATTTTACAAAACAACAGATGCCAATTTGGTAACTAGCATAATATCTTTTCAAAACATCTTTCACCCATTTCTGCAGGATACACCATTGCAGCGCTTTCCTTGCCCTGTGTCCACGGAAAAAAGACCGTTTATGATTTATGAATTGATCTCTTGATCAGCGTTTCATAACACGGTTAACCTCCTGAAGAATTCGGCAATTCATTAAAAAGAATCTTCATCTGCTCACTTTTACTAAAGTGCGCTGTGCACATACCCCCTTTGGAACTGCGAAGAAATAACATACATGAAATAATTTTCCATAATCGGAATGGCGAAATGCTTTGAAAACATAATTAATGAAGTTTTCCATCAGCAAAAAGGTACTCATACGTAACACAACACGCTACGGCTTAGCAGTGTTGCTTATCCCCAGTAATTAAAACACGCCCATAAGGAATCGATAGTGGGCTCTTTGTGCACGCGCTGTCGGGAATCCCTCCCCTAGCATAAATACCGTCGGCTGGCACCTTGGTCACCATTTCGCCAGAGAAACAGCGGCCGGGGGAAGCTTTTGCTTTAGTGGACGTTGGCCGGATGGTTAAATCCAGCCTACAGACGATATTAAATAGTCATTGTTTTGTAAGAGAAAAGGAAAGAAATATAGCCAAAATGCCACACGGCGGCCTGAACAGCGTTTGTAATGCTCTAGGAAGTGAGAGGTAAGGACGGGAGGGGATCACTGATATTGACGCTTGATGGAGACGAATGGTGCGTTCCTGAAAGTTTTTATCGCAACCTGACGACACCGAAATGGTAGAAATAGCTACGTTTCATACTAGACGTTACCGGATTGAATATGAACTTTGTAGCAATGAGACATTTCCTATATAAGTAGTAAATGCCGATGCAACACGCAGTCTAATAGTCATGTAACTAATATGTAATTAATTGTAAGATTTTTATTTGCGGCTGATGTCGAAAAGACTCGCACGAACTGTTGACATCGTCCTTGGCTGCCCTGAGCTACAGTGAGCTGTGTAGACGGCCGGCTAGCTAGGCTAGGCTAATGTGCCGCACCGAGCCGAGAAAATGGCCACCTTCGCTCCTGCTCGTTTGTAAACAAAGTTGACGCAATCTAGCGAATTATACACCCAAAATGTAGTTCGTACTACTGGTATTAAACCGTAACGGCTGAATATTAAATTTCATATGTGATAAACGTCGACTTTTATATATTTTTGTTTCAGGTTGTTCGCTGAAGCCAATAAGGTCGAAATTTCTAGAACTTTAGCCAGTTTAGCTACATGAGTCGCTAAGTAGTTTGTAATGATGAAAGAAGGTCGTGTTGCTGGCTCTCTGCGTAAAACTAGTTCAGCATCTAAAATTGGACATGTTTAATACATATAATTACAAAACCACTAGAAAATGGTATAAGAGGTAGCTAACTGTAATGGCTGGCTGTGCTTACCTAATTGGCTCGGCAAATCTAGCTAACCATCATGTTCTCGCTGTGCTATGTGTTAGATTTCAGCCTGCTCACAAGCTTGGTGTTTGTGTAAAATTTGGGGTTTCGTTATTATAAAGAAAGAACTACCCTTGTTGGGGTGATTTAAAAATTTATTTGAAAGGCTAATTTGGTCTTTCTTTAAACGAAAGAATATTTGTTTAGGAAATATTTAATTATACAATGTAGTATTGGAATTACAATAAATCACTAGCAATACTGGAAGGTCACACAAGTGATCATTTTTAAACTTAAGCTGTACAGCAGCACTCTCCTTGATCTGAAGCAGAGTGTTAACCTAGAGATATGTAGGTCAGGAGTTCTTTTCAGATGGAGGAAGTGAACTTGAGGCCATGTGATGACCTGACAAGTTTCAGCCATCTCAGCAAGTTATTCATACCGCTGTGGCCATAAGCCAGGGCTCCGCCCTCCTCATGTAGATGGTTCATGGTGTTAATCACGTACTCTTTCTTTTCTCCTCACCGATCAATCTCTAAATCTTGAATACTTATGCCTTATGTACTGTAGTCATTTGAGTAGGTAATCTGAAATTTTGAACATATAGCTGTCCATTAAATTCCCCTTAAGGTTCTCTTGGTCTACATATCAGTAGGTGCTTCATAAATGTCTTAAAGTAACGTGAGTCTTTGTGCTTCACATGCCACTAAGATCTTACAGTTCTGCTTGTGGTGTGTGTGGTAAGGGCTGGAATTTTAGCATCTGTTACTGCCGCCTGAAGAGCAGTTGAAAGCCGAGATGCATGGCGAGGCCAATTAATATCCAGTATAAGGTTTGGGCTGGTAGATTTTAAAGGCTAGCAGTTTGAAGTGAAGCTTCTGGATTTGTGTGAATAAAGGTGAACTGGTACCCTCACGGGAGGGAGAGTATGAAGTTTGCGAAGTAGCCGTGATGTTTGCCTAACGTCAAATTTAACGTCAAACTTCGCTTGCCTTTGTGAGCGTGATGAGTGACAAATGTCAGGTCGTGTGGAATCTGCTTTTTTTTTTTTTTTTTAAATTCAGGATCCATGCTCCTGTAACTCCTTCAGGCACGTTTTAAGCATGTCAGCAAGAAAAAGGCCTGAAAGGATGTATTGCGTTCATAACATCATTGTCCATTTACTGAATAGATGTTGTAATCTTAATGCCGTTGCCGAAGAGTTGAGATGAGTGAGGGATAAGCTAGTGTAGTGGCGAGTAGTGTTGCTTGTTAAACTAGGGCAGAACAAGTCCTGTTTCCAACGGGAAGTGCAGAGGGCCAGTGTGTGTGCAGGTTTTTGGGATAACATTTACATCACCTGATCAAATCCAGGCGTGTGAACTATTCAGCCAATCTCTAATCTAATTAGGGAGTTAGTGTGAACCTGCATACACAGTGCCCCCTTCTGGATAAGATTGCCCATTTGATGTATGGGTTGGCCTTCAGTTACTTGGAGAAATTTGGTTCAGTGTTGGCGATGGCAGGTATTGGTGCTCAGTTTCTCTGCTTGTCATTTGGTTATTGTGCATGTAACCTGGCTATGATTGGTTCTCTGAATCCAGCAAAGCCTATTTGCGTGATGTTAGTTTAAATATGGGTTCAGCCTTGCGCTGGGTTATGTGGTCTCTGTCCATTAGGGCTTCATTAACAATAAATCTTCAGATATTCAGTCAATTTGTAGATTCTGTGTCTTTATGAAGATCAGTTTTGCAGTCTTTGTGATAATTTCAGTACTATATGAGCAATGCTGTGCTGTCATGGCAACAAGCATTTGTGGCCTGATGTTAAAACCAAAGAAGCAGAACTGAAAAATCATATTTTAAGCAGTGATAGAGGCTAAAATCACCGGAGTGAAACTTATTTTCATTAGCTCTGGGTGATCATAGAACAGTTCGGCCAAATGTAAGTAATGCATATTTTTGTAGTTTTCAGAATTACTTGAATGCTTCAATCAGCCGTAATTGTGTAGTGAATTAAATTGTTTTGAAGGGGAACACAAGTTGTGGCAGCTTTAGTCGTGGCATAAAGTAGCAGCTTTGGTACTTATTTGAAGGTTTTATTGCTGCTAAACGGCTATTAAAAATAAATCCATCCACTTTTCTTGCCACTTATCCTGTACAGGGTTTCGGTGAGCCTGGAGCCTATCCCAGCTGGCATAGTGCATGAGGCAGGAAGACTCACTGGACAGGCTGGCAGTCCATCACAGGGCACACACACAGAGACACACACACACTCTTTTGGTTCTTTGCACCCACAGGCGTATCTTTAAAAACGTGTAATGTGTGGCTTGCAGTGCATTAACTCGCTTATACCATGGTTGCCACGCTGTTTACACGTTTGTACTTGACACGATGAATCCATTTCAACGTCATCTAGTATACATTAAAAACAAATCAGTCTGAAGTTTCACTGCTGCTTCTGCATGCGCTCTGTCACAATCATAATTCCACCCCTCGCTGTTGGTTAGGTGTTTGAGATTTAAACAAAAATGAGTTGGAGAAAATCAGATGAGAACTGGTTATGAAGACATCTGTTTTGTATGGAAATATTGTGTTCCTTGGATATTGCGCAAAAGCAAGTGATTTGACCGACTGGTAGCTAATACATTTTACATTTGGCTATGCATTTCAGTCTTAACTTGCGTTTCCAACCAGCGCGTTGACGTATACATTTGACCTGACATAACCGGTCCTAACAACCTGAAGTAACCTAATGACATGCATTGCGAGTTAATTATTGAAATACAGTAAATGTTAAAATTAATGTACTTGCATACTGAATAATGGAGCTGAAGTTTTCCATCTTGAGGCAGGGGGTTTAAGAACACAATGTCTTCACCATAGAGGATGCCTTTAAAATCCATTCTTATAAATTTAATATAGTAGTACTACTACACTGCATACACTCTTCATATAGTACTACTACTACACTGCATGCACTCTCTTCACATTTTCATATCTTAGTTTTACATGCGCTTGCAACAGCATTTCAACGGTATTCAATTTCATCTGTTGCTTTTCCATGGGAGGTTCATCATTAAAGCAGTCATTAACCAAATCGTGACTGTATAGTTTAACTCCTGGATATCACAATATGAACTTTTCCTGTTAATTGTTCAGGCGTACTCCAAAGCAATGTTCACAGAAAATGATTAATATGGTTATGTTTCGTATTATGGAAGGTGCTAACCTTCGTTTTGGCAGTAATTTTGACAGAGAATTGTAGAAAATAAACTATGATTTAAGTCGATGACAGGCTAGGCTAAAAAGAAAATGGTGCATATCTGTGGTTCACCTTGCATTGTGTGTCCATCAAACCTGGATTTTCTTTATCTTTTCTTTGCCGTCATGCTGTGGTGATATTAACGCTCAGGATACTGAAACTGCATTTTCATTCAGTTTTTAATGAAATGCTTCCACAACCGCATGCCGTCTTCCGTCATATTGCCGAGCAATTGAAGGAGATTTAAAAAAAAAAAAAATGTTAAACCATCCAGATTACTCAAACTAACTATTAAGCGATTTATCTTCATTAATTTAGCTTCCTTCATGTGCCACCTGGTATTAATCTGTTTTGGGTTTTATTAAACCCAGACTTGAATACCATCTCGGTCAAGCAGGTTAAACAGGATTGTATAGTATGACTGGATTACGTCAGTGCATTACGTCAAGTTTTACTTTGGTATTTGATCACTGACTACAGATCTTGGTACTTGGCCTGAATCATCATTGTCCAAGCAATTTACTTGCATAGTTTCCCTTAATCTTTATTTCAACAATTCATTGTGCAATGATTTGAACCGTGATTTTACTCTGTGTGGTTCTAATTGGATTAGAGAATTTGACAGCCCTATGGTAGGAATGTCTAGGAGAGATGCTTGCAAGTATGAGCTGCTTTGATTGCGGAATAATGTGACTTGAATTTCAACGTGTAGTTGAAGTTCTTGAAGTGGTTCAATTCCTGACTCTTCCCATATTAAATGTTTGTGCTGTGGCAGGTCTTGGTACAGGGGTGGGCATTCTTATCCAGAAAGGGCCGCTGTGTGTGCGGGTTTTCGCTACAACTGCCTAACTAATTACTAATTAAAGGACTGATTGGCAGAAGAGTCCTCACATCTGGGTCTGAACAGCTGAACTACAGGTTACCCCAAAATTCTGCATACGCAGTAGCCCTTTGTGGATGACGTTGCCCATCGCTGTCTTGGCACTTGTAGCTGCACGCTGACTTCCACCCTGCAGTGTTGCCCCTGGTAACTTGCCCCCCTCCTCTTTCCCTCGCAGCCCATGTCGGTGCCCCCAGTGCTGCAGTAACCTGTGTCCAGGGCCTCGGTGGTGCTCCTGATGGCCCTCACCCACTGTTGAAGATCCCAGGTGGGCGAGGGAATGACAAGAGGGATCACAGTCTTTCAGCTAAGCTCTTCTACTCGGTGAGTCATTTGTGTTCCTCCCGCACCAGCCTATCCGAACTTGCCATCTGTGACTAATGGATAATGCTCCCAATGCATATCAGTTTCTACAGCCCTAGTGATCAACAATTTTGACCGCCTAGTCGCATCATCAATCGACTAATTGTTCAGTGTGGCCAAAAGACAAGGTTTAAAGAAGTGTGAATGCGATAAACATCAAGAGGCACTTTACAGTGTAGAGAACCTCTAAGTGATTAAGTAGATAACTGTACCTCATACCATGGGATATGAAGGTCGTAAACAGGTTTTTTTTATGTTCTAAGAAAATATTCAATTTATAAATAAAGAATCCTACTTTGCAGAATTTTACATTGTGATAGTCTGGAACTGATAACTGCGATAAATGAGGGCCGACTGTACCGTTTTTAAATCCTAGCAATGAAATACTTTGAACAGATGAGATCCCAGCTAATTTTGTTGCCAAGATTCCCAGAGATGCAGTACATTTTCCAGATCTTACTAGCACGGCTGAAAGTGTGACCAATCCATGCTGGTTGTGTGACCGATATCTGATTGGTCGATTCTCGGAGGTGCTAGTGGATCGTGTGGACAGTAAATCATCTTTTACATCCCTGTCGCTCTCCATCCCAGTAGCATCTTTACCGAGCAGACCCTTCTGCACTGGAAAACTGAACTGGAACCTTGCGAGCAGGCAATTAAGTCTTCCACTGCTGTACAAGAACCTAGCCATGGCAATTATATGTGATTTACAGAAACTGCCTCGAATGCAACTAATTTATACAATTTGTTTGCTATTACTGGTTTTATTGGCATTCAGTTGCAGCCCTGCTTATCCCAGTTGAATTTGGGTCCTCATTTATTAGAATTCAGTGTGAATTCCCTTTCCTTGTGCATGGCATTTTCAGCCTCCCATGCCTAACAGCTTTGTCTCCCTCTGCAGGATGCCCGGTTGCTGGTCCTGGAGGAGTCTGGCCCTTCGTCAGGCCGTGTGCGTTTTTTGCACTTCCAGCCTTGCTGGGGGGAGGCTGGGCGCTGCTCCTGGAGGGGTGTGCTGAAGGGAGCCGGTCTGTACGTCGAGATCCCCCCGGGAGTGCTGCCAGAGGGCAGCAAAGACAGGTGGGTTTGGGGTGACCGCTCTGCTCGGCTGCAGGATTGAGAGACCATGCATGAGCCCCGTTCCTACTGCTACATGAAGCTCTGAGTAGCTGTTGCCGTACCATTATAGCTCTAAGGTCGATTTCGTTGAACTGCTTCAAACGTCACGTGCAAGATCTAAATGTCTTTGTTCTTCCCCTCTTAGCTTTGCCCTCCTCCTGGAGTTTGCAGAAGAGAAGCTGCAGGTAGATCATGTCTTCATCTGCTTCCACAAGAATCGTGACGATAGAGGTCCGCCGGGGGGGGGGGGGGGGGGGGGGGGGGGGGGGGGGGGGGGGGGGGGGGGGGGGGGGGGGGGGGGGGGGGGGG
>JAABNX020000038.1:5285713-5300320 GCA_015163995.2 Mormyrus lacerda
CACCACTCACGCAAAAACCCCCCCCCCCTCCCCTGCATGTTTAGGGTCCCCCCTCTGTCCCTCACATTACCATAGAAATGATCTCAGTATGACTAGTCCTGCATGTCCCCACAGATGCGTGCCCTGAATGGATTCTGGTGGCTTCTTGGATTCTCTAGGCCTGAGATCAGCCACACCTCCCCTGGGCAGCCTGGGTCCCCTCCGGCCCGTCAGTGTCGTACAGGCAGGAAGCGCCTGCGCAGGATAACTCGTCTCATCTTGGCCGTCTTACCCCGTCGTGTGCAGAGTCTTCTGGGCTACCCCGTCTGCACTAGCATTGGCTGCTCTGTGTCACCAGGCAAGCAGCCCCTACTCTGGTTGTATTGTTTACTGTGACCTTCAGAAGCCGACATGAGCTCCCCTAATAGCAGCCTGCTGTTGGGTCGTAGTAGCTGCTGCCGTTACTCTGAGCCTGACTGGGCCGCCATCTTTCAGATGTCTGCTGTTCCCCCACAAAGCCCTGTGGGAAAGGTAGCAAACGAAAACAGGACGACGTGGATGAAGATGACGAGCAGCCCTCTTGGGTAGAGGCTTTGACCGAGGAGCTGGCTGATGAAGACTGCCATGAGGATCCGGATTATGAGGTTAAAGCATATTTCTGCTGACGCCACAAAACTGAACTTGAGTTGTCGAACTATCCACTAAGCTTTGGCATTTTGGATTGTAGTTGTCAGTGCTGGTCTTTAGTAGGATGTACTGTTTCTGGATCAGAGTTTTGCAAGTAGCTGCGCAAGCCCAATAAAACTTTCTAACAAATGGTTGCTGTCAATTGGGCTATGCTCATAAACTGGTTTCCCTGACTCCGCCCCTTTTTGCACAGCCCAGCACCTTGGAGACGGACAGCGAAGAGTACCGCACTCATAATGACACGGAGAGTGACATTGAAATCGAGAAGGTCGGCAACATCACCAGGATCAAGGATCTGCTGACGGTATAACTGGCCGTGCCTTATCCTTTTAAGCCCGATGTTTTGTCTGCAGACGTGGGTTGCATTAGTCGTGTTTTGATGGCAATGGGTTATTTCCTTGTGGTGATTTACTTTCCTGGGCAAGAACATAGACCAAAGCCTAATGTTGTACAGTTTCGTTAGTATCTACATTCACTAACATCTAGTCGAATTACCTTAAATCTGGCTAAGCAAGATATCCTGTTTTGTGAAACCGGCCCCAGGGTTGTTTGCTCAGCCTATTGGAGTCTTTGCTCTTTAGTGTGTGTTTGGTTGACGATGCAGATCAGGGCTTTCATTAGGGCTGGTGGTATCTGACTCTTTAGAACCTGCCAAAAGGTTATGAGCAGCTCCTCCAGTGGCAGCTTTCTGCATCCGCGATGTGGGAAGGAGATTCAGAAGGTCTTTCCTTCCATCTGCTGTCACACTTCATAACGAAGTCCTTGCAGCTGACCCCACACACACTAACAAAACACACATCAATGTACCAGGGTGTTAATGTGCAATATTTGAGTGCAATTCCAGTGTTGTGCATATTTATATTTCCACTTGTGTATATATTGTGTTTTTGTCTTATTCTTGTAATGTCCACTTTCTCACGTGACAATGCAAATTTCCCACTGGTGGAGCTAATAAAGGGCTCTTAACTTTGGTATGTGGAGGAATTAATGCTGGTCCCTTTCAGGATGTCCTTCCCGAGCATTAGTGGACACTGCTTGCCTGATCTGGTATGTCTTTGCTTTTGTTTATTGGGGAAAATGGGCTGCTGATGTTACTGGGCTAATCTTGTCTACAGAAATGAATGTATGCATGAGACTTCATTAGTCGTTTTTCATTCATCATTTAGTCGTGTGTGTGTGTTTTTTTTGTGTTTTTTTTGTGTTTTTTTTGTGTTTTTTTTTTTTTTTTTTTTTTTTAATAAAAAAAAAACCTGTTGAGGACATTGGTGGGATTTAGCTCCCCCCCCCCCCCATAGAAAGTAATGTTTCCCATAAACTGTGTGTGCTACATTACTGTATTGTACATTTTCGAAGCGGAACTGCCTTGTGGTAATATTGCTTTAGCTTTTTTCCTTTTTCCTCAGGTGTTATGGACTCCTGCTTTGAAACGTTCCTTAATGTTGTCTTAATGTTTTGTATGTAATTTTGTGTCAAATTTAACAATAAATTCATATTCTAACTTTAAATGCTTCCTTTGTCCACTAGAGGGTGTAACTTGCCTTAATCACAGGGGCTCCTGTTGGAGATGACTAGCTACTTGCAGTAAATGGTCAGTAATGCATGTTCCTTGAAAAGTACTTTTCACTAGTGACTCAGGAGCTGTATGTCTGGTTTTTTTTTTTTTTTTTTTTTTTTGTTTGGTCATAATGTGTCTTCCTTTTTGTTCCTGTTTGACCAAAACCCCTGCAGCACCCACCGTTATACAAAATAGAAATGACTATTCACCCTCAACATGTGATGCTGTAATCAACAAAGTTTAATGTTCTTGCTGGGTAAATATGCCTCTCCATCAGAAGGTACTGATCCTTTGCATGGTCTGAAAGGGGATATACTTCAGTAGTGTTATTTAAAAAAAAAAAAAAAAGTACCGTACCAATCACTGTTGTTAATCTAGCTGTAACAACCCCAGTAGTTCAGCTTTTCAGGTGTGCCTGTTTGTAATGTGCTCACCTGGAGTGGTACTAAACTGGTTTTGCAACCAGTTTATAAATCCTTCACTACATTTTAAATTCCTCAATATATTGCCATGTACTAAAGTTACTACAAATCACTTCAGAAATGAGTGATATTTTCGCTATCAAAATAAAAATGGAGCATTTGTCAACTTTCACTTAGTCCAGCAGTGATTTGCTTCTAGAACAAGCAGACTGGATGTCATCCTCTGTCTGCAGCACGTGTCAGTCCAAGGTGTCTAAACTTTCACCACATGCTTGGGAATTTTGTCAGGCTTTTAATTGAAATGAAGTTACATTGAGCTCATCACTGATGTGAGGTTGCAGTTAAGGCTGGTTTGTCATAATGCCTTTAGTGATGAACTAAGCGGATAAATTGTATTACAGCCCTATTTAGCTAATTAATATTTGTTAATCTTCTGGCCTCACATACACTTTATACGTGCCCTCAGTTCAAGGGTTGCATGTGTGACAGGCTACAGGTTGAAATATTTCAAATGAAATATTTTAAATTTCAAATGAAATTTAGGTTAGTTATGCTTGGTTAGTGTAAAGCTGCAGCCGTCTCTATATCCACAGCTAAACCATGTGCAGAGGAAGTTTAAGAAACTGCAGCAGAAGTGACCTCTAGTAGGAATGTGATTTCTTTGGGGTGGGCAATTGGGTTAAGTTTTAAAATGCAGTTTTGAATTGCACTGCTTCTAATAGCAGTGCAGTTTGGAGCATCTCCACCTGTCACTTCCTGTATGTCATCCTGCTCACTGTTCCATATGGAGTCATTTTCCTTTCTGACCTACATCGCTGCATAATTCAGTTCTCTGACATCTGCTGGGCCTCCCTTTCCCACCTCTTGGCTCACCGTCTATGGTGTCCTCTGGAAGTTCTTTAGATGATCCCAAGCCCTGGGGCTCTCCTGTGTTTTATTCACCTTCTTGGTTTGTCCTCTCATCTGACTGGGGAGGAAAAAGAACGAGGCCACGGTTCTGTGTGGCACTGTGAGAAACGATTCTTTGGAAAAACACACGGTCCTTGTTCTGTCACTCGTGCTTCTGCTCAGTTCCTCTCTGTGGTTGGCCACGTTCCTCCTCTATGTTGATGTTGCTTTCTGATTGGCATTATCAGAAATGTTCACAGATGTTTGAATTTCAGAGGGAGGGAGTGAATAAGGCTACTGGTGTCCTTCGGCTCAGATCTCATGCCCTTATCGCAGTTGTGTGTGTGTGTGGTACAGGAAGACCTGACTCATGCGGTCTGATAAACCCCCCCCCGCGCTTCAATATTGCGTCAAATGCAAACGTTATACCAGCGCGCTTGGAACATTTTATGAAAATGCACATTTAACCCACCACCCCCCTCCCAACCCCCCAAAGTCGTCATGGTTTTTAATACTGGTGGCCTCATGATTATATGCATGATAGACTACTGGGTGCAGAAACCAGCTCTTTGGAATGAGTCAGCTCTGCCCACAGGTTATAAACTCCCGGCTGCTTTCGTGTGGCCCGAGAGCTTTACAGTGGCATGTGAAGGACGAGTATCCCACTCGCTTCCAGCTCTCCATCCTGCCTCCCACGGTAGCTTCCGTGCACCCAGCTGTGCGGGACTCGGCGTCCTGGCTGTAGCGGAGAGGAGAGTAGGCGGATCCGGAGAGCTCTCGGCGCCCCTTAGGAACATGACGCCGCCGCCATTCACTCTGAGCGCTTCTCCGCTCATAACCGAAGCCGTCACCTCAGCTTCCTGTAAAAGAGCAGGAGTCCTGCGTCCGTCCGGTAATCGGATGGCAAGGAAGGAAGGAAAGTCTGCTTTTATACTTCAATGCACATAAAACGTATTATTGCACTTTCAGAGCCTTTCACCAGCATTTTTAAAAACTGCTTCCAGGCTGAATCATTAGTGCATTTCTGAAGAGGGAACAGCATTCAGGAATGCACAGAATTCAAGTAACCAGACAACCTGAGAGGAAAAATAACACATTGTCAAAGGAATGGAAAACTGCAAAGCTTGGGGGGGGTGGGGAGAGACAAAATCCTCTTTTCACTTAGGCGGTGTGGCAAAAGGTCTGATACTGAGGATTTCTCAGCTCTGTGGATTTCATATGAGAGAGCGGGGTGAGGCCTCTTGTCTTCACTTTGATATCCTGTAAAACCCTTGCAGGATCACCTTATAGCTGTAGACTTTACTGCTGTTCAGTACTTACATGAAAGCAGACAGCCTGTGCTGTGGGTTGAGGTCTTAGTTTTTCTCCTTGCTTGATGTGAAAGGTTTGCATTATCCGTTAGTGGGCTGGCTTGCCCTCGTCCATCTGGCACGACGGCTTGTTATTCCAGGGGTGATGCCTTGTGATGGGGGTATGGGGGTGGGGGGGTGGCAGTAGGGTTAGAGTGTGCTTGTAGTCAGAATGTGTTATCTTATCCTCAGAAGGGTGACGTAAAGGCAGTGAGAGGCCGCACCGCACTGACCTGACAACATGACGGTGTTTTAGCTTTCAAAGCTTAGTATGCATGGAGGACTCGCACTTTGTGTGTGTGTGTGTGTGCTGTCAAAATCTGGATGACAGCACTAGTGGGAGAATGAAATTTGTACCAACTAAATCTGCATGTTACACAGTAGTCAGCTGAGTGCTTTGTGTGGTCAGAGGACGAGCAGCACATGAGCGATTGTTTTTATAAGAGCTTGATCTCACAGTTGCAAATGAAAGTGCACTGATTGACTATGGGGAATAGCTGCAGAATAAGAGATGTGGTGGGAACTAAATCCCCCTGCAGTAAGGATGGCAATGTTAACCATATCAGAATATTAGGAATGTTAACGGGATGTGTTAGGACTGATGCATTATGGGTAATCGATACATGTGCTGTTGCAGTTCATTTTTACTGGTGTGCTACAGTGCTATTGCACTAACAGCATCGCCTACTGCCCTGCTTATTTGAATAAAACTCTAAGAGTTAGATGTGACTATTGCATATGGTGTTTCATGTGTTTGTACCTTTAACACTGATATCTTGGAATGCAACTAGGGGTAGAGTAATAATTAGGGTAACACGATCTGCAAAAGCCCAGAGGAGATGTAGATTAACATTAAAGACTTTTTGGGGGATACTTATGCCAAATTAATGAAGGTATTACATTCCTCGACATTTCAAATCTTCCCGGCCCCCCCGTGACCCAGTAAGCATTTGTAACATAATTAGACGGATAATTGAGCAGCATAATTAATGAAGGACCATACCATAAAAATCTTATGGAACTGCTTGCAGCTAAAGGGAAACTAGATCAGTGTGAGGTCTCATCCATGAGGATTAGTAGGAAGTGTGAGGTCAGCTTTGGTAAGTCTGGGTTACTTTCTTAGCTTTAAGATGGGGTGGTTTTTAAAGATTCGGTTATTGAGAATCTGCTATGATATGTTCTTTTTTCATACCAGCACAAATTAATTGGTTGTCTTAAAAGATGTACCAGTGATATGAATTTTTCAGAAATATTTTATTTGCAGAGCAGATCTGGTCTCAGAAGGTTTGTGAATAGTGTTCTAGGTTCTAGCACCCTCATCTAGTATTCATTTAAGAAGGCATGTTTTTTTTTTTCTTTGGTTTGCTGTTTCTGGATTATAATATTTCCAGGCTTTTTTCTGGGGCTTCCATGGAACGTATGACTGCTATCCGTGAAGCGCACATTTTGATTAAATGTTTGAAGCACACAGAGTAGTCAGCTTGCCAGCTAATCGGTGACGGGTGTCCGCTGGAGATCTCGTCACCAGTAAGGGCTGGAGTGCAATCAGGAAGCACTAGTCTGACTCAGTGCTTTGGCCAGTCTCACAATGATGGACCGGTGAAGAATATCAGGCAATTTCCATAGGCTGCGTTTGACACTAGTGTGAATCTAGCCCCTGTTTTCCAGTGTTTTTACCTTTTAGCAGCCACAGAAAAATTCCACCTCACCCTTAGTCTTTCACTTGGATTTTACTTAGTGTTCATTGTGTAACTTAGGTCTATGATCTAGACTCCATACAGCTTTCCAGAAAGTGCCGTATAGAACATCTTTGGTATATTAGTGTCTGATAATTTGTTTATTTCCTCTAATCAGATTACGAAGAGCTTGTGGCTTTAGACGGTGGTTCGATGAGGCATCCTGAACAGCCGGCGGAAACTGGCAAGTGGCTCAGCAAGCTAAATCTCTGTGCCCACGTTCAAAAGATCGCCTGTTTACGCCCTGACCTCATCAAAACAGTCACATGTGCGTGGGCCTTTGACCAAGGTCCTTAACCCCCAGCTCCAAGGATGCTGCATGTTATCTGACCCTGTAACCCCCTTACCTGTACTGTGCAAATGGCAAATAACTAAAAAAGTTTTTGAACAAGTTTTGTTAATATTCAGTTTGATTTTGCAGCTGAACTGTCCATGTAAAATAAAACTGGATTGCACGTAAAACTTCTGTTCTGCCTGCATGTGTTTTTTTTTTTTTTTTGTAACATGGGTGTAGGAGCCTAAGTGCATTTCATATGATTTGAATAATTAACAGCAAATAATGTTGATTCAAGGTACAAGTTTATTAGTTTGACAGATATTATTTAAAAATAAATAAACATTTATTGGATCTACCTTGTAATGTTTAAAAACAGGACTTTTAATGTAGTTCTGATGGACACTATTGGGGTGCTTTATTATGATAAGGGGGCGGGAATAGGTTGTTGGAGTGAGAGGGGTTAGATTGGAGCGAAATAGTTTTTTGACCTCCTGGTAAGATTGCTCTCGAATTTTGATATAAATGTATTTATTTTATTTTGTGGATAAAATTTTATGTTTGTAATATTGGTTAAGGACTCTAAGTAAACAGTTAAGTTATGCGAAGCTGTTTCTTGGAGTTTTATGGAGTGGATTGGGACGGGAGAATCTTTCGAGCGTCAAGCTTCGATAGGAACACGCAAGAACCTACATTTTAGTCAAAAACTCGCACTTCACGGATTACTGGATTTGGAAAGAATTGTCTGGATATAGAGAATAACAGCAAGGAAATATTTTATGGACTAACTGGAAAGAAAGACGACGGACGTAAGTTGCAATTAACGAATTGGCCGCGCTGCTACTTGCTAACTTTTCCTTTTTACCGAAATACGAAGTGAAACGCAGTAAAAAGCTACGCGATAGCATTTCAGCTAATTAATGTGAATGTGGAAAGGTTAACACAAAACATACAGAAGCTCGGTTGACATGGAACAAACAGAAGAAAAACGAACTGTAAAAATGACCGAAAAGGCTATGGAAGAGCGCAAGTTCAGACAAATACAAGCACGTAAGAACAAGCTAGCCCAACTAACTAGCATGATGAGACAAATTGAATGATTAATGACCGACGATGCAAACGCTGACGTTAAGAATAAGCTGCGAGTCGAATTCAGTGGTTTGCAGCAACAATTCACAGATTTAAACTATATATTACAACGTTTCATAAGTGAAGAAAAATTCTTGGATAATCAGAAGAATTGGTTTGAGCCGAAACATGCATCAATGAATGATTTCTTTTGGAAATGTGAAAACTGGATGAAAGATGTTATGGAGCGTGCTGAGGAAAATGAAAGGGTTTGAACTGATAAGTCTGTGTATTCAACATCATCCAATAAACGCTCTAAAAGGTCCAGTTCACAATGCACTAGTGTGACATCAGCGTCTTCAATGAAAATTTGAGCAGAAATAGAACGTGCATCCTTAAAGGCTAGGGCAGCAGCTGTAATGGAAAAGTTGGCCATAGAAGAGGAGGAAGCAGAGCTTGAAGCAGCGCAAAAAAGAAAGGAATCTGGAATAAGGGCTAAAAAAGAAATGCATTTAATTCAGACAGCTATTGCTGAGTCAGATGCAAAATTAGAGGTTTTGCAAAAGTATGAAGACATGCAGGAAAACATTAGTATTTGCGAATCTGATGTATCTGAAGGCAAAAAAGAGATGAAAGGTGCCCTTTTGACATCATCAAAGCATGCTACACCTGCATTGAATCACTCTCAGTTTAACTCAGTTGCTCACCATTTTCCAGCAGCAACCAAGAGAGTCTCGGTTGATGCAAATATGGAATGCAAGTGGTGAAGTAGTGTTTGACAGTTTGTGCAAGGCCATGTCACAGAGTATTTAGTGAAGAATCATAAGGCAGCATTGCTTCCTGATCTCACCATTAAAACATTCAAAGGCGACCCATTGGAATTTAAATCCTTTATTAGATCATGGAATTGAAAGCCGCACTGATGATGATTGTGATCGTCTACAGTTTTTGCTGCAATACACAAGTGGACAGCCGCATGATTTGGTAAAGAGCTGTGTTCACATGCCACCTTCATCAGGCTATGCCAAAGCAAAACAAATGTTAAAGGATTTTTTTGGTGATGAGTACAGCCTAGCAGAGGTGTACAAAAAGGAGGCCTTGGACTGGCAAACAATCAAGGCAGAAGATGGCGCAGCCCAACAGTCTTTCTCATTATTTCTCACCGGTTACTCTAACACGATGATAGATATTTGCTACATGGAAGACTTGGATAATACAGCCAACATAAAGGCATTTGCTAACAAGCTCCCATACAAACTCAAAGAATCCTGGAGAAAATTTGCCTGTGACCTACAAGAAAACACAAAGAAAAGAATAAAGTTCAAGGACTTTGTTGACTTTGTTAACAAGCAAGTCAAATACTTGTTGCATCCTCCCTATGGAAACATAAAGCAAACTAACCCAAACACAAAGGATTCAGTCAGACAAAAACCAAAACCACAACATGAAGAGACATAAAACAAAAAGGGTATTCACAACATCCATCGCCTCATCAACAGCAAACAAATGTAAGGAAAATGAGGAAGTTACAACATCACGAACAAAGGCTGTCTCAGTGGATGCTAACAGTAAACCTTGCCTTTATTGTAATGGAGAGCAGCACAGCTTCACAACCTGCAAAGGTTTCAAAAGTAAGCCACACAAAGAAAAGCTTGAATTTTTGAAAGGTAAAGGCTTGTGCTTTGCATGCTTGAAACATGGCCATATGAGTAGCAGTTGTAGAGACAAGACTAAGTGTCAAGAATACTCTCGATTGCATCACACCTTGCTGCACATTACGTTCAAGGACTCAAAGGGAGATGCAGCCAAAGAATGTCAAGATCAGCCATCTGTAACTAATGCCCTTGTTCAAATGGATCTGTGGCATCACCGGGGCCAGTAAAGAAGATTGTTTTTTTCAAATGTTCCAGTACTGGTCAAGGCACCTAAAGGCACAAAGATGGTAATAACGTACGCATTTCTGGATCCTGGAAGCTCTGCTACCTTTGCTGCAGAGTCACTGATAAATAAACTGAACATGAAAGGATGCCACACAAGCATCTCATTGCGAACGATGGGAAACGAGTCTGTGGTGAACATGCACATTGTGACAGGACTGGAAATCAGTAGCCTAGAAGGCGACCAGTTTATTGATCTTTCAGAAGTGTTTTCTCAAAAGGCCATTCCTGTAACTATGGATAATATCCCACACTAAGAGGATGTCATCAGCTGGCCTTACTTAAAGGATGTTAAGTTACCAATTGTAGAGGCAGATGTTTGATTACTTATAGGAGCAAACATGCCTAAGGCAATGGAGCCTCTTCAGGTGGTAAGCAGCGTGGATAATGGACTATATGCCGTGAGGACAACTTTGGGCTGGACGGTAAATGGACCTCTTAGAGGAGGAAATGATAGACTGAAAACAGATAGATTGGCAGCAGTCACAACAAACCGAATCTCAGTAGCTAGGTTAGAAGAGCTTTGGCATCAGCAGTTCAAGCTGGACTTTCCTGATGCTGGGCAAAATGAAAACGTTGAAATGTCCAAGGAAGATCACCAGTTTATTAACATGGTATCTCAGTCATCACAACTGAAAGATGGTCATTACACTATTTGCCTTCCATTGAGAAACAACCTGTTGTGTATGCCAAACAACAGATCAGTTGCGGAGCAACACGCATTGAACTTGCGAGAGAGGTTTTCTAAAGATGCTGAGTATCATGCAGAATATGTTGCATTTATGGAGGACATTGTCAGGAAAGGCTAAAATAGCCAATGCTGAATGTGAAATGATTGAAGGAAGAACTTGGTATCTGCCTCATCATGGAGCCAGACATCCTGTCAAGCAAAGGCTGCGTGTTGTCTTTGATTGTGTAGCAAGCTTTGGTGGAACATCGCTAAATCAGCAACTCCTACAAGGACCAGACCTGAAAAGTTTGCTGCTGGGGTTTCTTACAAGATTCAGGCAAGAAACCATTGCCGTTATGGCCGATGTGGAGGCTAGGTTTTATCAAGTCAGAGTCAAAGATGATGATACAAATCTACTTTTTCTTTTCTTTGGTGGCCACAAGGGAATTATGAAAAGGAGCTTGTTGAGTTCAAGATGCTGGTTCACATCTTTGGTGCAACATCATCACATCAAGTGTTGCTACCTTTGCTCTACAGAAATGCTCACCCGATTTTAAAGACGAATTTGGACAAGAAGCCGCCAAACGGGTAAAGAAAAAATTTTACGTGGTTGACTGCTTTAAGTCAACAGCTGATGAAGACACAGCAGTCACCCTGTGTACCAATTAGCGGAATATGTTAGCCAAAGGTGGGTTTCAGCTAACCAAATGGTCAAGCAACAGCAGGAAGTTGCTTAATTCAATTCCTGTAGATGAGAAAGCCCAGGGATTTCAAGATCTGGATTTGAATATGGACAATTTACCGGTGGAGAGAGCACTGGGAATCCAGTGGTGTGCTGAGACGGACCAATTCAAGTTCAAGATCAATCTCAAGGATGAACCACACACCAGGAGAGGCCTGCTTTCCTTTGTCAGCTCCATATTTGATTTATAGCTCCAGTAGTTCTGCCTGCTAAGAGAATTCTGCAAAATTTATGTAGAAAGAAATACAGCTGGGATGAAAGTCTACCAAAAGATTGGACAAAGTGGGCTTCTGACTTGTCACGGCTAGAGGATTTTGGCGTTAACAGATGTATCAAGGCTAAGCAGTTTGGTACACTAGTCTTCGCTCAGCTGCATCACTTTGCTGATGCAAGTGAGGATGCCTATGGAACGACAAGCTACCTTGTGCTACGCTCATCAACTGGCATGACTCAGTCCACTCTGATGATGGCAAAGGCCCGGGTGGCACCGTTGAAATCTCCCAGTATGCCTAGGATGGAATTAACTGCAGCCTCAGTTGCAGTCAAAATTGATAAACTGTTGAAGAAAGAGCTTGAATTAGAGCTTCAGGACTCAATCTATTGGACAGATAGCACAGTTGTGCTGAAATACTTGAGTGAAAGCGCCAGATTCAAGACGTTCGTTGCTAATAGAGTGTCAGCCATCCTGGAGCACTCTCAAGCTTCGCAGTGGAGATATATCAATACCAACCTGAATCCAGCAGATCATGTCTCGAGAGGACAAACTGTTGAAGCATTTTTGAAGAATGACAGCTGGCTCTCTGGACCAAGTTTTCTGCTCTGCACAGAAGACCAGTGGCCTAAGAATCCAGACCCTGGGATGATAAATGTAGATGACCCAGAGGTCAAAAGAGTTGTTCTGTTGCATGTCGTTCAGACACAAAGGCCCAAGGGTGCATTGGACCAGTTGATGATTTACTACTCGTCCTGGACAAAACTGAAATGTGCCATAGCATGGTTTTTGAAATTTTAAAAATTTAAAAGAACTAAGTACCTTAAACAGGGAAAGAATTTTATCAACTCAAGAAAACCTATAAGGGAACACACCTAACTTGTGAGGATCTGACCAAAGCTGAGAAGGAAATTGTGAGGTACACCCAAAGGCAAAGATTTGGAGAGGACTTGGAAATGCTAAAGGAACGACAAAGGGTGAAGAAAAGTAGTTCATTGCATAAGTTGAATCCAGTACTGCACGACAGAGTTATGAGAGTGGGAGGCAGGTTGAGCAGATCATCAATGCCAGCTGACTTCAAGCAGCAAGCCATCCTGCCGAAGGATTCATACATCACAGGTCTTGGTCTGAGACATATTCATGAAGTTACAGCACATGCAGGAAGAAATCACATGTTGGCTCAGTTGCGACAGAGATTTTGGATCCCCGGAGCAAATGGGATCATTAGGAGAATTTTGTCTAAGTGCATCACCTGTAAGAAGCTGCATTGGACGACTGGCAAGCAACTCATGGCAGATTTGCCAAAATGCAGGGTTCTGCCTGACGATCCTCCATTTACAAAGGTTGGCATTGACTACTTTGGCCCGTTTAGTGTGAAAAGGGGAAGAGGACATGTAAAAAGGTACAGAGTTATTTTTACTTGCCTTGTCATACGAGCAGTGCACCTTGAAGTTGCATCTTCACTGGACACTGATGCATGTCTCAATGCAATTAGAAGATTCCTTGCAAGGAGAGGACAGGTCAAAGAAATGTATTCAGACAATGGAACTAAGTTCCAAGCAGCTGACAATGAGATGAAAAAATTGATAAGTGGGTGGAATACCAGTGTAATTGAAAAACACTTGCAACAGAAAGGTATCCAGTGGCATTTCAGTCCTCCAACAGGATCTCACCACGGAGGACCCTGGGAGCGGCTGATCCACTCCGTGAGAAAGATTCTGAACGTCGTCATAAAGGAACAGCTTGTGGACGAAGAAGATCTACATACTGTTTTGTGTGACGCTGAGGCCATCATAAACAGTAGACCCATCACAAAAGCATCTTTGGACGTTAATGACTTAACACATTAGCATTAACGCCTAACCACCTTTTGTTACTGAAAGTCAAGCCTGAGCTGCCTCCAGGAGTGTTCAGTAAAGATGATCAGTACGCAAATCGAAGATGGAGACAGGTCCTGTACCTTGCTGACATATTTTGAAAGTGCTGGTGCAGAGAGTACCTCGCACAGCTCCAAGAACGTCAACGATGGTCTACGCCCCAGAGAAACTTCTGTGTCGGTGATGTAGTGCTGATAGTGGACGATACATCCCCCAGTAATTCCTGGCCGCTTGGAAGAATCATAGAGATCTTTCCTGACCAGAAAGGACTTGTTCGTCAGGTGAAGGTCAAGACCAGGACCAATGAACTTTTGTGCCCAGTAACAAAGATGTGTCTGCTGCAAGAGTCTGAGGATAATTGATGGACTGTTCAGAAGAATTGCCTGGTTTTGAGATAATGAAGTTATGGACTACGTTAAAGCTAAAGTTATTCAGCTCTGATTAAGTTGATAAGATGATTAGAATATCATTAGGCTCCTTCAGTTTAAATTTTGAGTAATTGAACACGCAAGAACCTACAATGGGGGTAAAAAAATAATAATCCCAACCTTTTGATGATTGCAGACCAGTTTATGGTGTGTAAAACTTTGGGCTAGTAAAACTTGCGGACTGCACGGGAGATCCTGGAGGCAGTTCGATCGGAGATTTAATAAGTGTAACGGTTAAATATAACCATTTTTTTGACATGATCAAAACGTCAGTGGCCATAAAAAGGTATGGCTTGAAAATATAGTTTCTACAGTGCATTGGAATAGAGTATATCTGAGGGTGCAGACAAGGCCTGATGCTTCTGATCAAAGAACGATGTTCTCAGTGCTTGTAATTAAGTGATCCATCCATCCATCTACATTTTGTGCAAGGTGAGAGAGCCAAACCAGTCATTCATTCAGATAAATTTGTAAAAAATTACATTTAAAACAGTATCATTACACATTGATATGACTAACTAAAGTGATATTTTGAAATATAACATATACAATATAACTTAACTTAATATTTGAATAGTGTTTTCATCTGCCCAGTAGGGGGTGGAATTGCACCCCTGGTAAAATTGCCTACGATACAGTGAAAAACCTCGTTATAATCCGAGGACGTAGATCTGGGCCTGGTGTCACTGGTGTTTCTGACATTCTGACATTTCCACTTACACCTTATCCCATCGTGCTGCGCCTCAGGACTCCATCTTTATAATCTTGCCTTTCTAGCTTTATA
>JAABNX020000038.1:5307828-5331510 GCA_015163995.2 Mormyrus lacerda
AGCCAGGGGGCAATAAGTATGCCCACCCCAGCTCGGCGCCTCTCCCCGTGAGCAACTCCAGAGTGGAAGAGGGTCCAACCCCCTTTGAGGTTCCAGACCCCCTTTGAGGTTCCAGAGCCCAGGCTGTCAAGGCTGTCAAGGATCCGGGCGGCTCGGGTGCAGGAACGTGGCATGGTGCAGACAGAAATAAGGAACGAAAATAGGGGTTTATTAAACAAACAGAAAAACACTACAGACACCGCAAATCAAAGGACCACGAGGGGTCAAAACTAAAAAGAGATTAACAAAGACTAAATAAATAAATAAATAAATAAAAACTGAAAACACATCTAACACTGAGCATATCACTAAACAACCAGCAACAAACAATTATCCACTGGGGACTAAAACTCAGACAGGAACTTAAATACAAAACTGAACGAAGAAATGACAGACAGGAGTGAACAGACAATTAACCAATAGGAAAAGGTGCCGGATAACGAGCAATCAGGAAAACACACAAGGGCGGGCACTAGAACGGGCAACAGGTGAAACTAATAAACTCACAGAACTGAACAGGGAAACAGAAACTAACACTGGTGAATACAGACAGGTATAAACACAAGCAAGGGCACAAGGGACAAAACCAACTACAAAATCAGACACCACAACTAGAGACACTCAACTAAAACACTAGGGAGCCAAAGTACAAAAGCAGAGGAGGTGGGATTCAAACACCGGAGAGAAGGGAACACAGACAACTGGCTACTCAACGTGTTGAGCCATGAGGCTAACAGTGAACAGGGGAAAACAAAGAATCACAAGAAGGATGGGATGACTAACACTTGCTGGTCAAACGGGGAAGGGACACAGTGAGACAACGGGGACCGACCCTGACACCAGGCTGTGCGTCAAGGTGAGCCCAACTATATCTAGTCAGAACTTCACAGCCTTGCGCACCAGCTCAGGCTCCTTCCCCACCAGAGATGTGACATTCCATGTTCCTAGAGCTAGCTTCTGCAGCCGAGGATCGAATCACTAAGGTCCCGACTTCGGCCACTGCCCAACTCACACTGCACCCGACCCCTATGGCCCCTCCTACAGGTGGTGAGCCCATTGGAGGGGGGACCCACATGCCTTGTTCAGGCTGTGCCTGACCAGGCCCCATGGGTCCAGGCCTGGCCACCAGGCGCTCGCCATTGAGCTCCACCCCCAGGCCTGGCTCCAGGGGGGGGCCCCGGTGACCCGCGTCCGGGCAAGGGAAATCATGGATCCATGTTGTAATTCATTATAAAGGGTCTTGTGAGCCGCATTTCGTCTGGTTCCCCACCCAGGACCTGTTTGCCTTGGGTGACCCTACCACGCAAACCCCTCGACCACGAAAAGGTGTGGGCTCCAGGACAGGACAGATTAATTTTGATTTAATTTGCCAGGAAAAGCACCTTTGTTCAACAGACAATAAATGCTATTATAAACATCTTGTATTATTATAAATATATTACTTTATTATTACATTTATACCTATACATACTTATCTAAATGTATCAATGTAATCTACAATTGTTAGAAATAAATAATATACACACATACAAGTGTGTAGAATTTTGTATAAGGGCCCACATGCGTTCTTCGTACTGGGGCCTGGATTTTCTCTCGGCGACCCTGGCTACACCAAAATGTTGGGGTAGGTTGTGAATCCTATAGACTATTACAAGGCAATGAGATGGTTACATATATGTAAATGCATGTGCAGACTTGTCTCGAATAGTAAATCTTGCGCCTGCCAGCTGACCAAAGTTAGCAACCCTGTATTTATTTATTTGTGGCTTTATCATATCATTTCAAACTTATCTGTAGTAGAATTTCAGCTAGCTTCTCCAGCTGGCTTACTATGTAAATTATTGTTAGGCGACTCTAGGCTAGGCATTGTTATTACTAGCACAACCCACAGATACTTGATTGGATTGAGATTTGGGAAAATTAGAGGCCAAGTCAAAACTTGAACTGTTTTTCATGGTCCTTAAACCATTTCTGAACAATTCCTGCAGTGTGGCACATTCATAGTGGGGTACCACAGGGTTCAATTTTAGGACCACTATTGTTCTTAATTTACATTAATGATATTGACACCAATACATACAGTAAACTGGTTAAATTTGCAGACGACACCAAGGTGGGTGGTGTACCAGATACTGATCTGGATTTAAATAGCGACTGGGCTGATACTTGGTAAATGAAATTTAATACAGATAAATGTAAGGTAATCCATGCAGGGAGCAGAAATATAAAGTACAGATATTTTAGGGGTTCGATACGAGAAGGACATTGCTGCCTTAGAAAATGTGCAATGGAGGGCTACGAGAATGATTCCTGGTCTGAGAGGAATGTCTGATGAGGAGAGGTTAGCTGAGCTGAATCTGTTTAGCCTCGAGCAAAGCAGATCAAGGGGGGACATGATCCAGGTATATAATATTCTAACAGGTCTAGATGCTGTAATATTTCAATATTAGTTTAAATACTAGAACTCGTGGCCATAAGTGGAAATTAGCAGGAGAACATTTTAAAACAAATTTGAGGAAGCACTTCTTTACAAAGCGTGTAGTTAGAGTATGGAATAGTCTTCCTGCTAGTGTAGTGGAGCTAAAACCCTGGGTTCCTTTAACAACTCTGAGCTATTAGCTGAGTTCTCCCCAAATGAGCCAGATGGGGTGAATTGCCTCCTCTCGTTTGTAAAATGTAATACCATTGAAGGGGTATATTTAGTTTGCAACAATGTTTATGTAGGTGGTACATGGTGAGGAAACATCCAGTCATTCAATGCCAGGACCCAAGGCTTCCTAGCAGATCATTGCCCAGAGCATCACACTGCCTCTTCTGACTTGCCTTCTTTCCATAGTGCATTCTGGCGCCATCTCTTCCCCAGGTAAATGACACACACACCCAGCTGACTACATCATGTAACTGCCCTGCCCCGCTCATCTGCTCCTCCCGTGTGCCACGCCCCCTCATCTACCCCATGCGGATTCTTCATGTTCACAGCTGTTTCCTGTTTCTGTCATTAGTTTAATGTATTTAGTCCGCGATTCAGTTTGTTTCCCCAGTCCGGTCATTAACGTTGTGTTTCGCTGTCTGTTTCTGTGCCTTTCCTGATTAAACCTCGTATTCTCCCGTGTTTTTACCTTTTTTCCGTGTTCCCAGTGGTTCATAACAGTAACACAAAACGTGACTCAGACCAGCTCACCTTCTTCCATTGCTCCATAGTCCAGTTTTGACACTCATTTGCCCATTGAAGGTCCATTCGCCGGTGGACGGGTCAGCTTGAGCACTGACTGCTCTGCTGCTACACAGTCCCTGTACACTGCAAACTGTGATGCACTGTGTGCTCTGACATTGTTCTATTATAGGCGGCATTAATTCTTCTGAGGGATTGGACCAGATGAGCTACCCTTCACTCCTCATGGGCATCAGTGAGCCTTGGGTGCCCATGACCCTGTCACAGGTTCACTGGTTGGGCTTCTCTGGAACGCTCTGGGTACGTACTGACCATGTATACCTGGGAACACTCTACAAAAGTTTTGGAGATGCTCTGACCCAGTCGTTTAGCCAACAGAATTTGGCCCTTGTCAAAGTCACTCAGATCCTTATGTTTGCCCACTTTTCCTGCTTCCAACACATCAGCTTCAAGAATTGACTGTTCACTAACTTAATATGTAATGGTGCCCTTGACAGATGCCCTTGTAACAAGATAATGCCATTCACTTCACTTGTCAATAGTTTTAATGTTATGGCTGGGCAGTGTGTATGTCACAATACAATGGTGGTTGTTCACTGCTTCTTTGTCCGTTGTTCTGTCTCTTTAATATTCACCCCTTTCACTGTAGACTGAATCTTTCTACCAGTCCTTTATTGCCTAATTTGATGTAACTGCATTCATTTAATTGTGCTCCAAAGACCCTCTATGGCAAAGGCCCATGTAGGGTTTGCAGTGATTATGGATATTAATACTACAGCAAGCTTTGCTTTCATTATTTTGCTATTTGCTTATTGCTAATATAGAGTCTGTGCAGTGTAACAGTATATTGACTGTTTTTCCCATGCACATATTCCAGTTGATAAAAGGTTTATCTGTTTATTATACATTCAATTGACAGTGTTGGTTCTTTCAGGATGTGTGCAGCGATCCCCCAGATTTTTTTCTAAGAAAAAGTCTGTGCTCTGACTATAATTTAATAAGGAGTTGCCACCTGTTTCATACAGTATATTATGGAATCACTTTATATTGGAAAAAAATGCCGTGTATCATATTGATCCCAGAAAGAGAGACCATTTATGCCATATTTCTGTACACATTGCATACCCCTGCTCTGCAAATTCACAGAAAGATCGGTGCCCTTTAGAAATCTGAGCTGCTTCTGCTATACTTGCCTGATGTCCTCCATCTAAAGAAAGCTCAGGACATTAGAAGGTGAGAAGCAGTCTGGTCTGTTATTCTTTCACTTTACTCCTTTTCTAGACCAATGGCAGAAGCTAATTTCCAAATTGCAGTTAGTGATTAAGTGTGGTAAGGGTGGGGTCCTGCTCGCTCTGAGTGTCACATGTGACCCCACTCCCAACACTGTCAGACACACACACACACACACACACTAGAACAGATTTTACATATCAAATTCTTTAGAGAGCTCTGACTGACAGCTCTGAGCAGTCTCCACCAGCATTTATAAAGATTATGCCACCAGCCATTTCTGCAAAGTCTCCGATGTTTGTCTTTTGTTGTGTTTGACTAATAGTTAATGTTCCAGTCTCTGGAAATAAACACACTCACACTAGCAAATAGGCAGTCAATTTTTCCATCCCTCCTTCTGTTTTTTAATATAATTTTGTTCATACTGTATGCTTTCAGTCAGGGTCACCTATGTGTGTTACCAGGAATTTATACAAGGGGATTAGTGCTTATGTTAAAGAGAAATATCTTTCAGAAGCATCTCTGTGCTGACCAGTAACTGCATATGTCTGTGTTCGTTTTACCGTCATTAATGAGACTAGGGTTATATTCCATGTGTCAGATCAGTTCGGGCAAGGATAATAAGCTGATATAGTTCAACATATATACAATTATTAACACCAATGCAGTAATATACTGTTACGGATACAATGGGGCCACAAGAGGGCAACCCAGTCCACTTCTGCTCTGTCTCACTGTGGGAGGAGGGTACAAAGGAGAGGTTCGCAGTTGCCACCAAAAGCAGCCACTAATTAGGCCACAGGAGGATGCCTCTAAAACGATATGCAAGGTAGTGATCGCCCTCAAAGTTTTCTGATTGTCTCCTATGTTATTCTTTGTTTTCTAACGCTTGTGTGTGTCCCAGCACCAGGTCTTTGTATGCTTTGTTGGCAGCTGTCAACTGGTTCTGGTGGTGCTTTCAGTGCTGGAGACTCACCTAATAGTGATCATCTACTCAACGTATTAAAAAGTTTCTAGAGTCCAGTCATTGGCATTTTGAGTTACCTTTTATGGAATGATGACTGGGGGTAATTAGGTAATCATTCAGATTTGAAATCCACCTCCAAATGCTGTGGGTGTATTTGTTTAAATATCCAGTGATACATTTTGAATGACCAACTGTGTTGTTTTCATTGTGCTATAAATACATATTTTACAGCGTATGCATGCATATATATGCTGCCTGACATTATATCCACAGAGTTTGATTGCGCAGGGTTGTTTCATCACGGCTCTGTATACGGTACTCATCAGAAATAATGCTGGAATAGATCAGAACCTTTTTGAAAGTAATGCTCAAATTGCTCAAAATATCTGCCATTTTCATATTTTAAAACCACCTCTTGTTTGCCCAGAAAACGCCTCACAATGAGTGAAATAGAGAAATCTAGATAGAAAGAACAAGTTTGAACCGGGCATGTTGTTACCCAGGGTGGGCAGTTGTTTAAAAGTAACACTCACCTGGAGCAGGTTCAGGTGGCTAACATCCTCCATTCGAATGCCAGTGGTCTGAGAGTGGATGACAATAGGATCTTCCTGAAGAAGTCTCCAGGGCAACATTTCATTAGCAAAGCTGCTTGCACTGTCAATATGTGGACTTGTGGAATTTAATCATGTCTGCTCCTCCTGGTCTGTACAGGGCTCCATAACCCTGTGGCCAAGTAAACACCTGTTTGCACCTATCCGCAGGTAAATCCTGTCATTTTCTTTTTCGTGTACAAGTCATGGCTTTCGTGCCGGCAGTAGGGAAACAGCTTAATTATGTGAGCTGAGCAACTAGAGATGAGAGCGTACAGGATATCCACTTAACTGCTGCCATGGAAGACTGAGCTGATGATTATCCCCGGCCCTTGTCACATCACTTCTTTGGTGTATTTTTTAAGCATCATTTGGTGTATTTTCTTATAAGGATCATTTGGTGTATTTTCTTATAAGGATCATTTGTTGTATTTTCTTATAAGGATCAGTTCCCATTCGTCACTCCTGTGCCTCTTCAGCACCGCTCACTCCAGCCTGGATACCTTTAGCAACTTGAGCAGTTTGACCCGAGTTATTTTTTTCCTGGATGTATTCTTTATGGAGTGGGGGAGAAAATGAATCATCTCTGATGTTCCCAGGGATATAAGGAAGAGGACTTGTGTTTCCGATTGCCCTACAGCCTCCAGCAACTAGTGACATATCTATTTAAGTGGAATAAATGGTCAAGGACACCTACCAGGTTTTACTTTTTAAATGTTTATGGTATATATACTGGACTCTTTTGTATAAACGTTCTAACATTAACCAGATAAATTAATCATATCTTCATCAATATCTGCTGTCCCTCAGTACTACAAATATAGTGTGATTTCACTTTTACTAATGAAATTGGGTTTAAATAACTCTACAGAAGTATTTACACATTGTCCGTGGTTTCTAGTTCCATGTTGCAAAGTATCAACCTCAAACTATATAATTTGAAAATTAACTTCTTACAATTACGAAAATAATTGCAGTTGATAATGCCATTCATTAGTTTTTGCCTCAGCTTTACTATATTGAGCAGTCTTCCCCTTTTCCTGCGGGTTTTATAGACCATCTTAATGCAAACTGTGTTGGATGTTTTATTTAGGTGTGTGTGTTGTTTACATATCCTCTCCTTTCTTAGTGCACCACATATGCTTGAACAACCTTTTAGACATATCATATGCCCATAACGGAAAGTCTTCTCACAGCTACATCGAGACCATGAAGGAAACACCCACACACAAAACGCCCACAGTAAACCTGCACAGTCTGACAGGGGGTGCTGGGGTGTATGTGTGGGGGGTCGTGCCGTCTCTTGGTGTGCCCAGCTTGGCATAGAGCTGGCGGGCTGCTCAGATGGGCTCATGATGCATCCGATCTGAGGGGCTTGGACAGCTGCTGGGGTGTATGGGGGGGGGGCTTTGTTGTGTCCTCGGTCGGTAAAACTTATTCTTTGGCCCCCGCGTACATTTTAAGCACTGTACAGTGTTTGTGTTTGTTTGTTTGTCTGTGTCTGTCCAAGATTCCATTTATACTCAAGGTTTTTAATGCTATGGAAGCTCATGGAATGTTTAGCCTTCTATAATTACCTTTTCATTTTAACTCTGCATGCCTTATGTACAATATCAAGCTCCTCTGGCTGCTTTCTGCATTGCATCCTGCTCTGCAGCTCTTAGGGGGCTAAAACCGCTCTTTCTTGGTGTGTATTATTTCAGGATGTCGGTAAATGTTGACGACGGCTCGGGACTTTGTTTTATTTAGAGCCACATGTTTTTTTTTTCTGTGGAATTGAGTGATCATTCCTTTAAAGCTTGGAGCAGGAGCTGTCAGACTATGTCTATGATTAGCTCCTTTGAGATATAACACTGATATTACAAAATGCTTGTTTCTTGCCTAGGTGAATTTTTTTAAGTCATAGTCTAAGGGCATTTCAATGTCAGTAGCCTAGTTCCGTAACTGTGATAGTTAGGTGCGTATATGCATGGCCGATAGATCAGACTTTGTGGGAATGGCTTTGTTTTGCATGATTATAATGTTAATCTTTCCATCTACGACAGCAAAGAAGTTGGCTGATACCAGATATACCTGATCTTAATTCATGTGACATGTCATTCTCATAACATAAATGGAGCCAACTAAGAGGGTGTGGTCTCCAGGCCTTGTGAGTTCATTGCCTGACAGCTGTAAGATGGAGAGCTGTGCACGCCTGGTGTCTCAGTGTCGTGCTGCCACGGGGAACTGAATCCTCCACGGTGGGGGCCCCCCACCATTCAGCATGCGCTCCACGTTCAGGATTAGCAGTGAAGGTGTAGTATAACATGTGACACTGATTATGTTAACCATAGTTTGCTCTGTCATATGTATGTCTGGCGATGTAAAGACCTGCAGAAAGTAGCACTTCTGTACATCCTTTAATTGTAGCAGAAGCCCTTAAATCTATTAGCGTTTTTGCAGCACTTATCTAGTACAGGGTCCTGGGAGGTGGGTCTAGGATGGATGCCATCCTGCTCTTATGAGAGAAGGATGCCCGCACATCACAGGCTATTGTTAACAGCAGTTTAAAACTACATGTGTTTGGAATGGAAAAGATAAAAGCCACGCACTGCTGGGAGTTCATGCAACACCTTCATGTCAGAGTCAAACCTGCAAACCTGCTTGGGTGAGGCAATAGTGTTACCCACTGAGCCACCAACCCCCCCCCCCCCCACTTAAACTTTTTCTCATGCCCGTGGTTGCTGAGTATGCCGCACATGATGCATCAGTTTGTTGCTGAAATCCGCAGCCGTCATAAGATGCCATCATTGGAGCTGCGGTGGTGTCTGCTTCAGCCTCTTTCAGATAAGCTGCTCTTATTCCCCCTTAGTGTTGAAAGGCAGAGCCGTTAGCTGCAAACTACGGAACGCCGAGCCTCTGAAATGAGTTGGCCATAAGTGGGCTGTTTCCCTCACTGTTTTCATGCATATTTCATTAGCTCTCGCTCGTTAAAAATTTAGCACAGAAAGCATGAAACCAGATTTTCTATAAGACATGTAAAAGTCAGGTCTGCGCTGATGGGACGCATTGCGTTGGCAAAAGCACATGCACAGTCATACTCTTTGTTTGCCCGTGGACTGATAGATGTGGGGAAGCAGCAGTTGTGATTTGTCTGAGAGCTGAATCTTCTCACGCCTGCTGATTGTCTGGCTGCTGTGTAGTTTGTCATAGCCACTGCTGGACTCGAGAATGTTTCCATTATTCCTGCTCAACACGCTTCTATGCCCTCGCGGCCACATTCTGAGCTGAACCTATCCTGCTCCTCCTATAGGGCTCGACCGTCAGCTCCATCCCACTGCTTTTTCCATACGAATCTGGCCGGTCTGCTCTCCACCAACGTGCTGACAAGTTGACAGTGATCCGGCACTCACTGGGGAATAGCAGCTTAAATTTAGGTGCCGTGCTTGTAATTTCACAGCACCTTCCACTGGGTTGGTGCCTGCACTCTGTGCATGTGCTCACAGGGACATCGCATCAAACTGAGCTGACGGGGGAGAGACACGTGGAAACGCGCGGCAGTAGAACTTTCCCGAGAGTGGCAGCTTGCAGTGCGCTGCACCCCTGGGGTTTTTACAGTTTAACGAGTCGCTCCAGACCCCCCTTCTGAGACCCAGGAGCAGCTGCTCCTGCTGGTTATAGCGCTGGGTGTATTTACCGGTTTCAGTCAGCGTGTGGGGATGCAGGGTTAAGGTGGCACACTGTGGGGCAGGCAGCACAGGACCCAGGGCTGGGGTACACCTTGGGCGGGATGCCAGTCCACCACAGGGCACTCACACTGTCATCTAGACTGTTCCCTATCTCTGCCTTTGATGGTGACACCATTCCCATCTCATACTGTTTTATTTTGACTAAGGAGGGCATATTAGGTGTTAGATAAGACTAAAAAAATTTCCATCTGTCCATTTTCTTGTTCACTCATTCTTGTTGGGGTTATGGCATGCACAGGGACTGCAGACTGTCGCTGGCAGCTTAGGGCACCAGGCTGGGACAGGATGACAAGAATGTTTTAGGTTTGTAATTAATATTAGCATTGCTGGTTCATTCGTCATTTATTTGAGGCTATTTTTAAAAGAAAAGTGTGTATTCAGTACCCATGATGAAATTTATATGGTCGTTAATTAAAGGAGAACATTGCAATCTGAGTAATATGCTTGACACCCGTGTTCGACAGTACAAATGTACCTGCCGAGAGATAATGAAGTACCTTTACCTGATATTCGTCTGCTCAAGACATCTGCATTAAGCCAGTAGGGAAATACTGCCAGCTTTTGATGAGAGTTTTTTTTTCTTCTTAAATTTGACAACCTTTCCCTTGGTGAAGCAGAAAAAGCACAAAAGAGAGAAGTACACCTGCTGGCTGGCTGGCGTATGGAAGAAAAGGCTTCTCCGAGAAAGGCTGTGAGTGAGTGTTGAGTGAGAGAGTGAGTGATGAGTAGAGATGAGTGAAAGAATGAGTGATGAGTGAGTGAGTGATGAGTGAGTGAAAAGTAAGTGATGAGTGAGTGGATGAAGAGTGAGTGAGTGAGTGATGAGTGAGTGAAAAGTGAGTGATTGAATGAATTGCCTCATATGCTCCTTTTTTCTGGTACCCTCCTTGGTGATTTAGGGGGACTGACCGGACTGACGGGGACCTGAATGTTCTCCAGCATCCAGGCCACATGCTGCCTCTGGCGATTCTCAAAGCTTTCATTCCCGGAGGTTCTCACATGCTTACTGAGGTCACACGAAGCGTCGATAATGCGTGGCTGTACCATGTTGGATTTGGGGCTCTCAGGCTGTGCAGCACAGTCAGGATTGCCTTTGCCTCTGTCATATTGCCGTCCCTTTTAATTGGTGATGCTGATGATTTGGCCGTCTCCTTGGTTACCCGTGCCAGAGTTACTTTGGGCGTGTGGGCTGGCGGTTGGGGTTCAGAGTGGCTGTTTGAAAATGTCAAGGAAATTGCTGCTTTTTTTTTTGAGCCAGAGCTACTTGTAAAGTGACACATCAGACCCCAACGACCCTGTGCCTGCTCAGTGACTTGGGAAGTTACCATGGCAGCCTGATAAACTGATTTACATAGACCACTGGAGGATTGCAGTGGGGGACCTGAAAGCATCAGTCTCTGAGAAGGAGAAGATAACCTTTGTTTCTCAAAAGTAGGTCTCCCTCTTGCATTTACTCTCCTGCCTCACTTCATAGAAGCATCTGCTCTTGGTGTCCATTTCTCCTTTTCTCTGTGTCTTACAGAACTGCATATTAATCCTGAATTATAATGCGAGGAAATGTCATAGAAAACAGAACAAAAGGCAGGATAATGTCAGGAATCTACAGCTGCGGCTCAATCTGCTAACCCTCTTGTTCCTTTTTACTTTAATGAAAAATGTGTTTCTGTAAGATCCTGGATGCATATAACACTGTTAGATACTATGGACTTTCCCTTGAAAAGTTTTCTGTCCAAATATTGAGGCATCCGCTCTTTTTGAGAGGGAGGTATGATATTCTGGGAAAGGGATTGTGTGCATGTGTCATATATCTTATGCCGTGGGAAAAAAAATTGAACGGTACACAATTGTACCGAGATGTTTGATTTGAAGCTTGATGTAATTTCAGATGCAAAAGCAAGTCTCAGTCCCTGGCATTTTTCCAATTTGCCTCCTGTCGGGTAGATAGGCCAGCAAACAAGTTCCCATCCTTTTTCTTTCTTCCTGCACTTGTCAGAGGATCCCTAAGCCTTCTGTCCGTCAGAAGAGCGAGTTGTGAAGCCAAACAGCTGAAGCAGCAGAGAACGAACCACTGCAACAGGGCAGACCGGCAGCGGAGGACCCGGGCTCTTAAACAGGGAGGCGTATCCACAGTGCTGCTGAGCAGAGCAAGCGCCCCCCCGCTCCCAAACGAGCAGCATTGCATCCTGAGCCCCGGGGGCTGATTTCTGCAGACAAAGGGAGCGCTGGCATTTCTGTGAGCGTGCGTGAGAGGTAGAGGCAGGTGAGGCAATTACTGTCTAGGGGGGAGAGTGTGGTGACGTGGGAAAAGGCTACACTGTCATTAACGGGAGACCCAGGAGCCGACGGAAGCTGCCGGCAAACTGAGGAGGGCTGCGCGTCGACACTGAGCTGCAGGTGCACACAGGGGAAGGCTGAACAGGAGAGCTGGGTGACGGGAACAGGACAGCCCCATGCAGAGGGAGCAGCGACCACGCTTCAGAGCTGGGTGAGGCATCTCGCCTGGGGGCAGCACCAAAGCTCGCATGGGTTGGCGTCCCCAGGGCACACAAACCCATTCATGCTGGGACATGCTCAGGTCATCTGAGGGCACAGTGGGTCAGGGCCACGTCTGCAGGCTCCACTCACTGTGACTTTGTTCCACTCCTTTTTTGGGACTTGTACAATACATGCTGTTCGTTTCTTCTGGTTTGCTTCACGGTGGGGTGTAACAATCGTTCCTTTGTGGACTTAACCCTATAACACCTCCCCACCAAGCACACACACTGAATCATCTCTGTGTGTGATTAAGGTACATTTCTACTTCAGTGCACTTGTTCCTTGCATGTGAGATTGTCCGGGGAGCTTGTCGGAGCTCAGACTAAGGGAGAAGATAACTATATTTCTGCTATGTTGATTTTTACATAAAGATGTTTAATTACTGGCTCATTTGTATTCAGCTGTCCAACATTAACTGCTACTTAATAAAATGTCTCTTTTTGTTATAAATGTAATGTAGATTGCTGGTAGAATCCCAAGTACCTCAGGAAATAATGTGTTGTGCTTGAAAGACGCTTATTAATATCTGTTGCTGTAGCAAAGCTCATATTTATTCATGCCAAGTGTCTCAGCACACTGGATGTCAGCATCCTCTGACGCGACACGGGGCGCTTGGCAAACGGGCGGCTGTAGGAGGTGCATGCGTGCGCCGTGCCAGCGCGAGAGCGCAGCGCTGGGTGCCGGAATGATGCGGTGTGCCCTCCGGTGCCACGGCCCACAGGAGGATGAGCCCAAACGTGAACCCGAAGATGCACGGACCCGCTGCGGGTCGCCTCTGGCTGCGGGTTGCCTCTGGCTGCGGGTCTCTAACATGCTCGACACGTCGACTTATTCCCCTTCGTGTGGTTTCTTGCTCTGGTGGGATGCTGCTGGCTCCACTGGGGGGCTTAATCTGCAGTTTCTGCTGCATCCACATCATTCATCCCCTTGTAATTATACCATTAGAATTATTAAATAATTAAATACGATGGACTGTAATTAAAGCCTGCATACCAATAGTATTTTTTTTTCTTGTCTTGATCGATTGTATAGACTTTATACTGCTTCATTTGAACCACCATAGATTCAGAGCTATTTATATGGGGAGTTTTTTAATGTGTTGGACAATGATCAGTGTTTTTTTCCTGCCTTTGAGGATGTAAGCTGCCTTTGAGCGACTGTATCGGCTTACTCACTGCCTTCCCTGCGCTGTGAGAGGCACCGTCTCTAGCAGAAATACGTGTCTTCTGGCCCTCGTATAGGCCGGGCCCCTGCTTCTCGATGGGGGGGCTTAAAGAGTGAACCCTACGCCTACCATAAAGCCCTTCCCCAGGATGACTTTTCTCCCGTGAGGTGTGGGGCAGAAATGATCTTTCTGTAAAATTCTGATCTGCACCTGATCCCACCATGAGAGTAATGGGCGCAGCTCGTCAGAGGAGCAGTGCAACATGGGCATGCTGCAGGGGTGGGATGCTGAGGTAATGCTGGCGGCTAGGAGACACATCGTGCCATAGCAGAGCCATGCCTTCGCTTTGCCCCTGACCAGCACAGCAGCCGTGCATTTATAATGCAGGTTTTATAATGCAGCACCTACATGCTGTGGTGGTGCTTAATTGATTACCCTGCTGCTGGTGAGTAGCACAGAACTTAATCCCCACAGTTTTTAGTGATACTGAGCACGCAACATGCAAGCGAGGCAGATGTTATATAACAAGCATCCAGCTGTCAAGCAGGCGATTTAGGCAGAAATGCTGCATGGCTGAGCTTGTAATGAGTAACTAGTAACAAGTGTAGGATAATGGTGGGAAAAGAGATGTGAAAAAACGCTTATAACCTCACATCAGAAAAGCTATACAGATAAATATCACCAATGAAAATGCAGTAGGAACTAAGTTGAAGTGTGAAATTTAAGAACAGAGTGTTCTATAGTGTCATCTGAGACCATATGAATGGAACAGTCAATGCAGATAGAG
The DNA here is from genome assembly GCA_015163995.2 of Mormyrus lacerda. NCBI lineage: Eukaryota > Metazoa > Chordata > Actinopteri > Osteoglossiformes > Mormyridae > Mormyrus > Mormyrus lacerda. The sequence continues at coordinate 5,322,042 of JAABNX020000038.1, forward strand.
TCAGAGAGGGTAGCTAGTAGGCTGCGGGTTTTTGAACTGCTCACAGAAGAGATGGGTCTTAAGATGGTTCTTAAAGGTTCAGGGATATTGAGTAGTTCATTGCACCATTGAGGAACCATACATGAAGAATATCTAGTACGAAACCTGTTTTCATGTAGGGGATTTAGTGACGGTTGAGGGTAAGATCATTACACTATTTGATGATTTGTATAAGCAACCTGGAATTGAGGTTGGCAACAGCGCTTCATTACTCGTTTACCCACCTGTGAAGGACTGATATTCTCCTCTAAGAACGCAAAGGATCATGGGATGGACCGTTTTAATGTGAGAAATTACTGCAGGAAGCAAAGCATCTTGTGGACCATTAGTATCTTTGATTTTCCCTTGGGTTTTTCACTGGTGAGCCGGGCTACTAATATAAGTGGTGTTGGGTGATCTCTATTACTGCTATCACTTTTATTTAGGTGGTTAATGTGAGAACCCCTTTGGTCCGGACTGCGAATGGAGCCACAGGACTCCCGGATTAGATGGGAAATGTTGAAATGCATGGTGGGACGACAGGTTGAACGGCATATGAAGGCAAACGCAGAAACGAAGCGGTTCCTGCAGGCGGAATGCACAAACTCAGGTCGGGGATCTGGGCATTTTTGGCGTCTAAATCACAGTCAAGGTCACTGCCTGAAAGAATGCGACGAAACACGACTGTGTGATATCGTCAGAATGAGGGACAGGTAAAAGTCACCTGACTCCTTAAATCCCACCCCTTCCTCTACACTAATATAAAGTGCTCTGCGGCCATCAAAACCTGAGCTTTTTGCCGGTTTCCATTCACAACAATGATTTTTTATCTTTGCTTTTTGAGTGAAGAATCAGTCATGTTGGTTTTAGTCAAGAAAAGCCTGTAGCCAATAGTACTGCCTCTATTTGGGGAAAAATATATGCACGTTTGGGCTTCATCAAGATTTTTACTTGTATTGTAACTGTGATTTTGCTTGACACGAGTTGGAAGTACCATTCATCTGTTTGTGTGATTTGTGAGTATCTACCCAGATTTTCTCAGCAAGATTCTACAATAGTCAGCAGGTGGTATTACGTTTATAGAATTTTTATGTTGGTTCAAAATAACTTCAGAAGTAACAAGCTTTATTATTTATATTCATCCTGTCCTCTGTGCAAACTTCCGTGTCTTTGTCTAACCTGAAGTTTATTGGCATGACGCACATTAGAGCTGTGGAAAGTTCATATGTTAAACAGTTCTGGTTAAAAAGCTCCTTGATGTCGGGTTATTTGTTGCTTGGTCTCAAGTGACCTGAAGCGTTTGCATTAATTAACCTGGAAGGCTGTACCTCAGTATGGCATCTCGGTCACGGGAGAGCAAGCTGTCCCACCTGAGATTCTAAGGCACACTCTGTGGTCTGTGTGTGGTGGTCTGTGCGTACTACCAGCGAGTGTGGCCATTACTTCAGTCTGCATTCTGTACTAGAAGTCCAGTAAAGTTTGATATTTATCTGTATACTGGGTCTATCTTTCAGTTTGAACCCAAACCAAGTGTGCCCTTATCTGGAATCCCAATGTGCTGCTTCATTCAGCCGCCCGCTGGCTCCTCAGTCCCTGCGCCGCCTTAAACTAAAGCCGTCTGCAGGCTAACACTGTATGTTCACTGTCTGTTCCCGAGGTATCCAGGTGGTTTGGGCAGAAGTACACTTCAAGGACACATGGTGTAAAAATACGCCAGCCATTGTTAGTGCAAGGTCAGCAAGCATTGGGGGGGGGGGTGATGTAGAGACATCTATTAGGGTCTTGTCCTGACAGTGAAATAAAGCAGCCCAGGTGAAAGGCTCCTCCACCCCCCATCTTAAATGCTGAAGTGCTGGTAGTGGATTTGGGGGGGTTGTTAATGCTGGGTTTAGGTCGTGCCGATCAGGCATCGGCGCTTTCTGCCTGATGATGGCTGGCATCTCCGCATGTTAGCCTTATTAACAAGGAGATCCGCCACAGAGGACAGCATCCCTTCCTGCTGTTTATACTCTACGGAGCACTTAGCATCCAGGAAGATTCCCAGCTATATCTAATAATTACTACAGGTGCCTAGTGCTGGCACGCACACTGTGAAGATTAAGTACCCAAACACCGTTTTACATGCTCTCAAGGGTGTTTTCTATTTATTCGCAGCAAAACTCTGATCGCATAAGAGATACCAAAGGACTGCATGACATGCAACGTCAGCAGGATGGCGGCGGGGAGCCTAAATCACAGCCCGCTGTTCCCCCATGCTATTCCATAGCTGCATAACCTGCGCTGATTCTTCACAGGCAGCTGACCTGTTTGCATCTATAGTGGCGTACTTGACTCCCGGAATACCTTTAACAGGGTTCGTCATTCGATATCATTGCTGCTTGCCAACGCAATTAAAGGCACCCCTTCTCGTCACAGTGGCTGCCTTAGGGTATCGCTTTCGGAAAGATGGGTGACAGCAGAGTGGCCGTCTGGCGGTCAGCCGCCGTCACGTTTCAGCGCGCCCAGGCTGAAACACATGCACTTTATACACATCTGCATGCACTGCAGAGGGACTGCAGATAGCAGTGAGCTCGCCGGTCCTGGTTTTTGCTGCCAAGTCCTTCTAGTAGAAGCTCAAGCTGAATTGCTTGAGTGCATAGATGGTGTTGAATATCTGTGAAATCCTTGTCTGCGCAAGTCTCGTGGGGTTAAAGTGTTTGCCGTGAGGTGGGGGGGCGGGATACACCGTAAATGGGGTGGAAGCTCTAAATGATTTGGGGGCTCAGATATGGACAGAGACCCTGGGAAAAGCCAGCAGAGCCTAGATTTATTATTGTGAGGATCGGCCCGTGGTTTGCAGCCTTGCCTGCATGTGACAGTAATAATATGCTGATTTATTTGCAGCCTGTTTAGCGTTTGGCTTGTTTTGCCCTGTGGTCGGGCAGCATTGCTGATGTGTTAAACCTTCATCATGATGCCCCCCCCCCCCCCCGGGCAGTCGCTTCCTGCCAAGCGTCCCCATGAGAACCATGGGTTTCACTCGCGCCCTTGGCAGGGGCCCCTTCATGCACTCCGTCTCCATCTGCCAGCACTCCCCTGTCCTCTTGCAGCCGCCGTCAGGCTCTGAAACCGAAACCCATTACCGGAAATTGGTAAATCTCCCTCTACCGGCCTCTCCCAGTGACACAAGCTGCAGATAGCGCAGTTCTATCCACGGCCCACTTGTGTGCGGCTTGCCTCCCAAGCACAGATCCCTCGCCAGACGTGGCAGCTCCGAGGCCGTCAGAGCCGCCTGCCGGACTGATGGGAATGCCTGCCTTCCTCTGCGGGATCTGAACAGCCATGGATTTCTCAGGAGAATTAAAATAAATCAGGGAGTCAAGACACTCGGTGTATCTTCAGTTTAACACTTCGACAGTCTGCGGAAAACAGGCAGTGCCACAGAAAACAGAAGCATCACAGAGTTTGTACGTGAAGAGTACGGCTATATTGTTTATAAAAGACCCCTGTGGTTTTTTTGTCTGCGTTCCCCTGTGTCAGTGGGGATTGTAGCATTATAGCTGCACCCTAATGAGTTAAACTGGCTTTACTGTTATTATCTTGATGCTTAGTTGGCACTTTTATTGACAGTAGCCTCCGATTTTCCCCCATTTCCATAGTTGACTTTTAACGGGACATAACGAGAGACACGTATTTCGCAGGCATTTGGGAAAAGGTCACAAGGACCTGGGAAAATAAAAAGGCCACTAAACAGCAGTGAGGCATCGAAGAGTGTGTCCTAGGACCAAGATGCACCTGCAACAATGTGGGCTACAGGGCAACATAGGAGAACAAAGACACTAGCACTGTCTGCAGAAATAATCATTTGTTGAATCACAGGCTAGTTTCACAAGTCAGGGCTACAAAACTGAAGAGCATGACCTAGGAATGAGTCTCGACCAATGGACCTATCAATGTCTGCATACAACTTAAATCCCCAAATGCCTTGTCATTTACATTAATTTACATTTTATTTATTTAGCTGATGCTTTTGTGCAAAGCAACATACAGTTGAGGACCAGAGAGCAGGCTCAGACAGTGTCCCTGGAGTAATTGGGGTTAGGGGTCAGGCTCAGAGGCCCGAGAGCAGCATCACTCTGCCAGGCACAGGATCCGAGCCATCGACCTTCTCCTTAAATTTAACATTTAAAAACTGAGGTTGGCCGGGAGCATCCTGCCATGGCCGGATTCCAGTAATTCTATTTGAATTCTTAAAAGTGCAGTCACTGAGAAGCTGGTCTTCAAATTTGGCAGTCTGCAGTCCAGATGGCACGTTCTGTCCAGGTGCCCAAGGACCCTCAGTCACTAAGCATTGATCTTATTGAGTAGTATCTCAAGATATGTTTATAAAAGTAGTTTTAAAGATGTTTCAAACTAATATGAAGGAGTTGACCCTGTTGTGGGGAAATGACAGGGAATAACTCTGGATGGGGCACTAACCCATTGCAGGGTGCGCGTGTACACATACACACACTTTGGCGATTCTGAGGCTTGGATTGTAGAGTGTAGGCAAGGAAACCAGACCAGTCATGGTTAAATTCTGTTTTTACTAGTGTCTGTGCATAATTTGGCGTTGCTTACTATTGTTGTTATTGCACATCTTAAATTAAAATTGCACTGGAACATATTCTGCTACATACAACAGTAGGATTTTATAAACCGTTTAGCATTTGTGTGCCCAATTTGGAGGGACATGTGGGAAAATCACATTTCATTGCCGTGTTAATAATTCTGCAGTCTTACTGCAACCCAAAGTAATTGGTTAATTTAAGATGGAAATTGAGTCTCACTTCATCTTCCAGGTGCAAATTTGCCATTGACGTAGCAGATGCTGTAAACACTGGCAGACTCACTGGTACTCATCACTGGAGCCGTCGGTTCCTGTCGTCGGTACACGAGGTTTGCCGGATGCTGAGGTTTTCCTTCCAAAGACCCCAGCTCACAGTGGTATTACTGAAGTATTTACACTGTGACCTGCTTTACAGGTGTCAGTCCGGCTGACTGCAGTTGTGACCAGCGGTGCCGGCTACTTTAATCAGTCGTTTAAAGCAGACCCAAACAGCTAAGTCTTTGGACATCTCTAGGTCCATTGTTCTTGAGGCTGATCCTCCAATCAGCTGTGAACCACCCAATCTCATTGAGTGCGAGCACAAATATCGAGGTTCTTTGCAGCCTTCGGCGATTTTTGTAAAGCATTTCACTCAGGTGATCTAGTTGCCCTGTGGGACATCCTGAGACTTTGCAGAATCCCTTCGAAGTTGCTGGACGTCATGGCCGGCTTATACACTGGTACATACACTGGCTTATACACTGGTACATACACTGGCTTATACACTGGTACATACACTGGTACATACACTGGTTTATACATTGGTACATACACTGGCTTATACACTGGTGCATACACTGGCTTATACACTGGTACATACACTGGCTTATACACTGGTGCATACACTGGCTTATACACTGGTACATACACTGGCTTATAGACTGATTGCTGTGCAGAGTGGAGGGAGAATCGCCGCGTTCTTCCAAGTTTCTTCTGGGGTTCGCCAGTGGTGTGTTCTTGCCCATACCCTGTTCAATGCTTGTATGGACTGGGTGTTGGGCAGGGTTGTGGGATCCAGCAGCTGTGGGGCATCCGTTGATGAAGTAAGATTTACTGATCTTGACTTTCCTGACGATGCTGTGATCTTAGCAGAGTCAATGGAGGCTCTGATTGGGTCTCTCGAGAGACCGAACGAGAAGTCTGAGTGTCTGCGATTGCGGGTGTCCTGGATGAAGACCAAGATCCAGGCATTTAATGACTTATGCACAGGCATCAGTAGTGTGTCTGTCTGCAGGGAAAATGTTGACCTTGTCAAGAGAATCTTACCTTGGCAGCGACGCGCAGATCTCTGGTGACTCTTCCTATGAAGTCAGCAGACGGATTGGGAGAGCATGGGGGTCATGAGGTCGTTAGAAAGGGGTGTGTGATGATCTTGAAATCTTTGCAATAGGACGAAGGTCCAAGTCCTTAGAGTCCTGGTTCTCTCTGTTTTGCAGTATCTCTGTGAGACATGGATGCTGGACTCCTTCGGTACCGGGTTTCTTTTTGAGAATCCTTGGGTACCGCTGGTTTGATTCGTCTCGAAGGAGCGGTTGCTAGAGGAGTCCTGAATGAAGGACATTGTGAGGGAGCGTCAGTTACGGCACTACACCACGTGATGCGTTTCCCTGAGGGTGATCTGGCTCGCAGGATCCTCATTGCTGACAGGCGGAGGGGACGCCCACGTAACACCAGTCTGCGGCAGATGGATGACCATTTTCGGAGTGTGGGACTGGACCGTGTGTCTGCATGGAGGGTTACCAGCCGGGATCCAGAGGAGTTTCAGCATGTGGGTGCGACAACATGCTGCATCAGCGCGTGCTCCCCGACCTGACCTGACCTGTGTAGTAATACAATAAGTATAATTACAATCATCACATAATAGAACATTATGTTGCAACATTGTATTTTGTTAAGCATATAGTGCAATGTAAATTTTTGGTCTGTTCCTTAATGATTCTCAATCTCAATCCTTTCCATCCATGGGTGATAACAAAGTATCCTATTGGCAATGCAAACAATATTCCCCACTCTGTATAAATATAGGAAATCCTTATTTCAGATGGATGTTCCCCCATAAATGTGCCATTTAAATCCACCCAGCTGTAAATCTGATCTCAGTCCTGCCGCATGTGTTCTCTCCATCACACTGTATTATGTGAATTCTATGACCGTATAAAAAAGGAAGGACCAAAGAGGAGAAAGGGCAGCCTTCCCTGCTCAGGTCTGATGTGAATCTACAGCCTCATATAAACCAGTGAACAGCCAATAAAGTTGAAATACTTAATTATTCTTTTCGTTCCTCCATGCTGCCACAGTTGTCTGATTTTATATAAACCAAATGGAATTAGGTTGTCAATTTAGGCAACATGCTGTGATTCAGGTGGGCCCTCCTCTCCTACCCTTCGTGTTTGTGTTCCTTTTAATTGTACCAAAAGCAGCACCATTGGCATTACTGCAGCCAAGGTAACAAATATGTCTGGCCCAGCCACAGCAAAGCTACGGTCTCTGGGCAATTTTCTGCAGATAATAAAAAAGTGAGGTCTCGCTGGATGATTTCAGGTAGACATTTTGGTCCGTGATGGAAAGCAGTAATTGCACTGGATGGATCACCACCAGATGCTGCTTGTGTTATATCAGCAGTGTAAACTCAATCCCGTTGACAAGTGATCTTGCGCCAGCTGGTGGCTTCGCTACTTTATGTGGGGGGGTGACAGGCCCCCCCACCACCTCCCAGAGTTCTCCTTGTCTAGACTTGGGATAGTAGGGTTTTGGAGGCACTTCGTAAGCTGTCCAACAACCCTGAAGGGTTTGAGCCAAGTGTGAAATTCAGGAAACGCTGTAAGGAGAGACATGGGGTCAGCTGGTGAATGCTTGGTGACGGCTCCACTCTTTTATGCTGTCTTTTATCACTTCCGGTAAGTGCAAAACATTAGTGTTCCATTTAGGACAGCACTTACCCATGGAAGTGTGCACTACAGAAGGAAGTGCGCAGTGCGCACTATGCACTACATCTCAGTGCACTGACGCAAGTGCGCGATTTCGGACACACCCAGTGACTCTTTATGGTCAACTGGTTGGTTGAAACAAAACCTTGGTCTGTATTTGTACTTTATTGACCTGAACTTTCCACCTCTGTCTTCAATCAACTACTTTTGTAACTTCCCCAACACTGTATGTGTGTCTGTGTGTTTTTTGTACAACCAAAAAACTAAAAAACTAGCCTTGTATTTTGTTTGGTTACTTATGGTTAAGCTTAGGGCTGGGTGGGGGGTTAAGAGTGTCATTGTTGGTATTAGGGTTTTGCCCGTAGAAATGAATGGAGAGTCCCCACAAAGATATGAGTACAGATCTAGATATGCGTGTGTGTGTGTGTCTCTCTCTCTATATATATATGTATATAGAGAGAGACACCAAAAATAAAAAATACCGTACCTAATGATATGATGCTGTTATTATGACAATAATATACTTTTTTTCTTTAGTTGTTTTTGCAGCTGTCATGAAGCACCAAGTTTCTCACTATACTGCTAAAGAGTCCCCATATTATCAGAACATTGTCTTATATACTGTAGATTTGCAGGACCATAACAACAGGCAGCCCCCGTGACGTAAACTGCCCAGGCTCGTCTGCAAGCTTGGCAGCTAAAAATGAACAATGGCACAGCTTCGTTTGTTTGTTCGGTTAACAGCCTCAGTGTGAATTGTTATTTTTCCACAAGGTGACACCCTAGAAATGAAACAGAAACCAATACAGCCTTTTATTTATTTGTCTGAAGTCTGGCAGGGTAATGCGGAACATGAACAAACTAAGCTGCTTGTGGCCTAGTGCCCATTGCGGGCTCCCTTATCTGATCAGGATTGGAGGGAAGATGACAAATGACAACTAAATTCATCAAATTTTGCTTAGGGGTGCAAAAATGGTTGTGTTGACACTGGTTGCAGGAGATTCTTGCAGAAAGCAGACAGAAAGTGAGTCCTTTAAATTCAGTACGTGGTCAACCGTATCTTCATAGCGAAGAGCGGTGGTCTCCCCCTGATTTATGTCATGCCTTTGATGTATCTGACACGATGGTATGAGCGGACTGCCTGGGAAATCTTTAGCCTCTGCAGTCAGAGTGTAATCTTCCGCAGCTTAAACTCCATCAGTCACAGCAGAGCCGCCGCAGTTTCTCATCGTCAGCCAGAGACGTGGCTAATTAATCCTGCTCCGTGGGCCTGGGGGTGGCTGGCAGGCTTGCCCGGGCGGGGGAGTCGTGCGCTTGAGGCAGGTGCACCTTCAGGGACTGGCGAGCTACAGGAATGAATGAGTGTACACTCAACGCCCCGGGTTAGCTCTCAGAATAGAAGACGTTCCTGTTGCTCTGTGGGACGCACATATGGAGTGGTAGCATTTCCTCTAATCCTCCGTGTCTCTTGGACGACGACTCAAGTTAGTGTCCCAGCCAGTAAGAATTTGCCCGTGTGATTATATTAGAGAAAGTGAGTTTACCTCAGGGGGCAGCGTTAGGTACAACTGATTAACTGCCCATTAAGACCATTGCTAAAAGTTTTCATATCTTATTGCTGTGTTGTTATAAGAACTATCCATTAAGAGGCTGCTTAATATACACTCACCTAAAGAATTATTAGGAACACCTGTTCAGTTTCTCATTAATGCAATTATCTAATCAACCAATCACATGGCAGTTGCTTCAATGCATTTAGGGGTGTTGTCCTGCTCAAGACAATCTCCTGAACTCCAAACTTTATGTCAGAATGGGAAAAAAAAGGTGATTTAAGCAATTTTGAGCGTGGCATGGTTGTTGGTGCCAGACGGGCCGGTCTGAGTATTTCACAATCTGC
>JAABNX020000038.1:5336854-5356112 GCA_015163995.2 Mormyrus lacerda
CCCCCCCCCCCCCCCCCCCCCCCCCCCCCCCCCCCCCCCCCCCCCCCCCCCCCCCCCCCCCCCCACTAACCTCCCTTTTGTGCCTAAGAGCTCTTAATGTCTCAGGTAACCTCATGTGCGTGTGCGTGATCCTACACATGTGAACACTTCAAATGGCTTGTGCTGTGTCTCCCAGTGGACCTGGCCTGTCCCTAGAGCAGTCAGTCTGGAGCCTTGGATAGGCTTAGGCTGCTACTGTATTAATGTGATTTTAGGAGTCAGTGGCCTCGCCTCGGATGCTTTAAGAAGCCCCATCAGTCTTCATAACTCTCAACAAATGACCAGTCCATAAGAAAAGCAGCCAATAACCATGTCTGCTCTCATTTCATCCTCCATAATGTTGTTCGAGAAGATGATTCCTTTGCCTCGGCGATTTAGAGCTGTGCTTCTCACACAATTGTCCATCAAAGACACTTTTAATAGGCAGATTTCAATGACCTTAGATAAAAATCCATAATAACTAATCTTGCCATACTAAAAAAAAACAGTATTGTCAGGTTAAGGTCACACTACTGACGTTCAGGCACCATCGTTTTCCGACATGTTGACAAGCTTCCAGAGGGATAATCTATCATCTGCTTGCTAGACTCCTGTGTAATCTATCGAGGGTTCCAGATGGACTATTGATTGAATTATTTTATAAAACCAGAGCAATAATTTTCTCCTGGAGAATAATATAATAGAATACATGGTTGGAAATCATTATGGTCCTGTACTGGATGGGCAGCTATGGAATATGAACGGATAGACAAATTCTTGTGATTCTTGTGAATTTCTGATGCTGTTAATATCTGGGTATTATTTAAAAAATTTAATAAGGTAGCACGTAACGAATATCTAAAACATTGTTTTGTTGCAAGATGAATCTGTGTTATTTTCTGCTGTGTTATTTTTTAATTAACGCCGGGGAGAAAATGGGAAGAGGACGAATGTAAAAGACAAATGGGAATTCAAAATAGGAATCGGCACCTCCTCGGAAAATGATGTCCGTATCCCGCCAGGACTGATGGGAAATGTGGAATGCATGCTTTGTGCTGCTTTTTCTCAGCCGTCTGCTTAATGGTTGTTTTCATCCTTGGGGGCAGGTAATTTATTTTATTTTCAGATGCATGATATGTCATTATACGGTAAAGTCTGTCATTTTTCATGTAAATACGGGTGTCATCGTGATTTAGAATATATCTTTTGTTGTTTAACAGGCTTTCGATTTAGTGTTTCATCACAGATTTTAGTGGATAGTGAGTGACAGTGCCCCCCTCCCCATTAGCCTGTTAACTCGAGACTGTGCTGCAGAGAAGCAGGTTTTAATGCGCTCTAAAGCGTGGTGTTTGTTTCCGCTCGCAGTGAGCTCACTCAGCTGGCTCCTGGAACTACTGTGCTGCCTTGGCCGCGGCGCACCTTTCCCGCGGCTCTGTGTTTGGAGCCGCTTCAGTTCCCGGTGGGGATTTTTCATATGCGCACTCCCACAGACTACCACCTCCATCCTGCTCTCTCTCTCTCTCTCTCTCTCTCTCTCTCGGCGGAGCGAGAAGCTCTACCTCCCTGCTGATGGGCTGTGCCGCATTGTGGCCGCGATCGCTGATGGGCTGTGCCGCATTGTGGCCGCGATCGCTGATGGGCTATGACAGATGTCTGAGCCAGCAGAAACTCCTGCTCCCTTGAACATGCTGATGTTGGTAACGTGGATTAATGCCACTATGTGCCCGTAATAGACTTATATTTGCCATCATACTTTTCTCATGTGCGTCCGGGACATAGAGTATTGCGTGCCTTTTACTGAATTCCTAATACAGTGCTATAGCTAAGCTTCCTGCACTGTGTGTCCTTAAAAAGCTTTTGGGGTTAATCCTCAGTGCCTTAGCCAACTTTACCGAGTCCATTGTCCTACAGGCCAGAACATTACTTTAGTGTGAGCCTAATCATCTGCCATATGGGGGCACTGGAGCAGATGTGAAGCATCACTGGCATCACTCCACTAACAGGGATGGGTTTAAGCTGGGCTGAAATTTCACTGTGTCTTAGCCCCATGATAACCCCGCAGGCACCTTCCAGTTGTTGGCACGCAGCTATGAGGAGTTTCGAGTAGTAGCTGGAAATCTGTTGGATTTGTCAGGGAAACTGAGAAGTCTATGGCACAAGAACTCAAGGCACAGGCTTTGTGAGGAAGTTTCCAGAACGCAGTGCAGCTAAAATGATCTGCATAGAATGATCCATTTTGGAAACAGACAGACACTCGATGAGCAGTGAAGACCACTCTCCGCAGAGGCTTCCAACTCTGTGACCGACATTTTCAGAAACAAACCGAATCGCAGTGTTTGTTTTTGCAGCAGACGAATGTACCTGAGTGCTGTGTAATTTCCTCACTGCTACAGTGAAGGCGGTGAAAGGCATTTTAAGAGCAGAAGCAGTCCGCAGAGGAGGTCACGGCGTGTGCTAAATGAAAAAAACAGGGCTCTGCCTGCGGGCTTGTCCTTCATTTAACCACAGGCCTGGCCCTCCCAGGCAGCTCTCCTGTGTGGCAGGGCTGCCGCCCTTCTGCCTGCGGCTGAGCTACCAGCTAAACCTAGTGCAGGCTGTGCTCCATCTCTGCACCCGAAAGCGCAGGTTCCTGGAGGTCAATCGCAGGTTCCTCCTCTTCTCTGAATGCAGACTCTGCCATGGAAAGAGGAGGACCTTCTGTGTGTGCATGGGCATCTGTCTGTCTGTATGTGTCAGTGCATGCTCCAACATCACTGTACATCCGATTGTGTGCAATACTGTGATAGCTCACGATGAGGTCAGAATGGTCTCTTGGAGTGGACACGTGCAAAGAGGAATGTTCTCAATCTTACCACACATCCACAGTGTTCTCCATCATTCACACTACTACAGGTTACGATATTGTTAGCTCTGAGAAACCCAATATGTGCATGTGTTGGCAAACTATTCAACGAACGGCTTTTGAATTCACTTACCGTTTGGAAATTTTTTAAAAATAAAGGGGTGATGCAACAATACCTCATATAACTTTTAGATATTGAGTTAAGTCTATCAATGTATGACTTGAAGTGAACTTTGAGCAAAGTCACTTAAATTTGTTGCTTGAATAATCCTGCCTTGAATAATCCTGCTTCCAAAGTGGAAACTTATTCTTTCCGGAGGGCCAGTTCTTCCGAGATGTCAAGGCCTTGTTTATCTACCCTGTTTACTGTCTTCATGTCCTTGTCTGAGACTTGTTTGTTACCTACCCCACTGTCCGAGCCATGCACGTCATGGATGCTCTTCACTGTCCTCAGTAACGCCAGTACACTGTAGCAGCAATCATGATTTGGGCTGAGATGTTGGGATGAGAAATACACACATTATGCAACTCACGGATTGGACTGTGGGGGTGATATTGGGGATTTGTTTCATAGCAGTGCCTTAGTGTGAGCTCATAGCTCACGCAGCTTAATAAACACTGAGGCGTAGGTCTGCCACTGCAATGTACATTAATATAACAATAACTGCAGTGCTGCAGGCATATGATGGTGCTCAGAGACCAGCTAACATTTCATCACGGCCTTCCTGCCCACATAAATGAAAAAAAAACGGAAGGTAATGTTCTTGCTGTACAATGTAAGTCCTGCTCTAAGGTCTTTCTAAACTCAGCACCACCTTTTCTGCACGTATAGATGGTCCAGTCCTCCAGTCCCCAGCAGCCCCCTTCATTTCTGCATAAGGCCCCCGGATAGAGCTGGATTAATGATTAATGTGCTACGGGATGCCAAGAAAGGGGCCGCAGCATCAGTCACCACGCCCCCCACCCTGACGGACTCAGCCAGGCTGTCTTATATTAGGTTAAACTGGTTGTTCTCTGGAACAGACAGTTATATTCCAGTTCATATAGGGTGCTAATAATTACAAAGTGTGATAAGGTGTGATAAACACTGATGTTTATGCAGGTCTGAAAATGTAAGTCATCGTCATAAATTAGTACAGATTGTGTGGTGCTTAAAGTGCATCTTGTGCTCCGTTTGACACAACCTTCCATCTGATGTCTCGCTGCCTTCCCCCGATGCCTTTGTACCGTTGATGGGAAGAAAGCAGCAGAGCTTTTGACCGAGACAAACGACTGCTGCTGTGCCGATACCCCAGCTAATGGTTGTGCGGTCCACTTTCTTTGCAGATGTCACCCTACATAGCTGGGTCATGAATAGCCCAATTTCCTCACAATACATTAAAGTCTTGGTAGTGTTTGACAAGATCATGGGGTTGAACCCTCGTTTCTTTGGTGTAGTTCAGAGTCCTGTTGTGGTTTGCTTTTGACGGCTGGGAAATGACATCTGGCAGCTGCTATAGGTTATAAAAATGGTGATGGTGTATGAGGATTTACGCCTCATCACACCATATGTCCATATCATTCTGACTGAGCGAGTAAGTGGCCTTTTTTAGGTATACATGACTGGCAATCCTGGCTGACTTGAGGAAGTGGAGACAAGGGAAGCTGTCTGCAGAGCTGAAAGGGTCAGATCACCTGAACTTGAAGGAACAGAACCCCGTGATTTACCACAACAACTTAGTGAGAAAGTGAATTCTGAATATACAAAACATCATTTTCCCATTTTCTTCTGCTAACAGCTTGTAGAACACAACCGCTCAGAACCATTTCTTAAAGTAAAAACACTTGCCACCTATATAGTATTTTTTGGTCCTGGCGGTGGTAGCTAAAACATTGCAAATGACAAGTGTAATATGTAAGTGCCAGGGATGATACTTGTGTGATGCTTTGCTGGACCTGAGATCAGATGTGAGTAATTCAGGTCCAGAGAGTAAAAATCCAGATCGGGATTTTGTTTCAACTAACAAAGTGACTGTGACTCTTTATGCTCAGCTGGTTGGTTGAAACAAACTTGGACTTTCACTCTTTGGACCTGAATGACCCAACTCTGTCTGAGATGCTCCACTAATTTTATTCTACCATCTCGGTGACCTAAAAAGCTGAAGCGGATTGCCTGTGCGAGAATATGGAAAATTTGGCTGAGACAGACCAGGTTGGAGCATCTGTGTAAGAGTTCTTAAGCTCTAACTTATGGGTAGCTGGGTTTACACTGGCAAAAGTGCCTGGTAACTCAAGCATTCAGCATGTTATTGCAGCTACTCCTCATTTAGGGACCATCCATAAATACAATAAGAAAAATAATTTTCCAACCAATGCATGCATTTGTAACCAAGTTTCATATGCCTGACAATAGTGTACACCATAGTGAAAAGTCTATGAAGTAAAATGTGCAAAATATTGTAAAAAATGTCCACGTGATGAAGGATAGAAGAAATCCGAATATGGAAGGCTAAAGCGGTAAAGCACATTCACGGTCACCGCTAGGCTATCGTGATTTTCTCTTAGCGACCATCTTGCTCAACCTCCTAGTCATTGGATTAGGTCTCTAAATGAGGAGTGGTTGTAATTTGCTATACGGAGACTGAGATTTGGAAAGGGGCCATGAAACGTTATTATTTATAATGTATGAACATAGGTTTGATATCCAGATGCCTGTTGCAGTGCTAATTTAGCTTTAGGGAAGGCTTTTTTTGTTTTGTAAAGATAATGGATTTGTAAGTAACTTTAAATGTGTTCAGCATCACCGAATGGCTGGTCCTCAGAAGCATTCCAGGTTGAGGTCATGTGTAAGCAGCAATTACAGATGGACTGCCAACGTGAAATTGAAGTCTAAGTGTAAAGCTCGTTAATCCTCCCAGTGCTGTAGCCGTGTGTAAATGCCTCGCCCTCCATCTCAGCTCTGACAGGAGTTGGGCCGGCGACAAACAGCAGTTTCACTCCAATGTGCAGGGGAAATTAGATTTCCCCATTCGCCTGAGCCTGGGCCAATTAAGCCGTAATGATCTTCGTCAGGGATGCAGGGGGTGGGGGAGACGGCATGTTAGAGACCACTACTAGCACGGTCTCAGCTGCATGGCTGGACACCACATGGAGCTGATTACAGGGGTGTGGTTTTGCTGTCTTCCTCTTGGGGAGTCTACCAGTGCTTTAGGGATGGCTGGACGAGACATGTAAGGTCATTCTAACCTCACTTATGTCTAGAGGCTTTTCCCTCATTGCAACACAAAGGTATAGTACCTTTTTCGAAAGGCAGGTAAGACGGTAAAATCCTGTCGACTCTGCTGATCCAGGACTTTTTCCGGTCGTATTATGTCCTTTTAATGAACCTTAATGCCATTATAACGCTTGAACTTGTGACTAATTCAATAGTATTTTAAATGAAAAAGAAGATGCAAGTTTTAAAAAGATTAAGTGAAATTGTGGGAGGACGAACTGTAATGAGTATGAGTAATGCAAAGAAGATGGTAGAGATCCATGCACCGCGGCTGTAACTCTTCCTCATTTTTTCCGCTGAGTACATTTCTAGAGATTTCACAGAAACTATGAGAGCCTCAAATTACAATGACCCCAACTCCCCCACACTATCCACACTGTTTTGCATATCCTGAAGGCCTCAAAAAGGCTTCACTTCTAATGTACCCTGGATATAGACCCATCCCAGGGATTCTGTTTGTTCAGATGGAGATGGGAGACCTCAGTACCACATTGCTGTCTCTGCATTTATTGCGACACAGTTAATTTTAATTGCCATGTCATCCAATATGCTACATGCGTGTCTGTATTGCATTCAGTAGTGATGTGGTATTTCATCAAATTACATAAGAAATAATCATTATTATAAGAATCATTTCTTGCAGTCCACATAAATTACAGTTTTAGAGACTGCATCACTGATCTGTGTGATTCTTGTAAATTTATTGGTTTGAAAAATATCACGTCGGAGCAGAATTGTATGTCATTTCAAGGGCACTAAATAGTCTCCTCTGCCTGCTTTTGTGTTCTCTGCTCGCAGGTGTCTGGTGGTGTGATCCAGCCCCAGGACATCAGAGAGGGGGAATGGCAGCCTGTCTGAGGTTAGGCTGGCTCGGCCTAAGCCTGATACTAACAATGGTGGCCCCCTCCCTCTGCCAGGGCTGCCCACAGCGCTGCGAGTGTGTGCCGCAGCTCCAGTCAGTGGCATGCCCCCAGAAGAGACTGACGTCCATCCCTGAAGGCATCCCCAATGAGACGCGGCTGCTCGACCTGAGTCAGAATCGCCTCCGCTGGATCGAGCACGGTGACCTGGACCCATACTTTCAGCTGGAGGAGGTGGACCTGAGTGACAATATCATCAGCGTGCTGGAGCCTAATTCATTTTCTAGCCTGCGTAGCCTTCGTGTGCTGCAGCTGCGTGGCAACCAGCTCAAGCTGGTACCTATGGGTGCATTTTCGCGGCTAGCTAACTTGACCACACTGGACCTAAGCGAGAACAAGATAGTCATCCTGCTGGACTTCACCTTCCAGGATCTATGCAGTCTGCGTCACCTGGAGGTGGGGGACAATGACTTGGTGTACATCTCCAACAAAGCCTTCATAGGTTTACTGGGGCTGCAGGAGCTCACTATCGAGAGGTGCAATCTGACCTCTATCTCTGGCCAGTCATTGTCCTACTTGCGCAACCTGGTCACCTTGCGGTTGCGGCATCTCAGCATCCCTACCCTGGAGGACCAGAACTTCCGCAAACTGGCTAGTCTGCGGGGGCTAGAGATTGACCACTGGCCCTTTCTGGAGTACATATCTCCTTTGAGTTTCCAGGGTCTCAACCTGTCCTGGCTATCCATCACATACACAAACATCACCTCGGTTCCTTCTGCCTCCTTCCGCAACCTGGCCCACCTCACAAGCCTCAACCTCTCGTACAACTCCATCTCCATGCTGGGACCCTGGGCTTTTCGGGACCTGGTGCGTCTGAAGGAGCTCCACCTGGTCAGCACCAACTTGGTGTCTGTAGAGCTCAATGCTCTGAGTGGCCTGAGGCAACTCCGCATGCTTAACTTATCGGGCAACGAGCTCCTTACGCTGGAGGAGGGTGCCTTCCATTCCGTCAACAGCCTGGAGACACTGCGTGTGGACAAAAATCCCTTAGCCTGTGACTGCCGCCTGCTGTGGATCCTGCAGCGTCGCAAGACAATCAACTTTGATGGCCAGGCTCCTGTGTGTGCCAGTCCTGCGGAGGTGCAGGGGAAGGCCTTCAGCGCTTTCTCAGACTCTGCGCTATTCGACCGCTTTACCTGCCAGAAGCCCAAGATCCGTAACCGCAAGATGCAGCAGGTGACGACGCGAGAGGGCCAGCCCGTGTCCTTCCTGTGCCGGGCCGAGGGGGACCCGGCACCTGCCATCTTTTGGATCTCCCCGCAGAGGCGCAGGATCACGTCTAGGAGCAGTGGACGTATCACGGTGTTACCAGGCGGGACATTGGAAATCCGCTATGCTCAGCTCACTGACAGCGGCACCTACATTTGCATAGCCAGCAATGCGGGTGGAAATGACACGTACTTCGCCACACTCACTGTGAAGGGGCTGCCGCTGGACGCCGTTGCCATGGCCAACCGCAGCTACTATGCCGGCGACCTCAACGATACTAACCAAAACGACACACGCGTCTTCCTTAAGTTTACACTGGACCTCAAAACCATCCTGGTATCCACGGCTATGGGCTGCATCACCTTCCTGGGTGTGGTGCTTTTCTGCTTCCTGCTGCTCTTTGTTTGGAGCCGTGGACGCGGGCAGCACAAGAACCATTTCTCTGTTGAGTACTCCTTCCGCAAAGCAGACGGCCCTTCTGCAGGTGGGGGCCAAGGAGGGGCACGCAAGTTCAATATGAAGATGATCTGAAGCAATACCATGATGTTGCGACTCCGCCAGGAACCCCGAGGGCCTCTGGTGCCCACCATGCATGGCTCTGACTCGCAGATGCCAATGCAAACACAAGGGTGCTCGGCTTTGAGGGTCGTGTCAGTCGATTTTGTCGCTGACGAGTCTGGAAACTCGTTATTTCGCCGTGCCTCAGATTTTCATGGGCAGCTTGAAGTGCAGACAGGCTTCTGTGTAATTAGCCACTTTTCATAACCAAATTATGACTATTATTTATGGTTTATCTAAGAGAAGTTTATTGCTATTTTGTTGTGTCTTGCTCAAATCCTTTCAGATATTGAAGTCATATATGTTCAATAGTTCTTTGATTAAATGATAGAAAGCACACTTGTCAGTCCTTTGAGGCATGGGTAGGGAAAAGTGAGTACTGTTGCTTTCAGAACATTTGTTTTTTTCTTTCCCATCTGAAGGATTTTACTGTTGACATTTTTAAGGCAATAGAAGCTCTCTCTTGTACAATATCTGGCCACCGGCTGAACCCTTTCAATACCCTTCTAATTCGTGTCATATTGGTTTGCCAAGATTCATTCGAAACAATAAAATTATTTCTCAGCACCGCAATTATGTAAATGATTGTGAGAGCGGCTTCGTCTCAGACACCCCAGATGGAATCGAAGGAGCCTGAAGCTCATGCTCTCGTTGACGGTAACAATATGTGACGACTCCACAGCTCTGCAGACAAAGCCCCGTCACATTTACACTGCATTGTCTCTGTAGGCTAGCCTCACAGGGCAACGTCTTCAGAATCCCCTTTGAACCTGTACATATTTTGTAGCAAACAAAGATATACATGTGTCACTGCACTTGAACGCACAATGGGTAAAATATCTTATTGAACCCAGTCGAATTTTTGGAATTATGATGCAATAGTTTATTTCCATGCAGGTTAGGCAAACATTTGAAGGCGATAAATTATAGATGAGATGGTGTTGGTTATGTGTAATACAGACAGGTTAATGACTGCAATCTCACCGATGAATTGAAATGGCTTTGCTATATATTTCATGCATAGTTCTGGCAACAATGGACACGAGACCCTCCATAATATGGATGTAAGCTAACCAACATCAGCACTGAGGAATCAATGCATTCAGGTACATAAATGCTTATGTGCCCCACCAAAACTACCAGCTAACACCAAGCACTTGATTATGCAGGGAAAAGCTCTTAATAACTGGTAATCTCCTCTTTTCAGACTGACTACATAAACAGACTACAGTGCATATTCTGATGCTTTTAGTAGGGTGATGTTATTTTCTATTTTTCCCTTTTTAGATAGAATATGACGTTACCTAATGCAATTATTTTGCTTATCTGTACTAAATTGCTTCTGTAATTGTATAGAAAATTACTTGAACAGACAAAAATAAAACAACCAGCAGTAAAACGTGTGCCATCTGTGCACTTACAAACTAGACCCTACGGAGTGATTCTGAAACCACACAGTGTACGTGATTTAGCACTTTGCAATACGGAAAGTACGAGTACTAACTCTACCAGCCCATTACCTGAAGGAATCTCCGAAATCCTATACTTATAAGCGTAATATTTTAACACAGAAAAAGTCACTTAACATCACACAAGCATGAGATGATTTTCAGATTCAGTAGATGCTCCTCTACTATTGAAGAACTTTATCAATATATAAAATGAGCAACCACAGAATAGTCCATGAGTTCCTAAAAGGTTCTAGAAACACTTTGCAAACCAAACGGCATGAAATTGAACTCAAACAGACTAAATAGCACAAAGAATGCGGTTTGTGCGGATGGTGAACTAAATTTGTCACTGGTGCCTGGTTGTAATTAGTGAAATCACTGGTGGAGAACCACTTAGACTGTAAAACCGTGTCTAATGATCTTATATTTCACAAGCATGATAGCCACATATCATCTATACATTGCAGTCTAGGTAGCCCAAAAACTTCAAATCTTTCTTAAGAACATAATATTATTTATGTTGGGGCAGGTTGTAATGAGAACTATAATGCCATGCAGTGGAATTTGGTGCTCTTTAGAGAACAAAACATTATAATGGTGAAACAGGATTTTCTGCTGGAAATGTTGAAATGCGTGTGACCTACAGTATTAAATTGTGCCATGACACTCATTGAAGGCAGCCCTTTGAGGCTGAATTTATGTGACATTACCTTTAAGGGTGTGGATGTAGCTTCCTCTGATAGAAGTTCCAGAACCTCAAAATAGTACCACTGACATGCTTCATTGTCATATTACAGTTCACATTTATCACTGCGACACACACTAGCCATTTAGAACCATGTGAGGAATGACTAATCCAGGAATCAGTGATGTACTACCTTTTGGAACCTGGTGCTAGAGTTTTAGGATGTAGTTTGCCATAATATTATCTAATCCTATATGGATGCAGACTCCGGTTGATCTTGTAATAGGAAAACAATGATCAGCCATGGCACTAAAGAAGCAGAAGATGGCATCCTCACAACTGCCACAGCAAGTCATGTAAGAGTAAAGGTCTCGCAGTTGACATGTGCAGAAACCCTGGCTGGAAATGAACGTCCACAAAACCTACATGTACACTTTGAGATAACATGGAAATCCCAAGCATTTGGCTGATTGTGACTGGAACCGCCCGCACAAATTCGTCATCCCCCAAAGGCTCTGAGAGTATAAGCAGATAAAAAGTTTCTCATTGTGTGCTTGACCTCTGAGAGCTCTTGCACCACCTGCTAAAAAGCACATAACTTTCTTTGGAAACCAATAGGTGAAAACGAGCTATGCACAAAAGCTTCAATGAAACTGGATTTTACTGACTTTGCAGTACCTGAAGCCAATAGTTAACCCTTAGTCAGACTTGAATTCTATCACCTATATCATCTAAGAGAAATTCAAGATCCCCCGTTCATCCACCTTTGAACAAGGGGGGCGATCTGGCTGCACCACATGTCGGGCTGACTCAGATTCACAAAGAAAGCTATAAATGCACGCCACTGCACCCCCATAGCATTGCAACTATTTATACACCAACCGCATGTGATGCTGCTCTACTCTACTGTGAGAGATCAGTGTACGAAGGGACAGCCAGCACGTTTTCCATCTCCGGACTGCTCAGTTTAAAAAAGCTTAAGGCGTCTTTTAACAATTCATCTGTAACTTAGTGTACATTGTGGGAAACCTCTCATAGATTTGTTCAACAGCTGCACTTGGTTTTGCCAGAAACAAATATATATTTTAAAATTATCAGCCGTCTGCTTCTACATGTCAACCAATAATTATGGCAGCTGAAATATAATTGTTTTCCTAGGGGTAGATTACATAAAGTAACATTAAAGCAGTAATTTTTTTGTCCCCTGAACCTTATGTATACTGTTTTTTTTTTGTACTGAATACATTATTACAAAACTACAAATCCATGCAATAGCAATCCTCCCACGGCTCAAATTCCAAATGTAAGCTACTGTAAAAGCCACGTATATAGTCCATCATTCCCTTCACATTCTTCCCACATATACATTATATGGACAAATATATTGGGCCATCAGAAGGTTTAATGAAATCCAGAGGTATCAATATGGAGTTGGTCTACCCTTTGCAGCTGTAACAACTGCCACTTTCCTGAGAAGGCTTTGCAGGAGATTTTGGAGTGTGTCTGTGGGAATCTTTGCCCATCCATCCTGAAGATGGATGTGAAGGCCTGGTTCTCAATCTCCGTTCTAGTTCATCCCAAAGGTGTTCAGGGTGGTTGAGGTAAGGGCTCTGTGAGGGCCAGTCAAGCTCTCCTATAGCAAACTCACCCAACCATGTCTTGCTTTGTGCACTGGGGCACCGTCATGCTGGAACAGAAAAGAGCCTTCCCCAAACTCTTAACACAAAGTTGGAAGCATAGAATTGGGCAAAATGTCTTGGTATGCTGAAGCATTAGGAGTTCCCTTCACATCAACGAAGGGGCCCAGCCCAACCCCTGAAAAACGAACACATACCATTATCCCTCCTCCACCAAACTTTACGGTTGGCAGATAACGTTCATCTGGCATCCACCAAACCCAGATTCATCCGTCAGACTGCCGGACTGAGAAGCATGAATCGTCACTCCACTGAACACATTTCCACACATTTCCACACATCCGCTTGACATTGCGTTTGGTGATGTGAGGCATGCATGCAGCTGCTTGGCCATGGAAGCCCATTCCATGACGCTCCTGGCACAGAGTTTGTGTGCTGGGGTTAATGCCAGAGGAAGTTTGGAACTCTGCAGTTATTGCGTCAGCAGTGTTGGCGACTTTTACGACGCTCAGCACCCCGCAGCACCGGCCTGTTGCTTTCTGTGGCCTGCAGCTTCATGGCGGAGTTTCTGTTCCTAAATGCTTTCACTTTGCAGTAATACCACTTATACTTGACCGTAGAATATCTAGCAGGGAAGACATTTCATGAAGTAACTTATTTACAAAGGTAGCATCCTGTGATAGTACAGTGCTTGAATTCACTGAGCTCTTGTGGACGACCCAGTTACAAGTGTATGTAAACCTGACTGCATGGCTTGGTGCTTGGTTTTATACATTTGTGACAATGGGTCTGAATGAAACATACTTTTGTTCATATTTTGTGTGTGCTATGAAATCCCTCTTTATTCTTGTGTTGTGGTGACATCACAGTTACACTACATCTGATCCTTCCTCTCTCCAGTAAAATGACTTTATCCATACTGCTGAAATTCTGAGCTAAAAATGGATTTATTTTGGTCTGCATTGGCGCAATGAAAGATTTCCCAGAGGAATCCGGACTAAAATACAAATGAAGAATGAATGATTTTCAGTTTCAGTTACCTAGCTGAGACTGTAGATGAAGCTGAGTGCTTCACTGGAGATACACTATATTGCCAAAAGTAAAGGGACACCCCTCAAAATCACTGAATTCAGGTGTTCCAATCACTTCCATAGCCACAGGTGTATAAAATCAAGCACCTAAACATGCAGACTGCTTCTACGAACATTTGTGAAAGAATGGGTCACTCTCAGGAGCTCAGTGAACTCAAGCATGGTAGCATGATAGGATGCCACCTGTGCAATAAGTCTGTTTGTGAAACTACGTGGTAGGGCCACGTAAAATCACAGAGCCGGGACAACACATGCTGAGGCGCACAGTGTGCAGCGGATGGCCCGTTTCTGTCCCAACATGACTGCCTACCAGTGCACAAAGCAAGGTGCATAAAGACATGGATGAATGAGTTTGGTGTGGAGGAACTTGACTGGACCGCACAGAGCCCTGACCTCAACCCGATAGAACACCTTTGTGATGAATTAGAGTGGAGACTGAGAGCCAGGCCTTCTGCTCCAACCTCACAAATGCTCTCCTGGAGGAATGGTCAAAAATAAACACACTCCTAAACCTTGTGGACAGCCTTCCCAGAAGGGTTGAAGCTGTTATAGCTGCAAAAGGGTGGGCCAGCTCCATATTAAAACCTATGTATTAAGAATGGGATGTGATTAAAGTTCATGTGTGTGTAAAGGCAGGTATCCCAATACTTTTGGCAGTATAGTATATTTACACAGCACACCTTGATCACATATACTGCAGCATCCTAAATACCTTCTGGGGATCAATAAAATGTGAAACTTGTCTTTCAGCAGAGGCCCTGACTGGAACCAAGAATCATCAGTCCATTATGTTACCTGCTGGAGTAGATGAGGCTAATCCGGTGTGCAGTGGTAGCTCCTTAAGTCTGACTGTGCCATTAATATGCTTAGGTCCTTAACTGCTCAAAATGCAGACGTTTCCTCAGTGTTAAACTGTTATGGAATTTGAAATAATGCAGATGGTACGTAACATTATTTCAGTAATAAGAAAGAGTAAGCTTTGTTTTTTCTCCTATTATTAAAAAAAAAACATTTTTACTTAAATTGAATTCAGGTAGTCCACATAAAGTACTGTAGGTATTATTAATCCCTCAAGCCTTCCGAAAGCAGTGTTGACATAACCGGTATTCTGTGGGATCCTCTGCCTTGTTCAGAGATACAAGTTTTGAGGTCATAAGGTAAAAATTTACATAATTCAAAATTAGATGTCATTACTTGAACATTGTGTGGGCTGTTTGGTATTTGCTTCCCAGAGCCACACGGTCAAGCTGTCACTTATTATCCAGGATGAAGCTGATTTATTTTCTGCGGTGCCTCCCGTTGACACGCAGTGTTTTGCGGTATGTAAAGATGATTTGGTACTTTAGTCTGCCCCCTGCTGGCAACTGACAAAAAAAATTCAAAATAATAAAAGTTTAATGGAAGATTCTTTGGACCCTTTCATACGCACAAACACATAAAACAATACTTATAGTTTTACCAACTTTCACCCCAGTTTTGTCTTTTTAGCAGGATGTCAGATTTAATTAGTTTGGACCAAATTTAGTATTGTTTATTTCTGAAATCCTGCGTAACGTGACCATCAAATACAAAAGACAAATGTGTGATGAGACAAGCATTCAGATAGTCAAAGACCTGATATTTCATGTTTTTAATTTTTCATTTTTCGGATGCATCAAATTTATGTGTAGCTTGAGGGCTGATGAGAGTTTCCAAGCAAGAAAATGGTTCATTCTTCGATGCCTCAAACACCAATGCCCTACTCAGCGTTTTATTAACGTTTCATAATATCACTTGTCATGCTGTAATCCCAAATGTCACTTTACATTCACTATAACTTTTTACATGATTTTGACAAATTTAACAATATGCTTGGCGTCCTCAGATACTTTTATGAGGCTCTTCCAATACCTTGTTGTTCAACTGTGACCTTCAGTCTCTTTTTCTTTCTAGAATTGTTTTCAATTGTTCTCGTATGAGTGCAACATAATCACTCATTTAATTATTCTGATCAATAGAGGTCTGTAAAACGTCTGTTGTATTACCGATGTAAAAACAATTATTATAGATCTGTGCATCTCGAGTCAGTAGTTTTGTATTTTAATGTCACTTTTTGCATGAAAATATAACAGATTTACTATGTCCTGCGTGCTCACCAAAATGCAAATGAATATATATGTAACCACCAGGCGGCGGTAATGGCTAATTGAAATCAAATCATTAATATCACTAGCTGAATAAACGTTAAAAGGGGAAATGCACATAAAACTAAACGATTCTTCCTATAATAAATATTTCCCTATGTAAATGAATTAAATGAGGCAATAAAAGGATTATGAAAATACTAGAAATTTAGTTTCTTGATAGGGAAAAAAATAAACCAAACAACTTTGTAATGAAAACTGCATTACAGAATTCACACTTCAGAAAAGGAAGTATATTTAAATGCGTGTGTGATGTATGTGAGAAAGAGGACCCATTTCATATGGACGCTTCATTTGTAACTATATTTATCTCTTGAGAAACTTTAGATTCTGTTCTGCAATTTCTTAAATTAATATCATGCTGAAGTGTAACTTTAAATAAACATGTTAAAGAAATAGGTACAGTCACCTTATGCTAATTGTCTTGTCATGTTATTTTGATCAGTAATGATATGAATCATAAACTAGGTATTTGATGGTCTTGGTAATAGTTCATAAATAAATGACTTGTTTTTATGACTCATGTTAAGGAATAAGTTACAATCGTCTGAGTGACTGTAAGGAAGTTAGAATCTAGAATACATATTAGCGCATTTGATCTGCAGCAAGATTCTTGATATTGTCCTATTCTCTGCTGAATCTCAAACACTGCAACATTTTGTCCAGTTAACAATCTCTTTATAATATCTGCTAATATTGAGGAACATTTTGTGTGCCTGAGGTCAAAAGTGGTTACATGCGATACTTCAACGCTAACCAGCAACACAGAGGATGACACCCATATGCTCTGTGTCAACGAGTGATGCTACATGAAAGTAGTGGAGGAGGTGTTCGTCTGACAGAGAAAATTCCACCATGCAAGGTCAATTTACCTTCAGCTTGTTGAGGTTAATCCTTCCTCATTAAGGCTGGGGACTTTCCCAATAAACAACCTCATCAAGGCCGTCGTAGAGGATCATTTCTGAAGGGTGCAGTAACTCTGCTCATTATGCCCGTCATAAACTAAGGGAAAGGCATCAAGTATGTCTAATGCAAATATTATTGGCTCAGATCAAGATGTGCAGACATCATATGGCTAAGTGCTATATAGTACATCTCCCTTTGTCATTCATGTCAAAATGAAATTCCAGTCTGATGGCCAATACCAAAAACTGATACAAAGCAATGTCATTAAAATCAAATTGCAAAGGTTTGTGGCTATGGCCATTTGGCCGTAGCGATTAGGCAGGTCTGTATTCTTCCATCTGGCTCCCCTTGTGCATATGGTGCTGTTTTTGCACATTCCACTGGGTGACTAGCTGTCCTGCAGTCTGAAGACCCACAGTCCAGGTAAACTGTGTGCAAGCCCTGTGCCGGACTGGGATGCCATTCCGGGTCAGCCCTGCCCTGCGCCCCGCGTTTCCTTGGACCGGTTTCGCATCCCTGCGGCAAGCGGGAGACGAGCAGTTATTGAACGCTGATGAAAGGAGTGTAAACAAAAATTGAGCCTACATCACTGAAGATACTAAGAAGGTTAAACCAGGGAAGACGTCAAGAAAACAAAAACGGGAGAAAAGCAGTGGCATGCTGTGCTGTTATCACACAGATTCATTGCCACGGTGATCATTAGTATCCTACTTGATAATTGCATAATCTATGAGCCTTATAGAGAACCTAACACCTTCTAGGCAACTGGTGTTGATGTTGTGCTGGAAGTCAGGCTGCCTGCCAGCTCCCTCACTAACCCCTGCTCATTTTTCCAGTTCTACCAAAACCAGCGTTACAGCCGTTCCTTGTTCCTCAGAGGTAAAGCAGCGATTGGGTGCTGTAATGCTATTGACAGGCACTGCTAGCCAACAGAAGTTACTGTTGGGGACTGGCAGTTGGCTGCGGTGCCACTCGGACTGTGAACGTCACTGCATTGTCTGAGCTTAATTGCCGAGATTTGCTTTATAGACCAGGCCTGTCCACCTCGCGGAGCGGGGCCCGCACAGATCTGAGACTTTCTGAGCAGTTCCTGTCTGGGGGCTGTTTGAGGATGGTTCCCCCTCTACTATACGAGCACATGTTTACATCGACCCTGTGTGCAGAGTTTCATTCACTTAGCCCTTGCAGCCCTTGTTTCGACTGCATCTCCTGTCATACTGAGCTATTCTTTTCCCCAGGAAGTGGTTTGCCGCTATAAAAACATAGAGATCTAGTGTGATCTGTACTTTTTTTTCTCTTTCTTTTCCCGCTTCTATTGTCAATGGAGTGAAGGGTGAGACATTAAGTGAGAACAAGCTGGTGAGTGTCCTGTGGGTGGCTAAGATCTTGGGTCTGGGGTTCCAGGCAACGAAGATCTGAAGGAATTCCCGCTCGGAGAAAGTGCACAGATTATAATCTTCCCAAAGAAAAGATGGAAGTTTATTCCAAATTTTTATGTCCAGTGACAGATGCCTTACAGGTGTGAACTCTTGTCAGGAGGACTGTTTTATGAATTGTTTTGGCATTTGATAGGTATTACGTCCAATGGCCTTTTTATCAGGTACATCTGTATGCTCATGCAAACAATCTGCTCCTAGCTAATCAGGTGATTCTCTTTCTGTTCATATAAGTATTACAGTGGCAAAGATTTACTTGACTTTGGACACGGTTGGACTTTCACTATCTGGCGATCCAAGCATCTCAGAAACTTTCCCTATCAGAGATAAATAATCAGATTATTATATGGTGTATAAAGTTGCAAATAGGTGATGGCCAAGCACAAATCCAATGACATCCTCTCTGTTTGTATTTGAAATCTTCTCATTTTATCCCTTTCATTTGCAAAAATTTACGACTCCGAGTCCCAGCATGCTCTAGACTAGAAAACGTGATTACGATCTGCATCTAATGAGGTAATCGGTACATGCCCGTTGAACAATGGAGATGCGGGCAGCTTCCGTTTGTTTACGCTTGTTTATTTGTGAATTACGTGGTTTTGCCTTGCGGCGAGTTTTTACACGTAGCTCCTCTTCTGTAGTGTTAAGTGGTGCGTGCATGCGGCTGGATTTCAAATTTATTAGCTACAATCTAAAACTATCTACACTCACGCTATCTATCTATGCATCAGTGCTAAAGTTCCAACCACAGTATGCAAAAAAATAGGCACAGGATGATACACAGAGCCATACAAAAGTGTATTATATTAATAAAACAATTTATTTTTTTTATATATATAACTAAACCCGGAGTCGTTCCCTGAGGTTGAGACAAATTGTATTCAGTGAGTGAGTCAGAATTACATTGACAACACATTAGTAATGCAGAGTTTAAGATGGCACGGCAAGGGCATATACAGCATATACAGGGGCTTCCAAAGGTGAACCTTTCTGTGTGACCATACGTTTACATTTCAAAAACTGAATTTCGCATGTTGCCGCGTTTAGATCCTGAGCCGTTTCCTGGGGG
>JAABNX020000038.1:5389535-5405691 GCA_015163995.2 Mormyrus lacerda
ATGGATGGATGGATGGATGGATGGATGGATAGATAGATAGATAGATAGATAGATAGATAGATAGATAGATAGATAGAGGGCTGTTCCAAGGAGATGTAAAACAGGCTGGGGAACATTGTTGTCAGCTGGCCTGCACAATGTTTCAGGACCTGTCATTGTGTCCAGTGGCTTTGTTGGGGTTGACACGGCTTAGGGCCCTTTACTCATCTTGTGTGAATTCTGCACAAGTGCAAGTGATGGAGCTGCCTGCAGCGTCGGCTTGGTGATGGATTGATTGCTGTCCCTGTCAAACCAAGCACAGAAGTGGTTTAGGTCACCAGTGAGAGATGGGTTTGGAGATTTACTACTTGTTATCGCTCTGTTCATTTCCTAGTCCTGATCCTTGTGTTAGTTAGCTTAGTGCCCCCCTGCATCGAGCCCTTCAGAACCTGCTGGTGATGGTACCTTAGATTTGCAGGTAAATTTGTGGTCTGGAGGATCCGTAATATAAAAGAGCCATGCAGTGGTATGAAGGTGCTAGTTTGGGATGAAAAAGGGGGAATTATTTTGAGTTTATTTGTTTAGTTTCAATAAACCTTTGTTTGTTTTTTATATGATGTCCTTCCTGGGTTGGGATTGGTGTTCAAGTCTCTTCCCTGGCTCCATGTGGGTGGAAATAGCATGTTTTCCCTCTATCGTTATGGGATTTCCACTGGGAACTCTGGTTTTTCTGCGATGGGCTGGCCCCCTGTCCAGGGTTGTTCCCTGCCTCGTGTCCGTTGCTTTCGGGATAGGCTCCGGACCCCCCGCGACCCAATAGGATTAAGCGGGTTGGAAAATGGATGGATGGATGGATGGAACTGGTTTTTCTCCATAGTTGGCACGTACTTTTTACGTATTTTAGGCATTTTTTTACGTATTGTGGGCAGTGGTGGCTTAATGATTAGGGAAGCGCACTTGTAATTGAAAGATTTTTGATTTGAATCCCTGACCAGCAAGACACCACTGAGGTACCCTGAGCAAGGTCCCGCCCCCAAGCTCTGCTTCCCGGGCACTGAATTAGCTGCCCCCTGCTGTGTCACATATGGGTTAAATGCAGAGGACACATTACGTTGTTGTGCGCTGTGTGCTGAGATGTGTCAACAATGATAATTAATCACGAAATTCTAAAAAAATTGTTCAAAAACATGCTGCGGTGGCTCGGTGACAAATTGTGCATAGACGTGAATGTGCATAAATGGTGTGTGTGCCCTGCGGTGGGTTGGCACCCCATCCTGAGTTATTCCCTGCCTTGCACTCTTTGCTTCCAGGATAAGCTTTGAACCCTTGCAACCTTGCACAGGACAAGCAGGTACAAAAGATGGATGGATGGTCTACTGGCCAGTACAGCTACCATATAGGTGCATGAAGGGTAGAATGATGAACTGAAGAGCTAGAGGATGGATAGAGACTGCAGAGAAAGAAAAGCCAGAAGGCAAAGGAGGAAAGAACAGGTTCTGTGGCAGTTACAGAAGACGCAAAACCTTGGGGGTCCAAGGCTATCCAGCAGACACCCCCTTCCAGTCTCAAAGCATGCCAGCTTTCTTTGGTTAAATGTGTATCGGTGGTGTTAACAATAAGGCTCACAGCAGAGTAAACTTCCAGTCAGCCCTGTGGAAGTGTAGCCATTGTTGGTTTGTGGGTTGGTTGAGCAGCCTGTGCTGTCACTGCACCTAGATCTGTGGTTTTCTTTTGTAGATGCAAGCATCACAGCTCCTGCATTGTTGATGCTCGGCTTACAAGCCATTAGTACCCAGGAGGGATGTATCGTTCGATTGGTGCTGATGCTGACCTACAACCGTATAGGGGCCGGCCCGTCACATTTAAGGAACTGGAATGAGATTCGGTAAGGCGTGCTGCATTAAGAATGGCAGACCTTCATTCTGGATAGATACTGACACATTCAGAACACCAACCACCAACAGCCTTTTCACTTATAAAGATTACAGGAAGACCTACATCCTGTGATCTTAGTGGACTCTGCATTTTAATGAGCTCTGTTAGATCAGCAGGGGTCTGGCCTTTCAGTGCCTCCTAACTCACATTTTGGCCAATCTAAATATATAGGCCACTGTGTCACTATAACAGTTTTAATGCTTGTAAGGTTGACATGGAAGTTGGGGAACATCCCTCATAGGACTGAGGGGGGCTGAATTTGAATCAGTAATCTGGCTTTATGTCCTTGCTGTTTATTTTTTGACCAAAAAAAGATGAAGCTTAAGTGGAAGAAAAAGATTCCCATTGACCTTTAATCACCTAACAATCCCACACTGTGAACGAGTGTAATGACTGAGTCTGTGTGGTTCAGCACGTAATGCATCTGAAACATTTTCCATCTTGAATTCTTGTTTTCCTGTCACTGCACTGGTATATAACCACAAACATTGTTAATAGGTCACATTAAAACCTTGTCCACCTTATGAAGATCCACCTGTTTTAAAAACAAAAACTTACAAAAAAAAAACAGTTGAATTGGTGTCTGAGTAAAATGTCGGCAGTGATTTTAGAGACTGTTGGATTTTCCGTTATTTTGAAAATGGAAACATTATATGGGTGAATTCTTGACATTTGAATATCGTTTTTTGAAAAATTGCAGTTGCTCATATCCAGTAGAACACTGTGAGAAAGTTGGCTTCTGTCAGTCCCATGATGACGGAAAATGATCTTGAAGCAGACCAATAAAGCACCTTAACTAAAGAATACATTTTAAAAGGTGGGCAGGGCGTCGCTCTTGGGCTTAGGGATTTCAATCCGGATTCGTCATATCAGGGCTGGGCCCTAGAGCTCTGCCCTGAATACAGTTTTCTCCAGGGACAGTTGCTGACGCTGCTGTCTGATCTTTGTATGTCACATGGAACAAAATCCCCTGCTGAATATGTGAAATGATTCCTGCAAGCACCTGCAAGCACAAATTTGTCAGTATTGTGACCAGGGTTTGAGTCTCTGCCGTGGCTCCATGCGTGTGGTTTTTGCATGTTCTACCCGTGTCGTCCTGGGGCTTCCCCCCACAGTCCAAAAACAAGCTGAAGTTAATCGGAGTTAACAAATTGCCCGTCGCTGTGCCATGTGAGTGAATGGTGTGTGTGTGTGTGCCCTACCGTGAGTTGGCGCCCCATCCTGGGTTGTTCCGGGGTTAGGGTCTGGACCTCCCCCCCGCCTGCAAACCTGCAGAGGATGAGGAGGTATAGAAAATGGATGGACTATCAACAGGATCAACATTTTAATCTTGTACCCAAAAAAACAAGACAATGATAAATTTCTCAGTGAACTACATGAGCTTGAAGGCCACATTCCACGCACGACCCACATGACAGGAAGAGACCCACAAGAAGGTATGTCGTTCCTTGCAAAACACAAACAAGCTATTATAGGTTAGCAAACTAAAGTCATATCATGTGATCATCTGATTTTGGTTGGGTCAGTTGTGGTGGACATGTGTGCGTTACCTAGATTAAGATGCTTCTCTTATGGCAATGCAGCCCTGAAGCATGCAGATGTGAGCAATGATGCGGCTTCACATGTCCGCTTCTCCAAAAGCTCCTGGCCCATAAGTCCTGCCCCTGACTGGGGAAAGACGTATGTCTGACAGTCGTTGCCTGTTGACACTCATGTGTTTTATTTGTCATGGAACCGTGTCCCATTGGAGAACCCTGTTTGCAATAGATGAGCATAGTTTCAGGTTCACATAATCACAGACTAATGTCCCCCTTTCTCAGTCTTACCTCCCTGTATATCAGCAATCATCTGAGCCCTCTTTGCTGTCATTCTGTGGCTGGTCCAATAAGAAGGCGGTTGTAGTGAAGGCTGTTCCGCTTTGTAGCTTGGATGTTGTTTCACCTTCTCTTTTCATTAGATGTTGAAACAGATAACAGCTGATGGACGCCAGTGGATGGGAAAGTCACTTAATGTATTTGGGCCTCTGTGAGCTGCCAGTCTAATTTCAGTGCGGGGGTATTGGCACTTGTGTGCAGGGGCACTGTAAAGGGGGGGTAAACGATGACGATTCTCGGGGCCCACGCCCTTTAGGGGCCCCCAGAGATCTGCTTTATTAATAATAACACTGGTAGGGGGGCCCAACCTCATATTTTGTCATAGGGCCCAAAATTACTAGCGGCGCCCCTGCTTGTGTGTGTGTGTGTGTGTGTGTGTGTGTGTGTGTGTGTAAAAACGCACCTGAGGTATAGCAGGTTTAAGACAGGCATCAGTTAACGGTCAATGAAAAAGACCAGCCAGAAAAACTGGTTCCACAAAATGAAACAAGTCATAGAAACCACTCTAATACCCACAATCAAAAATAGATTGGACAGATAAGCCTTGGTTTGCTGGCATACACACATTCACAAACACACACACACACATTCACAAGCACACTCACACACACTCAAGCTCATGCAAACGCAAACAGCCTATGCACATCGGAAAAATCTTTTGCCAAGGAGTCTTAAATATAGATACAGCTCTGGAAAAAATTAAGAGACCACAGCGAAGAGAAACGCAGAAGCAGCCTGCCTCACAGTGTAGCCTTCTGCCCGCAAAACCAGGATTAAACAGGGAATTAAACATGCAGTTTTTTAAAAAATATAGAGTGGTTTCTTAATTTCTTCCAGAGCTGTTCATCATTTAATTTGGGAACATAATTATGTGTATGGAAACCACAAAAGAGAAGAAGCTCTGAATAGCACGATTACAAGATTTTGAGGCTTCTGTAAATCCTGCTTCTATTTTGACAGGGTGTGTTATTTTTCGAGGCACTAGATGGCAGTGCAGCCAAACGCGCAGCCAGCCGCTGTAACTAGAAACCCAGCCAAATCGACCAGACTGTTTGTAAACTGTTAACAATAAAGACATTCCAAGGAAATGGATCAATGTAAAATGACAACGTGAAGTTCAATACAGTGCCCTTTAACAGGGTCTCCTGCTTCTTGTCCCTTGAACCACCCTGTACGTGCTCTTAGTTTCAGCCCCTAATTAATTAGATTCAGCTGAGCTGTTTTGAAATGGCAGTTTTGGTGCAGTCTGGCATTTTGCTGACCCATTGTGAGGACCAGATGGATCCTCGGTCACATCTCGCGCATGACTTTCACGATGACCTCCAGTTGGGTTAGCTTATTAGCCTAGCGGCCTTCCCACGGGAGGAGCATGATCGGCAGCTCTGTGGCGTGATGAGCCCGCGCCATGGTGCATGCTGGGTATCGCCTTCCTCAGGTCTCTCTGGATCAGATACCCGCCCTCCTGTTACTTGTGCCAGCTTTTCGCTCTGCCGGCTGTCCGTTGGGATGAGATGGAATTTCCACGAAAATACGGTGATAGAGAAAACATTTATCGGTTTCATACGTGTGTGAAAATATCACGATTGTAATCATAATAATCTTTATTCCACGGTAAGTGGAGAGATGTTAAGAATGACAATATGATCATTAAAGCGCCTTTTTTCCAGAGAGCATATAATAGAAGCCTTTGGGAGGCTGTTAGGTGCAACTGGCACATCTCGTGCTCAGATACACTCATTAGCACACTAACAAGAAGGTGACAGACTAATTACCCAAGGCAGAGAGACAGCTCCTGGGCCTTCACTTCGGTCTGAGGGAAGGAGACAGGGCTAAAGGGCCCAGCGTTTGGAGTGGAGAAGCGCAGGGGAAGAAATGAACTGAAGAGGATTAAGAATAATACCATCAAATCTGTGCTTTTCAGGATGCTGGTGAAAGGTGGATGCTGTGCCAGGGTTCTGTCTTCCTAAGCTCAGCCTCTTCCTTTTCCATAAGCACGGCCCTTCCTAGTGCCCTCCCACTTTACCAGCAGCTGGGTGCAGATTCACCTGCCTGGGAGACAGAAAGCGAGAGGATGACCTAGACTGTGAGTACATAGACAATCTGTGGTGAGTGTGCTGCATCATAGGTAATGCTATAACAGGTTGTAAATGTGGGGAGGTACATCTGTATTAATATGATGAGCGCAGCAATGATTTGAAGCATATTTCTTCACCAGAACCAGTCTCATTAGTTACACCTGATGTATTTTCGATTGATTGATTTATTGATTGATTGATAGTTAGATTTATAGATTGTTTAAACTGCTGACACAGAAAATGAGATGGTAATGTTGTGCATCTCTCTGCACTTTTACAAATGGCATTTAAATACAGGTGTGTGAGGTAACTGCAAGCTAATATTTGCTTTGAGTTGTTTTGTGTGCTGGTTTGTGTCAATGTAAGCTTTGTTTCATTTGAGTGTATTTCTGGAGCATGTAGTGGTTGGTTTGCACAGGTCTCTACTGTCAGTATTATGAACAGGAACCTGATATGGCTCAATTTTCTGCCCTATTGTTGACTTGAATACCTCCATTGTCACTGTTGACCTTATTGTCAGCTGGTCATAAAAACGATTAAATGAGCTAAACTGATCAACAGTGGGGAACTATCTCAGCATTTCACAAGCAGGTAGAGTTCTCTGATTCCTTCCTCACCCAAGGGCTAAAAAAATCAACCTGTGGTTGCTACCTCTCTTACGCAGGTCGCAGTTTAACAAACCACGGTAATTCTGTTAGTCCTGCATCAATGAGAGGTTTGACCACTGAGCTGTCGTTGCCTTATGGGCTTTTAAATCTGTACTCAGAAAGATATTAATGAGGGTGAAAGTCAGGCACCAGTAATCAGAACCAGCTCAAAGTCTCTGCAAAGGCTGCCGGTGTCCCAAGAAAGAGCAGACGGTGTGAGGTCAGAAATGAAATGAGAACCAACTCGGGATTTACTTTGTCAAGTATTTTAGTTCTATATTCAGAGGCATATTCAGATTCAGAGAGTAAAAGTCCAGACCAAGATTTTGTTTCAACCAACCAGTTGAGTATAAAGATTCCCAGTC
The DNA here is from genome assembly GCA_015163995.2 of Mormyrus lacerda. Classification (NCBI taxonomy): domain Eukaryota; kingdom Metazoa; phylum Chordata; class Actinopteri; order Osteoglossiformes; family Mormyridae; genus Mormyrus; species Mormyrus lacerda. The sequence continues at coordinate 5,396,411 of JAABNX020000038.1, forward strand.
ACAAAAACCTCTAAAATTGCAAACTTTATTATTTAATTTTAACAAGCTTAAACGATCAGTTTTACCCTTTTCTCTTCTGTAGCTCTAAAGAACCTTGCAGTCCTGCACCTGGCCACAGGTTTTAATGCGCTCATGCACTTGTCAGTCATAAACACTTGCTTTACATTTGTCACTGTAAGATAAAACGTAACATATTATCCTCTGGTTATGTGCAGTTCATGTACCAAGCTAAAGTACACTATATTACGAAAAGTATTGGGACACCCTTCCAAACCATTGAATTCAGGTGTTCAAATCCTTTCCATATACCACAGGTGTATACAATCAAGCACCTAGACATGCAGACTGCTTCTACAAACATTTGCGAAAGAATGAGTCACTCTCAGGAGCTCAGTGAACTCAAGCATGGTACCGTGATAGGATGCCACATGTGCTATAAGCCCATTCGTGAAATTTTCATCACTACTAAATATTCCCCAGTCAATTGTTAGTGGTATTATAACAAAGTGGAAGCAATTGGGAACAACAGCAGCTCAGCCATGAAGTGGCAGATCACATAAAATCACAGAGCGGGGACAACACATGCTGAGGTGTACAGTGTGCAGAAGACGCCAACTGTCTGCAGAGTCAGTAGCTACAGACCTCCAGACTTCATGTGGCCTTCAGATTAGCTCAAGAACAGAGTGTATAGATCTTCATGGAATTGGTTTCCATGGCTGAGCAGCTGCATCCACACCTTAAATCACCAAGTGCAAGCTTCTCTGGCAATCCCATGGATGAGTCTGAGTTTGGCGGTTGCCAGAAGAACGGTACTTGCCTGACTGCATTGTGCCAAGTGTAAAGTTTGGTGGAAGGTGGATTATTGTGGGTTGTTTTTCAGGGGTTGGGTTGGGCCCCTTAGTTCCAGTGAAAGGAACTCTTAATGCTGCAGCATTCAAAACCATTTTAGACAATTTCATGCTCCCAACTTTGTGGGAACAGTTTGGGGATGGTCCCTTCCTGTTCCAACATGACTGTGCACCAGTGCACAAAGCAAGGTCCATAAGGACATGGATGAACAAGTCTGATGTGAAGGAACTTGACTGACCTGCACAGAGCCCTGACCTCAACCCAATATAACACCTTTGGGATGAATTAGAACAGATACTGCGAGCCAGGCCTTCTCATCCAACATCAGTCCCTGACCTCACAAATGCTCTCCTGGAAGTATGGTCAAAAATTCCCTTAAACACACTCCTAAACCTTGAGGACAGCCTTCTCAGAAGAGTTGAAGCTGTTATAGCTGCAAAGGGTGGGCCAGCTCCATATTAAAGCCTGTGTATTAAGAATGGGGTGTCATTAAAGTTCATGTGTGTGTAAAGGCAGGTGTCCCAATACTTTTGATCAAGTCAACAGTTTGTAGGCAGAAGAGACGTATGACAACTTGATTCTTTTTTATCTTCTACCACGTCTTGGTCCAAAGGCCTAACTCAATGCACTCTGACAGTGCTTCCCAACCTGGTTTTTGGGGACCCACAGGCGTCCAAAGGACTGGACTGGGAAACACTGCATTCTGTCAAGAACGTTTCTTTAACTGTTAGCTGTAAACTCATAACAATCTCTCACAGCCTTATCATATGACCTAAATTAACAGTAATGTAATACTTGTGCTTACACAATCATAAATACCCTCTTCACACTAATCTTCAAAAAACACCTATGGTGGCTAAAAGGAAAAAAAAAGTGGTAGCTTACACTACATCATGTCGTCCTGCTTGTGGTGTAATATTAACATTATCTGGTGTTTTAAAGCATGGTGTCCCACAATGCATTGCTTCTCGTCTAGCAGCATACTTGGCAGCACATGCACTCCATTGCATGCTGCAATATTTCAGGTGAAATGTACCACAGATCCCTTCTCAGCTGCAGGACATAACCTTCGGCTATAGTTGCCAAATGAATAAATGTAAATGGATCTATACATCTAAATATTAATACCCCATTTAACGGCATCCAAGTCTGCACACTATCATAAGTATGAATAAATAGACAATGTAAAGCAGAAACTAAATGAAATTAAGTTGAATCAATCATTTGTTCCATGCTACTGAATGTAAGCCCCATAGTGGCAATCAGAGCCGCTGGTTTATTTTATCTGCTGAATCTGAAGCAGCAGCGTAGGGCAAACAAAGAGTAACACGGCTAATCAAAAATGGCCTTCAGTAAGTGACACAGGAACTGATTTGGTGTAAATTTGAACCTCCTGTTTTCTTTCAGGCAAATTCTCATCCTCTTCTCCGCCATGTCTGCAGGAGTTTCCGTTGGCTTTGTGGCTGCCGGTCAGTGGACCTCATTTCTTTGGGTGTTTATCAATATGCCTGCTTGACCGTCCTTGTGTCCTTGTGTTCTTGTGTACCTGTTTCACGTTGTCTTCCATGGCCAAAGACCATTTCCAATACTCAGAAGTACAGAGGACAGTACAAATCTCCAGATGTTGCTCTTGCACTGCCCCAAATATGAAGGATACATCCACTGCATCCTCGCCAAATAAGAGCAATCCCATGATGCACTGCGCCCCAAGTGCGTTCTTGGGAGGCAAGTTAGTGAGACCAGCATTGCCGAGTCCATGAGCATGATCTTTATTTTTTTGGTACTGAGAAACACCCTTTGTGTCTGTGTTATAGTCTCAAATGATCTGTGACAGACCACCTCACTTATTTTAGTTCTTATGAGCACGTTTTCATTTAGGCAGATACCATGGAGCCTGAGATTCTGCATAATTTGATGGTAATTTTGGAGATTTGTCCATCAACCAGGCTTTGCGACATATTTTCCTAGTGCACCAATCTAGGCTGTAGGCGGAGTATTGATATGTTGCCATCTTTTTAGCCACCTTAGAATTCAAAGCAGAATAACAGTGTAAAAATAGTAATTTCATCAGAACCTTTCGATATACTTTTCACAGTGGAAGTAGTAAAAGACAATATTACAGATTACCCAGAGAAGAAGCTCTTCTGCCTCTGATTCTTAATACTTAGAGAAAGGAGAGTATGGGCCATGGTGAGATAGTTGTGTTGCCTTCTACCTCACAGGGTGAATGCAACGCTGAGCTGCACTGTTCTTAACTGTATCTGTCCCCACATGTGTTTGCATGACAGATCTTTCTTGGGAGGTGAGAGCCAACAATCGGCTTTTCCACAGAAAACAACAGAGAAGATCCTGTCTTTGTCTCCACAGAGGCAGATATTCTGTGAGTCTTGTGCAGCGTCGCCGTGTTCCGCTGTTACACGAGACGGTAAAATGCCAGCTCCTTCTCGGAGCATTTCATCACACAGCCTTGTTGTTCTCCTCTGCTGACTTATAATGATATTTTTTTCTTGCAGGACAATGTAATCCGCAGTTATAAATATTCTGCCCTGACCTTCCTGCCTCTCTCACTGTTCGAGCAGTTCCAGCGTATTGCCAACATTTACTTCCTGTGTATTGTGGTTTTACAGGTTTGACTTTTCCTGTACCTTTTGCCCTTTTCTTAGTCTGTAGAATATTTATTCTTCTCGCTGGTATCACTGATCCCCACAACACTGCTTATTTTTTTATTACGCGAGGTTTATTTAGTATAATGCAACAATATTCAGTCCATTACACAGCCATGTGTTCCATGTTGTTTGATTATAAGGTAATGTCAATGTTAAACGCATGTTTATTACTGCAGCACTAACGAGAATGCGTCCTTCTCCCTGTATATGATGAATGAGCTTGTTCCAATATTACAGTAATATATGTTACATAGAAATTTATGTCTAGCACTTGCAATACTGTTGTTAGCATACAGTGGGTGGAGAGAATAGCAGAAACACCACATGAAAAACTTTAACTTGAAGTACCTAAATCACTATTACATGTGCACGCTACAAAGGTGAGTCATATGAGGTTAAAGGCTAATTAGCAGTATGTGTCAGCTGTAAGTTTTGTATGTGAGTTTTCAAAGTTCCAAGGAAGCCAGATCTGCAGGCGCATGACTCAAAACCACGAGGTTATTTCACATCGCAAATCTCAAAACACGTGACAGCATGTGCCAAGCAAGCAACCTTCATCATGCAGCGGTTGCATGTCGCTGCTCTTCGAGAGGGATAGATGAACAATTAGCAGGATGGTGACGCATGTCGCCAGTGTTCTTGTATTCCAAGCTGATAATGTACCCACACACAGTGCAAAACCCTTCCTAAACACAACAGGATGAAGTCGCTTCATCATCCATGGTCTTCTCGTCACTGAACTTTGATGGAAAATTCAGGGGCACGAAATAAGAAGCGCATTTCTCCTTTTCTTGTTCCCTGGAAGATCTGGTCCACTTGACTTGAGGACTGAAACTGTTCTTAATGGGTAACCAACTCCATATTAATTAGTGTCCGTAGGGTGTCTTTGTATTATTTGTTTCCGTTATTTTGTCCACCCCTGTATATTTGTCTCCAGAAAGGCCTTCGAGAAGTTACAGTACTTTCAGGCATTTATGCAATTGACATTAGCTAGGTAGTGCTGTAAGGTTACTCATGGGACATTCTTGATGGTGTTTCTTTCAGAGCATCCCTGCCATCTCCACCCTGCCCTGGTACACCACCATGATCCCACTGCTGACTGTGTTGTCTGTGCGAGGCTTCAAAGACCTGGCTGACGACTTGGTGAGACTCACGCTCACCGGCGTTCCATGCTGTCTTGTAGCGTCTCCGCAGTTGACATGTTCATAAATAGCAAATGTGGAGGATGGCGGACGGATTCTCCGGCCTCCATGAGTATGACGGAGCTTCTCTCGTGCTCCACAGCTTACCGGAGTAGCCACAGCCATTTGCATGACTCATCATGGTGCTGTATCTTTTTACATGCAAATCTTGACTCGCGCTGTTGCCATAAAGACAGCCAGTGTCATCTGTGCTCTATGCATGTGGCTTTTCTTGGTCTCCTAGGCCCGCCGACACAGTGACTCTCAAATCAACAGGCAACCATGTGACCTGTTAACCAATGAGGGGTGAGCAGAAAGAGAAAATCGGTTTATTGTGACCAATTAGTGCACTGTGTGACATTGTAGGTATTTGAGCAGAGATTTTGGGAAAGGTTACACGAGTCTGATTGTTTGGTACCACTTTACAATAAGGATCCCTTTTGTCACTTGTAAATGGTAGTAACTCATTAATAAAAAGAAAACTTATGACTTGTTTAAAATTGTCTAGTAATGTTTTACAAAGTATTATAACCTAATTAATAACCATATTATAAAGCATTCATAAATTAAGAAGGTAGCCTTATTGTAAAGTGGCACTGATTTATTTATTTTTTTTTTTAAATAAATTTTTATGCTTAGTATTGTTTCTGCTTGGGGTGGGGGTGAGCAGCATTGTTACGTCAAACCTCAAGGGCTGGGGGTTCGAGTCTTGCCCCTAGTTTATTGACGCAGTTCCACTGCCACTGAGAACTGAGTCGTACCCAAGCCAACCCACGAAGAAACCATTTTCCACTGTAAATTGTGTGAGCTGTACCCAACTCGTACCCAGGCTGACAAGGCGCTGCTTACTGGTTATCGAAATGTGACTAAACCAAGCTGGTTGTATCGCCACCATCTGATTGGTCGATATGCATGGAGACAAGAAAAAAGCTGTGATCTGTGTCATTACGTATTGATTATCTGAAGGAAGAAAGGTTTTATTTTATATACTATTCATTATTAGTAGTATAGCACATTGTGATAAATTGATGGATTCCCAATAACTCAGAACTTTCCAACCTTCCGTTTGAAAAATTACTATAGAACAGCAGAACGGAATGGATTCATAAAGCAAATTTACACAGGCCGATGCTAATTTTGCATTCGACGCCAACATGAGATGCCGATTCTCTCAGACGTGCTAGCAGAAAATAGCACATAGTGAATCATGGTGTGCACCGTGTGAACAGTAAATAAGCGTCTCTTCGGTTTTACGTCACTGCCTCGCTCATAACCCAGCAATGACTTTATAGAGACGATCCTCCTGCAGTGGAAAACCGACGTGAGCTGGAAGCACACTGCACCCTCACGGTATGGGTCGGGTCCAGCCTAGTTCCTGTGTGCCAGTGGAAAAGCACTATGTGTGTAGAGCTTGTGTGCTCTAGTGTCCTTTAGTACAAATGCTTGCAGTATTTCTAAATCACTGATTAGTGTGAGTGTGCCCTGCAATGGACTGCTATCCAGTTAATTCCCCCTGGCCACTGTTGTATGCTACCTGGGACAGACACCACCCTCCCCATGATCTGTACCAGTTAAGTTCTTGAAAGATGGATGATGGATGGATTTTTCTTGTTAAGTGTGTAGTTGGTAAATCCTTTCACACATAAAGTTCTTTTCATTATGTGAATCTTTATTCTGGGTTCAATTTAATCCACTTCATGGGAGAGGACACAGTGTATCACTGTGGTGTTTGGTTATTTTATGCATCATTCTCTAACTATTCGCAGTACTTTTAACCTTGAGTAATTTCTCAGAAGGTTTTATATAGTTGTTGCTTTATTTCTCCCCTCATACCTCAAGGCCTGGAAACGTGTGTTTGTTGGCTAAGAGAAGAGTCCACTTTCAAACATGGGGATTCGGGGGGAGGGATGCAGTCCATATGCTTTGAGTTCAGTTTGTAAGGGATAAGAATCTTCTGATGCCTGTGCATCTCTCCTAGCTTCACTTCAGTTCAGTGGAAGGATGTGTGTGTGGGAGATGTTCTGCGGCTCCACAAAGACCAGACCGTGCCGGTGAGACTGAGTGGGGCAGGGAGGTGGGGATTGGGGCTTGGATGGAGAAATGGCAGAGGCACTGTTTCCCCTCTCCTTTGACTCTCTGCTGCCCCCGCCTGCCCAGGCTGACCTTCTCCTCCTGAGCACAACCGAGCCCCACAGCCTGTGCTACATAGAGACGTCCGACATCGACGGGTAGATCTCCGCCGAATCCGGACCGCTCGCTCGCCCATTTCTCTGCGAGGAGACCTGGCTTTGTCACCCTGTGGCATCTAGCAGGGAGGGTCATGCTCTCCTGACCTGGGTGCTGGATCTTATATTTTGTGTTTTTTTTCAACAAGGGAGACCAATCTCAAGATCCGACAGGCTCTGACCGTGACCCACCAAGAGTTAAGCTCGGATCCTATGGAGCCCAGTCTGCTAGCTTTTGATGGTTGGTGCTGCTTTGTTATTGAAAAATCGATTTTCCCTCCGACGAACAGGGAGCGCTTGGCGGTCTGCAGTGCCCTCCCGGCTTATGCTTAGCTTTTAAGTCCTTCATTCACTCGCACTATAAAAGGGTGTAGAGCCAATGCCACCTCTTCTTATGAGTTTCCTCTGCTTTCTCTGTCGCAGATGTTACGCTTTTTTTAAAGCAGATGAGATGAGCGATAAGCTTGCGGATGATTGTATTGTTTCGAAAGAGTAAAGTCGCCCACATGTTATAACACTTCTGTTCCTTTCTTCTAAGAATACTTGAGATACTTTTTGGTAATAATACTAATTTTTTCTACTTTCTGTTGTCATTTCACATCCTTCCTAGCAGTATATAATTTTATACGGTTTAATTTTCCAATACTTTGTTACCTTTTTAATTCATGTAGGTCCTCTATCTCTCTCCATCTTCAAGAAACACCGGAAGAACCAGAAATTCCTCTTTTAGCCTGATGTCTCTCTCTGTTCCCCCGAATGTTATTAATACTGCACTTCTGGTCCTTGAACGGTCTTATTAGCTTCTTGCTTTGTTAGCCGTTGCTGTGTAGCTCCTGCTCTTATCCTGCTTACGCTCGTACCTGGACGCTCACTGGATGCTCAGCCTAGCTGCACTTATGCAAAGTCGACTCCTCGCTAATACATCACTATGGATACCTATGTCTGATAAATAAAAAATAAAGGTAAATGTAGTGTAATGTTTATTAATCAAACATACTGTGGGGTAAATAAGAGAGCTAAGAATCTTTATTGTCACTACACTGAGTAGCGAAATGTCGTTTATCCACACGAGACTTAATCTGCTTAAATTAAGGTACATTAATACTCACTGGTCCTATGGAGTAGTATTACAATTTTCTATTCAGTAGTATTAGCACTTAGTTGTTTATTCAGGCTGTAACCGTGAAGTGATGTTCCTCTAAAGACTGTGGAGCAAACATGGGTCAGATACAGTGTCTGTGTAACCTCGTAATGAATTATGAGGCCAGCAGTCTTTGTTGTCACCCCCTTAGGCCGTGTCTGGTGTGAAGAGCCTAACAGCCACCTGCACTCTTTCAAGGGAGTGCTGGAATGGAGAGACATACGCCACCTGCTGGACACTGGGCATATATTACCTCGAGGGACTGTGCTTCGCAACACCAGAGTTGCATACGGCTTGGCGATATACACCGGTATGCCAGGGGTGCGCGCTGCTGCAGACGTGTGTTCTGGCCAAACAGCACAGTCAAGGTCTATATTAGTATTTCCTGTGAAACTTCACAAAATTATCATGCTTGGTTTTAATGGACATAATGCATCAACGGTGTGAGCTCTTATTTAAGTTGAGCGCTCGGGTTCTCAGTATACATTTGAATATTTACTGAAGCGGTTCTCAGTGCCCCAGCTTAGGAGTACAACAGACTGGGCTCTATCTCCTCCAGGCTTAGACAGTAAAATCCTTCAGAACTGTGGTCAGACTGCAGTGAAAACCACGCAAGTGGAGAGGACCCTCAACAAGGTCGTGGTTGGGGTGAGGTGCCGGGACGACCAATGAGGACTGAGGGCGGGAAGGATTCCAATTGGCCTATGTGTAGAGGTAGAGGCCCTGTGATTTGTCCACAGATCGTGCTGTTGGTGCTGCTGGTGTCACTGCTCCTGGCTGTGGGTGCTGGAATATTTGAGGCCCGTGTTTCCCCCGACATTGAGGCACTGGCTGAGCTGGGGGGGCGCTACACCCCTGTCTACAAAGTTTTCCTCACATTCTGGGGCTACATCATCCTGCTGAGTCCCTCCATGCCCATGTCCCTGTACATCACGTGAGTGAAAGGCAGAGGCTGGCCTGGCGTGTGTGTGTGTGTGTGTGTGTGGACCTTACCGCCCGAGTGTGAACAGCACTGGCGTGTGTGTGTGTGCGTGTGTGTGGACCTTACCGCCCGGGTGTAAACAGCACCTGTGTGTGTGTGTGCGTGTGTGTGGACCTTACCGCCCGGGTGTAAACAGCACCTGTGTGTGTGTGTGCGTGTGTGTGTGTGTGTGGACCTTACCGCCCGAGTGTGAACAGCACTGGCGTGTGTGTGTGTGCGTGTGTGTTGACCTTACCG
>JAABNX020000038.1:5407157-5427128 GCA_015163995.2 Mormyrus lacerda
TGTGTGTGTGTGGACCTTACCGCCCGAGTGTGAACAGCACTGGCGTGTGTGTGTGTGCGTGTGTGTTGACCTTACCGCCCGGGTGTAAACAGTGCCTGTGTGTGTGTGTGTGTGTGTGTGTGTGTGTGTGCGTGTGTGTGGACCTTACCGCCCGGGTGTAAACAGCACCAGCATGTGTGGGTTTTTTGGCAGATTTCTACCAGGAAGCACTGGGCATGTGTCAACTTTCACACAGTCAGACGTCGATTAAAAGTGTGAATGTTGGGGGACGGAGGGGATGGTCTACGACGGCAGTTTGTGAAACCACAGCGCCCCCTCACCCCGGTTACCCCCCCTCTTCCCGCTACAGGTTTGAGCTAGTCCACGTGATCCACAGCCTGTTTATCAGCTGGGATCTGGACCTGTATGATGGGGGAGTCGACGTGCCGGCCCATGCTCGGACCACGACGCTCAACGAGGAGCTGGGCCAGGTGCGATACCTCCTTAGCGACAAGACAGGGACCCTCACCGAGAACCGGCTCATCTTCCGTCAGTGCTGCGTTGCTGGCGTCCTCTACGGTTTGTGAACTGCCAGCTGGCCCCCCTTCTCCCCAGCTCTCTCGCAGATAATGTAACAAAGCAGTCCATCCCAGTAGATGAGCTCATTCTGCATTCTGTTTTTCAGCCTTTTCTTCTTAGTGACATTTTCACTGTGCTTTCTGCGCTGTTCATCTTCTGTAATCCTGTTAAATAAAAGCTACTATTCTTCCAATGATTTCCTTTAAGCTTCATTAAGGTTCATTCGCATGTTTTTGTTTCCAGGAAACGTACCAGATAAGGCAAAGAAACATGGCGTAAGTTTACCTGTTGATATTTCATCAGATCATTTATTATTTTTATTATTACACCTTATTGCTGCGAATGCATGTGTGTGTCTGTTTGTGTGTGTGTGTGTGTGTGTGTGTGTGTGTGTGTGTGGAGTTCCACACAATGTAATAAAATCTGTTATTTTGATTAGTAATTTGATATAGATTGTGGGGACCATTTTTCAGATCCCCACAAAGATCTGTGAATGCAATCAAAATACTAAAAAAGTTTCAGTTCTGCTTAAAGGTTAGACCTGGGTTAAGGTCATCATATTGGGATTAAAGTGTTCCCCATACTAGAGGAAGTATTTTAATTAGACTATAATTAGCCTGGAATCACTGGAAGGCTTTGCAGCTTATGACATGGCTCTTTGTGGCCAGGGTATGTGGTTGGTGCTCCTACTTGTGTGATGGATTGGCCCCATGGTGCTCGATCATGTGGAGCTCAGAGCGGAACTCCTTCCAGCAGAGAGGCTGCTCAATATGCTTCAGTTACTAGGAAATAGTGCCCCCTATTGGCTCCCTAACCTTCCGCCACCTTCAGCAGCTCTTCTATAAACAAACATTCCATAACTACCTCGTATTTGGAAGCTTGACAGAGATATAATGAAGGCTTCTTATTTTAAAACACTCTAACATATTATTTTTTTTTTGCAAAAAGCTAATCTAGAACAGCGTTTCCAAATCCACTCCTCGGGGAGCCCCGGACAGTCCACATCTTTGCTCTCGGTAGCGATCAGCATATCCTTATGTTCATTCTGTTCGGTCAGCAGAGCACACCATGTGATGCTGTTTTGGCATCATGGAAGCAATAAGCACTAGAATGGCAGTGAAGAATGGGACCGAATGTCTAGCTGTTTCTTTTATATCTGCTCCCACTTGGATCCATATTTAGGAAGCATGACATAGCTTTTCATTGCTATGCAGATGACTGCCAGATCTATATGCCTTTAAAAAGAAAGACTCTCATTCTAAATTGCCATTACTGAAGTGTCTTGAAGATATTAAGGCCTGGCTGTCTCATAATTTCTTAAAATGTAATGATAATAAGACAGAGGTGATGGTTTTGGTAGCTCCACTGAGACCCCCAACCTAGACTTAGGCTCTTTGGCAAAATATATTAAGCCGATTGTCACTAATTTGGGGGTCAAGGTTGATGCTGACCTTAAATTTGACTGCCAAATCAGGGCTGTGGTCAAATCTAGCTTTTTTGACTTGAGGAAGTTGGCTAAAATAAAGCCAATTCTCCCCAAGCAGCTCTTTGAGACAGTAATCCATGCTTTTATTACCACTCGGCTTGAATACGAATGCGCTTTACGTAGGGGTAGGTGCATCCTTTATCACTCAACTTCAAAGGGTGCAAAATGCGGCTGCACGTCTTCTGACTGGCACATGGAAATATGAGCACATTACGCCTGTTTTATCAAGGCTCCATTGGTTGCCTGTACATTTTAGGATTGAATTTAAAATGATTTTATTTGCTTAATGGTCTTGCCCCTCCCTACCTCTTGGAGCTGTTACACCCTTACACACCCTCCCGGTCTCTCAGGTCAACTGGCCAATTGCTCCTGAGTGTATCTACAACTAAGCGTAAGCTTAGAGGGGACCGCGTTTTCGCTGCTGCAGCTCCGAAAATGTGGAATGATCTGCCCTTGCATGTTAGACAGGCTTCTTCTCTGTCTGTTTTTAAATCTCGCCTAAAAACCCATCTCTTTTCTTTGGGTTTCCATTTCTGATGAGATGTTGATTTTAGTTTATTTTTATGTGTTGGTATATTATCTTATTTGTATTATTTTATGAACTTTTATTTACCTAATTCTAGTTTCATTATTCTCTGTACAGCACCTTGGGCATGTGTGGTTGTTTTAAAGTGCTTTATAAATAAAGTTGGTATGGTATGGTATGGTATGGTATGGTATGGTCTAGCGTCCGGACAGATCAGAATCAGAATCAGAATTGCGTTTATTGGCAAAGTATGTGAGCAAACACATAGAAGGAATTTGATTCCAGTCGAACAACAGTATAAAAACAACAACAACAACAACAACAATATGTAAAGTCACAATGAACAATATACTGAGCAATATAATATACAGTAATGTACAATCTGCAATATGACTTTGTAATATGGATTTATATTTATAAATATAAAGTATATCGTATAAATTAAATGTTAAAAAATGTATATTTGTGCATATAATATGTTTGTACTATTTATAAATATAAATATATTTATGGATAAATATATATAAATATACATGTGTACATATATACATGCATTATATATATATACATACATACACACACATATACACATACTGTAATGTGTATAAATGAACAATACAATATAACAATATAAATCTTATAAATAGAAAATGCAAAGATTACAAAAATATATACCACAGAGTGTACATGAAGTGCAGTTGCAGTGCTGTAGTTGTTTAGCAGTGTGACAGTTCAGCTGTTTAGGAGGGAGATGATGAGGGGAAAGAAACTGTTCCTGTGTCTGGTGGTCCTGCTCTGCAGGCTTCTGTATCGTCAGCCAGAGGGCAGCAGCTCAAAAAGTCTGTGTCCAGGGTGTGGGGATCTGTGGTGATTTTCCCTCCCCTTTCCGGATCTGGAGAGAGACAGGTCCAGGATGGAGGGCAGGGGGGCACAATGATCCTTCCTGCTGTCCGTCCGGTCCGGTCCGGACCGCTGCAGTCTGTTCCCGTCCTGCTTAGTGGCTGCTCCATACCAGACTGTGATGGAGGAGCAGAGGACAGACTCAGTGACTGCAGTGTAGAACTGGATCAGCAGCTCCTGTGGCAGACTGTACTTCCTCAGTTGTCTCAGGAAGATCATCCTCTGCTGGGGCCATTTCAAGGCGACAGGTCTGTAGTCATTCAGTCCTGTGATAATGGGTTACTTGAGGACCAGGGTAATGATGGAGTGTTTGAAGCAGGAGGGAACTTCACACAGGTGAAGATGCGAGCCAGCTGATCAGCGCAGGTTTTGAGGCAGGAGGGGGATACAGCGTCTGGACCCGGGGCCTTCTTGGATTTCTGTTTCTGTAACAGCCGCCTCACATCCACTTTGTGTATTTTGAGTACCTGGGGGGAGGGTAGGGGGGGTGAGAGGTGTATTGGAGGTCGTTGACTCTGGGCTGGGGAGGGTGAGGGAGGATTGTGGAGGAGTGAGAGGTGTGATGGGGCTTATTGTCTCTGGGGTGGGGTGAGTGATGGGTGTGTATCTGTCCATTTCAAACCTGCAGTGGAAGTTGGTCAGCTCATCTGCCGGGCCTTTGTTCGCTTCAGCAGGGGGTGGGGGTCATCTGCACGTCCCTCGTCTGCGTCTCCGCCAAGCCCCACAGAGAGCCGCTGCTCCTCCAACTGAAATCCCCAGAAAACTTTTCGGATTTATGAAAAAAGGATTAAAAATTCGTCCGAGATGACTGTCTGATGTTTAGCAGTTGATCTCTGGAAAAAGTAATGTGGTCTGAGTGACCAAACACACAGAAAATAAGTAAGAGAGAGCACAGTACTGAGGCTACCATCCACGGCGCCATCTTATGTACTATAGATAGGTACGCCCGTTACGTAAAGCCCTGCATAAATCCATCTATCCATTTTCTAACCACTTACCCCTGGTCAGGGTCACATGACCAATGTATTAAAAATTGCATCACTTCCAAGATGTTACATTTATGAATTAGTTGTGGTCTTATGATTGATCTAAACACTTATCAAGAATATCCATCCATCCATCCATCCATCCCTCTCCTATGCATCTGGTGCATGTCCGTTCCAAGGCACTCAAACCTCATACAATATGGGCAATGCAGAGACACCAGTTAGCCTGACTGCGTGTCTTTGGACAGTGGGAAGGCACTCAAACCCCAGGGGGAGAACAGACACAATGAGTGCACTCGTGTGACCGATCTTTTTGTTGGTTTTGTACCTTTTCAAAGGGTCATTAGCCACTTCAAAGCCCCTACTAAAGTCACCCCAGAATTTGCAGGAACCATCATTTAACACGCACTGGTTCATTGACTCAAGCACCAGCGTACCACGTTTGGATAATTGACACCTCATCAAATTATTTCACTTAATTAATTAATTAATTAATTAATTAATTGAGCCGGAGGTGAAATTTAATAACCTTGGCTGCTCTGTTAAAACGTTACACTTGCTGCTTATTGTGTAAACGTGTGCCTTTCTTGGCAAGGGTGAATGTAGGAATGTTTTTGTGATTTCATACCCCGAGGGCTCATCTCCCTTCACTTCCAGAACATTGCTGGGGCGCTATGTCTAGCCTTTTGTGTAGAAGATGTAATTGTACATAAGAACTTAAGAAATTTACAAACGAGAGGAGGCCATTCGGCCCATCAAGCTCGTTTGGGGAGAACTTGACTAATAGCTCAGAGTTGTTAAAATCTTATCTAGCTCTGATTTAAAGGAAACTTTGTGCTGACACGTCACCTAATGGCTTGTTGTCTGATATACCCCCCCAGGCCCCTGGCCAGCAGCCCCTGGACCTGAGCTGGAACCCCTTCTCATGTGGGGGGCTGCAATTCTCAGACAAACGGCTGGTGGACACACTGCGGAAACCGGGTTGCCCAGAAGTGCGGGAGTTCTTCAAGGCGCTGGCGCTGTGCCACACAGTCATGGCAGAGTGGAAGGAGGGTGAGAGGAGCCGGGGGGGGCCTATATGGAGGGGTGTGTCATCTTAAAGGGGACAGTGCAGGGAATTAGGGAACAGGCCATGTGACGTGGTCATGTGACTCAAAGGGGACGATCATGCTTATGCTGTGTCTGAATTCAAGGTTAGGGTTAGGGTTAGGGTTAGGGTTAGGGTTGCATCCTTCTAAGAACTTGGTCCATGGGGCGTAGCCTTTATAAGCTGTGCTCTTCAAAGGTCGAACAGAAAGCTTTGTCAAATGGGATGGTCTGGTCGTCACCAGCTGATCCCATCATTACTCTTGAGTCATGAAGCACCACTCCTATCGTCTATCCAGGACACAACCACTTTAGCTATGCACAATGAATCATGGGATATGCTGAGCCGCAAAGAATCCATCTGATGGATCCTTTCATGACAGCAATTCCACACCGCATCTGAAGGACTCTTTGCAGCGATGCATTTGGTGCAGTCTCTGAATTCGGACACAGACGTAGACTACAGGTTTACAGGCCATGTGTGACGGTCATATGGCTCCAAAGGGACAGTCATGCATAGACTGGCTGTGTGGCTTAGATGGCATATACTGCTGCCTGTGAAGTACCAAGGCTTAAAGCTGAACACTCAGCTAAACACATTATTCTCGCTTCAGGCTGCTTCTCCTATTGTATGATGTTTAGCTATTAATAGGCTTATGAACCTGAAAGACAAAAGTGATGTTTATCAAAGTAAACCTTGCTAAGGAATCATAAAACGGTATTTTTACAATACACAAGAAGTTGCCATCGTTTTACATCAAAAAGCAGTCACACTGATATGGCTGCAATGCCACCTTCTGGTCTTATGGATTTAAATTATTACTGTTATACCACGAATAAGAAGGGTGTAGATTTTCTCTTACCGCACAGGCAGTGACTATAGCAGTACCGCCAACTTTGGCCAGCTGACTGATTTAGGTAAACAGTGATTAAATATATACATTTACTTTACCCCTGCAGCCGTGTGTTTAAAAACCTATAAATCGTGGCTTACAATATTCTGATGGTATTTTAGTTAGCATTATTCCGGTATTCTGGAAATCTTAGCGATAAGGTTTAGCGTGGGGCAAAATGCAGTTTTGCTGAAAGCATTTACTGTGGTGTACTAGGCCTAGTTCTACTGAGAAATGCATTATGTTTCGAAAACGGAGATGTTTTCAAATAGAAACGTGTAAAGCCAAATGTGTGGTAACTGAGGTACAGACAGGTCAATGCAGCCCAAACCCTGTATCATATGCTAAACACTTCAGCTCAGGGGGTTCTTCACCTCAGCAGCTGTGCTTTTAGAAAACGTATTAATGCCCAGCTTGTCATGCATTAAATCTTAATTGTAATTAAGAGCACGCCATGAAATGGTATTAAAGGTAACAGTTTAGCGTGAAGTGTAAGAGAGAGCCATTTCTCCCGGGCTGCGTGTAGCCGGCGTGTCTGAGGATGCTTCTGCTAGCGCAGGGGCCCCGGTGTACCAGGCGGCATCCCCTGACGAGGAGGCCCTGGTGGGGGCCGCCCGTGAGCTGGGATGGGTGTTTTTGTCGAGGACACGTGACTCCATGACGCTGAGCGAGCTAGGACACAGGCGACAGTACCAGCTCCTGGCACTACTGGACTTCACCAGCCAGAGGCGCCGTATGTCAGTGCTCGGTAAGCCTGTCCAGCCTCACCGACCTCCCCCCAACACCCCCAACTTCCCCCCAGGCCCATTCCCTTTTACCAAGGCCCTTACCCAGAATCCCTTTCACCTCTCATCTGACCACTATAGCTTTAATCCAACATTCTGAACGCTGCAAAAGTAGCTGCAAGCTTCAAACTTACCATCGGTTCAGAAACTAAAAGCAGTTCAAAGATGGCAGTATTTATAGGTGACTGTTATGCTATTGGCAGGTACCCTGAGTCTTACACTCGTTACTCTATGAATGAGAGAAAAAACGTTAAACACACACAATGATCACTATAGCACAAATAATCACCATAGCACAAATAATCACCATAGCACGATGATCACCATAGCACAAATAATCACCATAAATAATCACCATAGCACAAATAATCACCATAGCACAAATAATCACCATAGCACGATGATCACCATAGCACAAATAATCACCATAGCACGATGATCACCATAGCACGATGATCACATGCTCCAGTCTCTGGTTCAGTTCAGCCTCAGGTGGGCTTGTTAATTAAATGACAGTATTTTCTGTTTCTGTATCATTGTTTATACCCTGCAGTGCGAGACCCTGAGGGGGAGTTGAAATTGTACTGTAAGGGCGCTGACATCGTCATCCTTGAGAGGCTGCGGAAGGACAGTACATACTGCAAGAGCACAGAAAAAGCACTGGAAGTGAGCGAGAATATCCCTGTCGTGTGTTATGTCACTGAGCCTCTGCACTGGTTTTTCCACCGACCCGCTGGATCAGTCGCCTACTCTAGCCCCATTCATCCTGCCCCAGGTCTTCTCGCAGGGCTGTCTGAGGACGCTGTGCGTGGCGGTGCGCTCCGTGCAGGAGGGATTATGGGAAGAGTGGAGCCGTGCCTTGGAACTGGCTGCCATGACGACAAGCGCGTTGGACGACCTGTATGACAACATGGAAAAGGAGTTAACTGTAAGCTCAAGGCACGGGGGAGGCCGTTGGGGAGATGTAAACACCATGGGGGGGGCACATTTAAGCACGGCACCCTGCCGCGATGCAGATTTGCAGCGACATACATCATGTGAGGTAGGTAGGTTAAGATTACAGCTGGGGTGGCTGTTTTCTCATGGGCAGCTGCTGGGGGTCACCGCCATCGAGGACCAGCTGCAGGTGGGGGTCCCAGAGACCATCGCCACTCTCCGGCAGGCTGGCATCAAGGTGTGGGTGCTGACAGGTGACAAGAAAGGTACTGAGTTGACGTGGCAGACCGCGCAAGTTTTTAGCTACAGCGCGGTGGCGTCACCATCCATCTTGGCTCCTCCCTCTCTCCGTGTGCCTGTAGAAACCGCCGTGAACATCGGCTTCGCCTGCAGGCTGCTGGACCCGGACACCCGACTATTGCAGGGAGAGCAGCTGAGGTCAGGGTCGCCACTGCGTGGACGAAAATATGCAACCGGGCACACGAATGCAGAGAGCCCGGAAGACGCGCGGCAGTCTGTCACAAGAGGGGCCACTTGGCCCTCACACTGGCTGACGTTCTCACACTAAGAGCTCACAGCAAAAGACACGTTTTATTTAAAGTCTGGGTGATAAAATTAAGTGGAGGAGCATTCTCTTGCAAATATTTGGCATTAGGTAAAATATATCATGGGCAAGAGCGTGGGTTTACTTTCAACATGTGGACAAGTGGACATTCTCAAAATAGCCTTAGAAGAGGCCCAAGCTTGGGTTATACATCATTCTATTTGAATTGTGCATAATGAATGATCATATCAGGCTGAAGAAGCAAGCAGCTTGGCTGCTATCCTCCTACAGACAGCTGCTGCAAAGCCCCAGCACGGAAATCCCCCTGGACGGTGGCCAAGGGAAGGGCGAAGGAGCCGAAGACAGGGCAAGAGCGATGGTCATCACTGGGCCAGAACTGGTACGCTGGGAATCCTCACTGGACCACACATATCAGGGTCCGTGATGGGTTGCCGTCACACTCGCCGTGGGGTCATGTGACCTACCGGCATGGCTAGGGGCACCAAAGCAAGCATACTATAAGCGACAAGCTCCATCCTCCCTCCATCTCTACAGGTGGAGTTTGAGGAGCAACCGGAGTTGGGCAAGCGCTTCATCGCCCTCTCCAGGCAGTGCCAGGCGGTGCTCTGTTGTCGGACGACGCCGAGCCAGAAGGCGGGAGTGGTGCAGCTCATCAGGAAGTACACCTCGTCCGTCACCATGGCGATTGGAGATGGCGCCAACGACGTAAACATGATTAAGAGTGAGTGGGATAGCGACACATGCTGGTCGCAAGTCTGATGATAAGTCTGTCAGGAAACATCTCTCCTTCGCTCACTCACTCTGTTTCCTGTTACCTAGCGGCTCATATCGGCGTGGGTCTGAACGGACTGGAGGGCAGCCAGGCGGTACAGAATGCTGACTTCTCATTGGCCAAGTTCCACTTCCTGTGCAAGCTGCTGCTTGTCCATGGACGCTGGTCTTACCGGCGCATCACTGTCTTCCTGCGCTACTTCCTGTACAAGACCAGCTCCTTCGCCTTCGTGCACGTCTGGTTTGCGTTTTGTAACGGCTTTAGTGGGCAGGTCAGGTGGCCTAACTAACCACGTCTAAATTTGCTGAATTACTTCATCCATCTTGTGCTTTGTCTATCAGTCGTCAAGAGACACAGTTCCCCCTCATGTAAAGTGTTACCACATTTTATATCGCAATACAGGACAATCCAGCGTAACAGAGAACGGGTGGCATCTCATAATAAAAAAAAATATTTAATTAAGTTAGTTGAGGGCCCTTTTTAGTGGATACCCCAGGGCTCAGGTCTGGTTAAGCCTGTGCATAAAAGTGCCCCAGTTTTTGACCTAGAAAGGGAGATGAACACTCAGGCTGGGTATAAGTGAACAGAGTGAAGGTGTACGGTATATTGTTTGTTCTGGAGGTATAGCTGATATCTACCCATTTTCTTTCAGCCTATGTACGAGACCTGGTTCATCACACTCTATACCATCCTGTACACATCCTTCCCTGTGCAGTGCCTTGCTGTGTTTGAGCAGGTAATATAACGACTGAAATCAAGCAAGGGGGTTCGCCCTCAGGATATGAGGGACACCCGAAATCTGTTCTATGCAGGCCCAATCCCGGCTTAGTGGGAGGATAACGCTAAGTACTAACATGAACATCCGCTTGTTTCAGACAATCATGTTTAAGATGTTAAAATCCAGATGGATTCAGTTGTGTTAAGGATCTGTACAAACTACCTAATCCGTTCTCTTGGGAGATATATATATATATACACAGTGTATATGTGCACATGCATGTGTCAGTTGTAATATAGACATCATGTCTGTGTTCCGTGCCTGGGCGGACATCTTCAAGCGGACCCGGGCACAGTTTAGCAGAACGATCAGGCTAATCAAACGAGCTGGACTTTGGGGTTCTAACGTGCTTGGGCATGGTACAAATCGGATAGTGTGCATACACCCTTACAGGTCTCCTGGATCAGCTGCTGGGTTCTGCTGGACAGCATGTGCAGTGTTTCAGGTGCCAGTTGGCTACTAGATGTGGTTCTTAAGTGAATCTCCGTTTCCCGTGGCCTCCTGCCACTGGCTCCTCCCTACCCCCCAGCCTACCCCCGCCCCTTCATGCTGAGCTGCTGGCGAGCTCCCCTCTCTGTCACGACAGGATGTGAGCGCGGAGGGCAGCCTCCGTTGGCCGTCGTTGTACCAACTGGGAGTCGGGCGGCAGCTCTTCAACCCCAAATTATTGGCTGCGACCCTCCTCTATTCCATCTACACCTCGCTGGTCCTCTTCTTCCTCCCCCTGAGTGTCTTCCGCTTCTCGGCCGTCGACTTTCAGACGTTTTCTATCACCGTGTCCACGGCGTCCGTGTTCACCAGCACGACTGAGGTCAGGGGGTCGGGGCTTGGGGCAAGATGCCTGTGAAACACAGTGTAGCAATGCAATAAATAGTGCATAGTAAAATGCAACGCAATAAAATGCTTAAAAATTGGCCAACTGGTTAGCCCAGGAAAGGGCACCGTAAAGGGGAGGAACATTGGGATGATTTTATGGGCCCCTGAGTGTACCCATGCCTGAGTACTCAGGTATGTAGTATACCAGGTATGTAGTATACCAGGTATGTAGTATCCCAGCTGTGTAATACCATCAGTAAAGTAGTGGAACAACTCTGCTGTTTATCCCTCAGCTCATCCTTCAAACTGGCTACTGGACCATGTTCAACGTGGCAGCGATAGTTTTCAGCATGTCTATGTACTTCCTGGCGACGCTGATCCTCCACAGCCCTTTGCTCCATAAGGTCACGCCGGCCGACTTTTACTTCTTAGGTACCCGCCGTTCGCTCGCATCTCTGACTGGGCCCCGCTCAATACCCGGTCAGGGTACCGCTCGTATACGCCTACCTCTTAGACTGGGCCCCAGTCTCGGCAGAGTGATGTCACCCTTGTGGTTTTGTGCGAGGCCCTTAATCCCCAATTGATCGTAGGACAGGCAGACCCTGTTTTTTTTTTTCTTTTCGTCAATCAGGCCATATTTTGGATTAAAGCATTTGCTAAATGAATAAATGTAACTCCAACTCATTAATGACTTGTGTGTGTTTAGGGGCTTTTCAGAACGCCTTTGCCAACCCTTTGGTGTGGCTGACTGTGCTGCTGACCACCTGCGCAGCTGTGCTGCCCTCTCTGGCCGTCCGCGCTCTGGTCCTGGTCCTGAACCCTCCGGACACACATCGAGTGAGTGAGCGCTCGGGGGAGAGGCTGAGCGCGTGGCCTGTCCGCCGGCTGCCTTCTGGTGTGCGTCAGCTGATCTGGTCGTGTATCTGAAACACAGGTGCACAGCTCGGACAGCACCATCCAGGCGGAGAGACACCTCGAGCTGCAGCCGGCCTTCAGACGTGGCCACGTACGCCGTCGCTCTTCCTACGCCATGTCCCAGGGCCCTGGTTTCGGCCGGCTGATCACCTCTGGCGTCGCACTTGACAAAACCTCCACGACCCAGAATGACAGAGTGGATATCAACAAGATCGAGATGAACTTTGCCCCCAAGATGCAAACGGATGTTCCTCAGGCTGACCCCAGCCAAGAGAGTGCAGGATGTGATCAGACAGAGTTGACAGCACATGCAGTTGATCTCTGAGTGCATCTTTCCGCAGCCCGATGTCATTCCGAAATAATTACTCTGAATATTACTCTGGTATTGCACTGCTGTCTGTGCCAGCTGTGATGTGTGCCAGGTTTCATCCATCCATCCATCTTCTATACCTACTTTTACCTACATACCTACAATGCAGGGTCGCGGGGGTCCAGAGCTTATCACAGAAGCTACAGGCACAATGCAGGGAGCAACCCAGGACGGGGCACCAACCGTCTCAGGGCATGCACACACACCATGCACACACACTTTTTGATACACAAATATTCCTTTGATAAACATTGAAGGAACCCCCCCACCCAGATTTAAAAATATATTTGAGGGATTCCCCACCTGCTGCAAGAATATTAAAGGACCCCCCCCCACACTCTTCCTTAGCCCGTCCTTAGTTCTCAGTAAACAGTTAAACCTTGAGTTCTCGAAGGAATCTTTGCATCTTGTTTTTCTGACCCGTGTCAAAGGTGTAAATGTAAAGAAATATTTTTAAATATGACCAAAGTGTATTTTAAATAATTCATAATAGTTTTATTTTTAGATTTGGTCATATAAAACTATTCTTTCTTGATTTATTTTCTTTATTCTGTTATTTCCAGTATTTAGCCTGTAAAACCTGATTACAGTGAAAATTACCATGGTAACCCCCACATTTTATTTGCCTCTTTTTATAGTTAAAATGTTGCCCTGCCAACCCACTTGTTTTTCAATGTAAATTCATTCTTCAGAAATGCGTGTTTATGGGTCGTGCGACTCGTCCACCCTTTCCCAAAGAAACCAAGCTCCCGTGGGTCATTTTTCAATCATTTTATTTGATTTTTTCAAAACACGCAATTTACCCATATTATCCATTTTAGTTTTAATGTTCTGTAACAATTATTACTTGTTTTTTTTCTCCATCTTAGAAGATCTGCACTAGTGCTAAACAAAATGTACTCCGCAGGCTGTTAGTGGTCCTCTGTGACTGGGCTGGGAAAAGAGTCTCTCTGAGCGTCGTGTGTAGCCAAGCCCCCCCCCCCCCAATCAGGGGAGCAGGGGGTGCCCCAATCCCCCGATCCCCAAAGGTCAGCTGCTGAGTGTGAGATTCAGTCTGATTCAGGGTTTTAGGGTGCACTGCCTTCCGCTGAGGTCGGCTTTTGTGACTCTCAGGTCTAGTAAATAAATAGTAATAAATATCCGACCCTGTGGCCCAGAAGGGGCTTCATAACGAGTGCAGCTCCCCTTACGGTGTGACTGTGTCCACGTGTGTGTGAGCTCACAGACTGTGTGTGCCCACGTGTGTGAGAGCTCACAGATGTTGCTGTCTGGGTCAAGAGGGGCCTGTGGGGTGGATTTCAGAAGGTAGAAAGTCCCTTGACTTGGGGGTGGATTGTCACGTGTAGGATTTCATCTTTGGCATCGGCTCAGACACTCCCAAAGCAGGAAGAGGTGGTGTGCTTGTGCAGGTCTGTGTCTTAACTGGGCCCTCCACACATGACTCGGCGCCTGCCTGTCATTTCACGCTCACGTAAACGTCTGTGCAAGCGTGTTGCATTTGGTGTTACGTCCCAGTCATTAAAACAGAGAACTTTCAGGATTCTCGCAGCTTAGCTCGTACTACGTTACTTGTTAGTTAGCTGAATATGAAGGAGGACGTGACCATGCTTTGCTGTGCGTTTTCTGGCACCCTCTAAAAGCACCCTGGGTAGCTGAATCTGGCAAATGATTGGGCAGGGATGAACATGTGGGTTGCCAGCAACAATCTGATTGGTCGTGGGGGGGGGGTCAAAGGGGGAGGAGTCAGGTGTTTGCATAGCTTTCTGTGCAATAAACAAACCAGTCGCACTCATGTTTACTGGTGGCCGGTTCAGTGTATGTTGGAATGAAGAACCCAGTGTAAGGGGCACAGATGTAAACCGTGTGGCCCACCGCCTGCTGGGTACGACCCGCAAAGGTGAGCTGGAGAGGGGACATCACAGGGCAACAAGGGAGGGGGACAGGGGTGACTTCAGTTTGGGGGTTGATTTGGCTCAGGACAGAGTGGGATTTCAGGATTTGCCTTGGCATTGTGTGACGTGTTTGGGAGTTGCTGGTAGAAGCTATGTCACACACACACACACACACACAGAGCCCTGAAATGCTGTGTTTGAGTGGGAAGGTGTGTGTGGGGTGGGTCAGTGGTGGGGGGGGGGGGGCGCAGCAATTCGGCGCTCAGAGAGCCTGGCTTCCCACCCCTCCCTCCATTCTTCCTACCTGCCCATTCAATTCCATCCTCCCATTTTGAAACTGATTGTCTTCTACCATCACAAAGACACTTGGTTCTGATTGATTTAACAGGTTACAGAAGAAGGAGAGCACAGTGTGACTGGGGGTCTCGCTCGCTTCTCTCCCAAGCTCGACTCGATACTTTTGAGGGGAAATCACACATTGGCTGTTTGACAGTAAAGGAGAACATTTCTATTGGGGGGGGGGGGGCCTTCGGGTTGCTCTGTGCCGGCTGCCTCTGTTCAGTGCAGCGCGGGAAGTTTACATCCCGTATAAATAATACATAACACAAACACGACGGCATCAAGCGAACACAAGACTAGGGCGAATTCGCAAAGTGAAATCTCCGGTCAGCCAGCGCTGGAATGAAAATAGAATCACTTGGAGATAGGTTTCCTATTGAGGTGGGGGGTGGGGGAGTTTTCATGCCGAATTAGGTACCCTGCCCACCCCCAAGCACACTGCTCCTGTCAGGGCGCCAGTACGCCAAAGGGACATGGGGACACGGTTCACGTCACATGCACGTAACAAGCGAAAACAACGATGACAAAAATCTAAAAAAATTAACAAAGACCCCCCCACAGCCGCCCAGCCTCGCCACCCCCACCCCGATTCCTTTACCCCTCACTCACTCCTTTCCTCTCTCTCCCCAGTCCTCCCCCACAAAAGAACAGGTCCTTCCTGCGGTTTTCTACACAGTTTCACAATATCCATGCAGTAAGTAAAAGAGCTGAATCCCCTTTTCAGTCGAGGTGCTGAGTTTGTCTATCCTTTTTTTTTAAAAAAAAAATAACATCAGGAGCACTCGAACCCGCAGGAAATACGGTTCAAAAGTGACGGCGTATTCTCAGTCGGAGGGAAGAAAAAGAAAATGACGAAAGGGGATGAAGAATCCCTTCCTCTCGGCCGCGATTTCCATTCCCGGAGTCACGGTTGTTCCATCGTTCTGGATCGCTAGCATTTTTGGAGACCGATTTCCCACGTGCTCCGATCTTCTCAGGGGGAATCACGCTTTCCCGCCACACCCAGATGCCTTCACTGTCCGCTCCCTTGCTCTCCCGCCACACCCCGGTGCCTTCACTGTCCGCTCCCTTCCCCTCCCCTCCCACTCCAGCCTGCTGCCTTCCCAGAAACATTCAGAGCGTCTTTCCACTACGAAAAACATCGAGTACATGCTGCTGCAGTCGACACGAACAAAAAGTGAGCAAACAAATATAATTTAACAGTAAAAAGCTTCAAGTCACAAGTTCCAAAACTAACTATTATTAGTAGTACTATCGTCATCGTTATTGTTATTGTCATTATCATTTAAATTACATAAACTTTACACGAAAAGGTTTGAGGTATTTCAGAATTAATTGTCGACACACGCCTGCCGAGTCTCAGCGCTAGCCGGGGGGAGGAGTCAGTGGAGGAGAGGATGGGCGGGGCTTCTGAGGAAGGGGGTGAGGGACTGGTGTCTGTATCAGGAAAACGAGGCGGTGATGGGCGCCTCGCATCCACGGCCTTGGAGACGCACCCCCCCTGCCGCACTTGGGTACTCCCTCTGCATTACACAAAAATATCTCTGGTGGGAGGGCCAGTGCAACTCGGGGGTACATCTCGGCTGAGGGGCCCCACCTACAGGAGAAATTGTGAACAGCTGGTATGGGCCCCATTTTGGACAAACGAAAGGCAGCTCCAGCACTAACAAAGTAACAGTGATTCTATGGGAATTTTACTTTAAAATAAATAATGTCAGAAATCACCATCACTATACAGGAAAAGTCCTCTAGACTTTATGCGTGATAAAGTGCTTTAATTCTAATGAATAGATGTGGACCAAAAAAAGCGAAGCAACTTAAAGTTGAAGGTGCGCCCCCGCCCCCCATTCCATCCATGTGTCAGTGAATTTAGCGTGTAACCGGTTTCCGGTGTGTTTGTGCGCTGTGTGTGTATGTGTGTGTGTGTGTGTGCGTGAGATCAGAGCAGTCCCACCCGTGGTTAAAGAAGGCACTCTACTCTACCTGCATGGCAGCCAGCTCCTCTCGTGAGGTGCTATGCAGTCCGACTGCGCTCTGTCCGTGTGATCCTTACTGTTCGTGTAGTCATTGGTAGGGGAGTTGGGGCCTTATGGTGGGGCAGTTTTTTTTTTTTGGTTTGTGTCCCCCAGGCAGCACGTGGGACTGACAGACTGGAATAATCTTTGGTATCAGTGGCGGTTTCACAAACCACTCAGCTCAGTGAGGTAGCCACTCTGCTTCTCAATACAGGTCATTTCTTTTTTTTTTTCCACACATTTAAATTTCTTTCCTTCGCTCTCTGCCTCTCATACCCGCACTCTCTCTATGCACCATTTATCCTTGCTGAGAGGTGTACCACAAACCTCCTCGCGTATTCTGTCCGCCAATCAGCAAACTGCATAGACTTGCGCAAACCCGGCCGCGCCTTCCCTATTCTGAGCCTCGAGTCCCCGCAAGAGACCAGCCAGGATGTACAGAGTGTCGTCACTGTGAGCGCCCGCCAGGGAGAAAGGGGACACGGAGGAGCGTGGCCAGGTGGTGAAAGGGCGCCCCCTGCAGGATGCACTCTCTCTTACATACCTCCACATTTCCTCCCGTTCTCAGAAACAGTTCTTCCACCAATTAAACAATATTCACAATAACCAAAAATGAAACGTCCCACGTCCTTCCTTCGGGTTCCTTCTGTTTCCCATGTTTCCATCTGTTTTTCTTTTTAAAAGTCTTTAAAAGTTTTTTTTTGTTTGTTTGTTTTGTTTTATCAACAAGGTGCCTTACAGATGCACAACAGAGCACAACAGTAACAAGAAATAGAAATTTTGTGTCAATGGTATTAATTACCCGCATCAATATTATAGAATGAAAGAGACAGAGAGAAGAAAGAACAGGGGATGAGGGGAATATGGAGGTAGAGAATCAAAGACAGAAAAACAAAGAGAATTCTCTTCTTAAAGCGTCTCCAGTTTGTTTTGGTTGCTGTCGTTTTTTTTTTTTTTTCTTTTTTTTCATTTTATCGCTTCCTCCTGCAGAGGAGAGGGGTTTTTTTTTTGAGGTTTGGTACTGGAAGCCTCACCCCGCACATATCTGCACTGTCTTCATCCTTACAAAATTATACTTGCATGACTTCAAAAGTTGATTGTTGGTTGCTATGGCACAGACTGCCCACTAGGGAGAGGGAGAGGGAGGAGACCGAGACTGTGGGGACGCAGTACCATCTTCTCTGATTATCGTTAAGGCAGTTGTCATTGGCACAAGGTCATAATGTAACAATTCTCAATTTGTGTGTTGCCACTGGACTTGGCGCCCCCTTGTGTTCTGGAGGTCGTTTTACTTGCTAAACCTTCAAAAAAATTATTTGAATGTTTATCTTTGGTAACAGACAGGCAACGCTTTTTAAAATAGGTTTTCCTAGGAGGGTGAGAAACATGACCTTCCCTCTGTATCCAGATAAAATAACATACACATAAAATAATAAGGTATATCTCACCACCACAACACCAGTCCACAACGTATAATGTGGGCAAATGTTACCAGTCATTCTTTTCTGTCTGTGTAATAATAAGGTGTGTTTGCGGATTGTATATGAGGCTTGTGATGCATAGATGTGTATGAACTTGAAACTAAACTATCTCAGTTGTTTATTTCTGTAAAAATGTTTCTCGTTTCAAAGTCTCTTTTTTTGTATATGTCTGGCAATCCTTTGGTGGTTGAACAAGTCCTCTTAAAAAATGAAAACGAAAAAGTGCGTTGGTGATTCTTTGCTGATTCTTTGCCATCGACCTGCTTTCTAGAGACCCGTGGGAACGGCAGCGGCTCTTGACTGCTGTTAGTGGGTGCCACGAGACCAGTAGTCGTCATCTATTTAATGTAGCCCCACCCACTTAATGTAGCCCCACCTCCATGGTGTGGCTCCGCCTACTTAATGTGGCTCCACCTACGCCCCGCTGCTCTCTTTTCAGTCACAGGCACAATATCGCAAGTCCAGGCCTGGATGGTTGAGTTATTTCTGGAACCCCGCCTGGGCAAACCCTCCAGGCAGGAATGGGTAGGACAACAGGCAGGGGAACCTCCCTGGCAGCGGGAAGCAGACCCGACCCAATTTGTAGCGAGGGCACTGTCCCAGAAGATTTCCAAAATATGTCCTGACAAGAAAACAACAGACATGGACAGGGCAAACCGTGGTGTCTCTGTTGTAGTGCACATGGTCCATTTCACCTACAGAGACGGTCAGTGAGTCTCTCTCTCTCTCTGTTAATTGATTTTTCTATCCATTGCTTTGTTGTAGATTCCAAGCGCGTCCCCAAACTGGACGGCCATCGGGGAGAGCCGTTGCTTAGAGTAGTGAGGGGGTTACCCAGTAAGGATAACTCTTCATGGTTTGCTGGCTGCCTCTGCCCACGTGATTCCTCGAGACTGACTTTGCTTAAAAAAAGAAGAGCGTGTGCTGCGAGTTTTATTGCCACCGACTGTCAGTCCCGGCAGAGCGGCTGATGTGCGGAAATGTACGCACCGGGAATCTGGCGAGACCCGGCTCCGTCTCACAGATATAAAAATGTAAGTTTGGACTCAAAGGGGCTTCTGTCACTAGTTATGGGATACCACAGGCCAAAGATCAAGCCGTGAGGAGGGAATGAAAAAATTACACAAGACTCGGTGTGAACCTAACCGCACGTCTGATTGGTGCTAACAGTCTGGCTAAGACCATTTGAAATTGTGATTGAGTGTATACCATATTGATATAGACAAGATATCAGTCCTGTTCCTATCCTCCTATCCAATTCTCCTCCCGTCCCTCAGGCCTCCTATGTCTTGGAGAAGGTGGTGGTGGAGGTGCCCGGCTGGGCGGGGCTGGTGCCGTGCTCGTCATGCCAGCGGTCTACGCAGCGCCGCCGGGCGTTCATGAAGAAGTTGCTGACGGTGTTGAGTTCCAGGCCCAGCTGCTGGGAGATGGTGAGCTGCATCTCCTTGGAGGGCCGCTTGTTCTCCTTGAAGATGGCGACGAGCGTGCGCCGCTGCAGGTCCGTGAAGACCAGCCGCTGCTTCTTGGGCGCCAGGTTTCGGTCCTTGTGCTGCTCCTGCTCCTTCCGCTTGCAGGCTGCAGAGCCGGGGAGGTGAGGCATGGAGGGTTGAGGGGTGAAGGGGAAGAAAAAGGAAAAGATTGTGGAAAGGGGAGGCGGGGGGGGGATAAAACAGAAATTCCATGTCAGTGCGGGTTCAGTAAAGCCCCAGCAGGAACAAACCGACTCCCCAGCTTCATTCTGAACACCTTCACACATCCAATATAGCGCTATCTACAATACCCACAACCCAGAGCAGAATAAGCAGTTACAAGACAGTGGGTTGGATGGATGGATGGATGGATGGATGGATGGATGGATGGATGGATGGATGG
>JAABNX020000038.1:5427956-5444934 GCA_015163995.2 Mormyrus lacerda
CCCCCCCCCCCCCCCCCCCCCCCCCCCCCCCCCCCCCCCCCCCCCCCCCCCCCCCCCCCCCCCCCCCCCCACATCAGACGGAAGAGACACGGCCAAGGAGTCTTTTGCGGAACGAGGAATGGGGCTCTCTGCTGGTTCTTCTCTGCTCTTCTTTGCTCTTTTTCGCTCCCTTTCTCCGCCCTTGGCTCACTTACACCCTCACAATGCCCCCCTTGCCCCCTCCAAACTGACAGAAGCATTGTAAATGTCCTCGCTCATGTCCCCTTGGTCTTTCCTACAGATTCCCCTGCACCCGTGTTTCCCAATCCGGTCCTCAGGGACCCACAGTCGGTCCATGTTTTTGCTTCCTCAGTACTCCCTGCCAGACAGTCCTGGGGAGCTTGGAGGGAGCAAAAATGTGGACTGTCTGTGGGTCCCCGAGGAATGGACCGGGAAACAGTCCCCTAGACTGATTCTCCTCCTTTCCTGCCTTATTTTCCCTGTCCTCAGATGTTCCTTCAGCGACCATTTGTGGCTCTGCTCGAGCTGAGGAGCGAGCTTGCTAATGGCACCGTGTGTCTAATTACAGTGGCCCAGAGCCCATCAATCCCCCCTCACGGCTCTGCGTCAGGCAGCCATCTGAAATCCCTGCGCGGCCATCAATTGTTCTCATATTTAAGAACTGCAGCTGCTGGCACTGCTGCACATTACTGACGCGACTAGTACGCGAGTGTAAAATGGGGGATGGAAAAGAAACTGAGCAAATCACAAAGCAAAACCTTGTTCCTCACCTTGAATGTGTTTGGCGTTTTTTTCCCACTCACACAACTGAATATTTTACCGTAGTAATTCAAGGTAAGTACTACCTTCTTCCTCCAAAATATATACAAGTCAGCCAGAGCTGTGATATTAAATTATTCTAATATTAACATGGCTTCCTCCCTTGTAGTTCAAATAATAAAAATTTCAATATAACAATGACTCTCAAGCATATACACTATATGAACAAAAGCATCTGGACACACTCCTCAATCACTGAATTTAGGAGTTTCATTCAGACCCATTGCCACTGGTGTATAAATGCAAGCATCCGGCCATGCACTCAGGTTTACAAACATTTGTGAAAGAATGATTTGTTCTGAAGAGCTCAGTGAATTGAAGTGTGGTGCTGTCATAGGATGCCATCTTCGCAGTGTCAGCTCGTGAAATTTCCTCCCCGCTTGATATTCCACAGCCAGTGGTATTATTACAAAGTGGAAGCGTTTAGGAACAGCAACTACAAAGTGACAGACCATGTAAAGTAACAGAGTGACGTCGCCGGATGCTGAGGTGTGTGTTGCGTAAAAGTCACCCGCGCTCTGTCGGTTCAGTAACTGCAGAGTTCCCTGGCATTCTCTGGCATCGGCACAGTAAAATAACTGCACTGGGAGCTTCATGGAATGGGCTTCAATGGCCGAGCAGCTGCATGCAAGCCTCACATCACCAAGCGCAACGCAAACGTTGGCTGGAATGGTGTAAAGCAGAACAGTTCTGTGAAGTGACGAATCACGCTTCTCTGTCTCGCAGTCTGATGGACGAGTCTGAGTTTGGCGGATTCCAGGAAAATGTTACCTGCCTGACTGCATTGTGCCAACTGTAGAGTTTGGCGGGGGAGGGATGATGGTGTGGGGCTGTTGTTGGGCTAGACCCCTTAGTTCCAGTGAAGGGAACTCTTAATGCCTTCGCATACCAAGACATTTTGGACAATTCTACGCTTCCAACTTTGTGGGAACAGTTTGGGGAAGGCCCTGTTCTGTTCCAGCATGATTGTGCCCCAGTGCACAAAGCAAGGTCCATAAAGACATGGATGGGTGAGTTTGGCTCGCACAGAATCCTGACCTCAATCCCATCGAACACCTTGGGGATGAACTAGAACGGAGATTACAGGTCAGGCCTTCATGTCCATCATCAGTGCTTGACCTCACACGTGATCTTCTGGATAAACGGGCAAACATTTCCACAGACTCACTCCTAAATGTTGTGGAAAGCCTTCCCTGAAGAATGGCAGCTGTTGCAGCTGCAAAGGGGGACCAGCTACACACTGATGCCTATGGGTTTAGAATGGGACGTCATAATAGTTCCTGTAGGTGTAATGGCCATGTGTCCTAGTACTTTTGTCCATACAGTATAATTCAACCACAGTTTTACCTTATTGTTAAACTGAGCTAAAATCTTAAATAAAGGTGTTTTGAAGGTAACATACAATTAAAAACATCTGTCATACCATAAAACCAAAGATGCAATACTGTAAAAAGTATTTAATGAAGTAATGCTGTCAATGTTATTGATAGTATTGATCTTAGTCATAACTTCTTGTCTTCGATTGCTTTTATTTTGTGAATTTGATGGTTTATGGGAGAATAATAGGAGCAAAGATTTTTAAACAGAATTTAATTTCTAGAATATACATACATTAAAATCTTTTTCTTGATGATATTGCAACATGATTGTTTATGCAAGGAATTACCCAGATATGCACTGCAGAGGCCACAGGTTGGTTTGGAGATGTTAGCTTAGCCAGCCAATGTCCTGGAAGGTGCCACAGCGCAACATTGACCTTCCAAGGCCGAGGGAAATCAGTTGGCTAAGTTGGCGACTGTCAAAAGTTGCTGATCTATGTTGCCTAATAGGTTAACCACAGAGATGGGTAGTTCAGGTGCAGAGAGTAAAGGTATAGATCAAGGTTTTGTTGTAACTAATCAAAGTCTTGATCTGGAACTTAACTTTGTTGACCTGAATTACCCACCTCTGGTTGACCAGCCCTGTTAGTGTAGATTTTTGGGATCAAGTCCTCTTCAGTACTGCAGCTGAGGGCAACAACCAAACTAATGCAAGGAGTAGTTAAATAGGCCTCATTCATACTTAGCAATGTCTATGCTGCTACAACACAAGTCATTTACATTCAGTTATTAATTTAGCAGGTATTAATATAGAAAATTAATTAAATAGCAGGTAGTTACAATTTCAAAATGCACCTTATAATAACTGATTTACGATGCGAGAGTGGGGAGCTGCCATGATGATCAGGTAAGTCAATTTGCCATTTAACATTTTAGACAGAAATACGACTTAAATCTCTAGTCATTCTTTCGGCTTAAGTTAAACTTAGTGTATCTTTTTTGAAAAGTGTTTCTGAGCTACCGGCCACTATAAAGGCTAATATTATCACTTTATAGGCTGCAGATAAATTTGTCGGTAACTAGATACAGATAATTAGCTGTATATCGCTTAATGTCACGAATGAGAAAATAATACGAAGCAAGTATGACATACAAGGTGTTTATTTCTTTTAAAACACCTTAAACTGGGAAAGCTGCTTATTTTAAGAAGCGTTTAATCAGTAATTAAGGATTAG
The DNA here is from genome assembly GCA_015163995.2 of Mormyrus lacerda. Classification (NCBI taxonomy): domain Eukaryota; kingdom Metazoa; phylum Chordata; class Actinopteri; order Osteoglossiformes; family Mormyridae; genus Mormyrus; species Mormyrus lacerda. Next base: position 5,431,330 of record JAABNX020000038.1, read on the forward strand.
TATTTGCTGTTCGTTCTTAAGGTTAAAATTAAGTGTTTTACAATGCATGATAATCGCGTAAGGTCAGTTTCAAACTTTCGCCATACTGAAGCTATATGAGCAAACTTTAAGGTTAGAGGATACATGCCACATGCAGCATTTTTATATATGTTCGGTTGTTCAGTTATATCTAAGTCTTTTAGTCACAACGTGTATATTATGTATTCGGGATAAGATTAATACATTCGCTTAGTTTACTGAGGCACACGTAAGCCCCGCGTGACATTAAAATCAGTTCCTGTGGAGATGGCAGCCATATTTCTGTGACTGGTTTATGCTTGGCATGGTTGGTCTGCGTTTTATGTCTTGATATGCATTTGTAAAAATTGTATCTTTTATATTAACATTGAAACTGCAGCAGTGAGCTTTCAGTGTAAAAAATGGATCTCTCTCGCTCTTTCGATAAACTAAATTACAACTTTTGAAATATAGAGACTTCCATCGGGACATTGGCCTATTTTATGTATTATTGGCAGCATAATTGTTTTCCTGCGTATGTTAGAGCTCTGTAAGTGCACCGGCAAAGCCTACAATAATAAAGTAATAATGTGTTCGGAAATAAATTTTCTTCGTTCTGCTCTCCGTCGCTAGGTGTCGCCAGCGCTTTATCGCGGTCGCGCTGCCTCCAAACAGCGACAGGGATTTTGTAACCAATAGTAATCGATCGCCAGGGAGGTGGGGATGGGGACCCTGATTACAGAACCAGGCGCGCCGCAGAAAAGAGGAGAATCGATCATTGCAGCTTTTAATGCTACAGTACAGTGGAGACAAAGCAAAGAGACACAGACAGCAACAGACAGACGTGCAGCAATACACAAAGACCCACCTCCACACTCTGCACATAATGGAAACAGCAATAGCAAATTATACCGTTTAGGAAAGTCGATTTCTATCATTTTTGTTTGTTTTATTTCATTACTAGTAGTTCTGTAGCAGCATTGAAACTGCCATCTATATTGTAAAAAATAACTCATAGGTCTACTACGTTTTCGTTTGGATTCAGTAAATACGTGATTTCCCCTTGACTATTAATTTCAGGAAGCGTTATGGTGAATTATTAGCACCCATCCATCCGTCCGTCCGTCCATCCATCCATCCATCCATCCATCTTCTAACTGCTTATTCAGTCAGGGTTGCAGAGAAGCCCGAACACTACGAGATTTAAATTCAGACCTGACTTCATAATTTGCCTTTAAACATTATAATATTTTATAACTGGAAATAAACAACTACAGTACCCCTTAAAATATACAGCGTGCAGTATGCCTTAAATAGGTTATTCGTTTATGCACCGCCATATAAATTACGCAAAAAGCATAAGTGTTCTATGTACGAAACACATGCAGAAGCAGAGATCCAGATGAATTTATATTCATAATTTGTTGCTTAATGAAGTATGTACAAGATGCACTTTTAGTCATTACCTTAAAGCATGCAGGTAAAATTAATAACATGGGAATGCTTTTTTCTAGGCATTGAATATTAATATTCTGTCTAATAGGTTGAGGGAAGTAAAGAAAGTCGCCCAGATAATCAATACCGTCCGATCGATTCGTGAATAATTCGTGTGTGAAATTCAGTTTTTCCAATAAACTCTCTAATTATGCATCGCTTTGGGAGTTGGAAGAAAGACCTTGCCGACTTGATGGAGAGCGGGGCACCAAATTAAAACAACCATCCCAGAAGAGTCCGTTGGCTTCCGTACAGATTTTCGGCGATTTTTTTCTTGATTCAGTTTAATGTTACATACAAACCATGTTTGACTGTTATCAGATTATTAGGCCTAGATGTAAATAATGGGGAAGATCCAAATCTTTATAAATGAATCATAATTAAAAGTATTGCATTTCTCTTTAAAGAAGTTGCGCGCTGGTGTATATAAGTCTAATAATGGCATTCAGTATTACTGTACATATTTTAAAAATATGAAACCCCAGGAAACATCAAACAGGTTTATTTGGATATACTGTAACAGATTTTTAGTCGTTTGTTAATAGATGATTAGTCGTGGAGAAAGAACACTCTGGCAGCTAATATTTAAGCTGAATTTCAATAAAGGCTTACTTTTCTATGACAAGTAACTCAGGTCGTAATATCCTAGATGGTATGTTGCCAATATTTGAAGACTGTAATAATCTCTGATAAGGTCCAGAGAATGTGGGTGTAATTCGGTAGAATATGGATTGTTTGATACTATCCATTAATATCAAACACATACTTGTATGAAGCACAAAGTACCTAATCAAAGCTAGCAATGACACCTAAAAACGTCCACGACGTTTTTCTTTACGTAAAAAAAGAACAAGCCCTTCACTCGCATTCTCGGCAGATGGATACCCTTTCGTGATCTAATCACGACAAGCACTAAAACAGCAGCACATACGGCTTTCACGTTTTGTAAACTGGACCCGTGTCAGATGCAAAAACCTTTCGACGGCTCGTAAGCGTAGGAAATTTTAGCAATTTTAGTCAGCAACCTTTAAGAAATTCCGTTGGTTTTGCGTCCAGTTGTTTTTATTTTTCTTACAGATTGATTGTCTCAATATCGATTGACCCCCGTTTTAAAATCAGTCTGTGTAATATTTATTCAATTCATGCCGCAGGGCCTTGCCAAACCTTCTCATCTCTAAGTAACTACTCTTCCCTACTCAATGTTCCTTAATGTAATGAGTGGGAATTGGTGCTAATATACTGATAATTTAATACATAATGTACGTTTTCCTCCACTGATTCTGCTGCGAGGCATTTTCTAGAAGCATAACATAAACCTTCTCATCCACATTCAACAAGTTCTTCCATTCAGTCTCCCTGAGAGCATATGCAAACCTTTTTTTAGACCCTGCACCATCAGCACTGCAGCCTGGTACCGCGGCCTCTGGTTTGTGCATCCTTCTTCCCATTTAACTGTGAAGTGCAAGGCCGTGCACGGTCCAGATGCTCCGCATAAGATGCTGGAACATTCTCCATTTACACATCGGAATATTTATTGGTGTTAACACACATCCTGCATAGAAGTAATAGAAGCTACTGGCCTGCTGAGACTTGAAGGAAAAGCTACTTCTTCTTACGTGATCCGGTTAAAACAGGTTCTTCAAAAATTCTGGAAGTATTTAGCTTTTCAAGGAGATATCAAATGAATTGTTACATACTAGTATGATAATGACGAGAAATGCTAATATACTGGAATCTGTGGGAATATGTGCTAAAAATTTGGCATGGGATTAGATAGATTCACTTTGAACATAAAATGCATGATATGCGTCGGTTAACGACGGGATACGTGCGTCGTTAACAGGTTCTGCCATTGTTTGATCGTCATTAATTGTACTTACGCAAACCTAGATGATATAGCCTACTACACACCTTAGTTACATAGTATAGCCTAAACTACTGATTCTCAACCCAAGGGTTGCTACCCAAATTTGGTCTCGTCAAGTTCTGAAAGGGTCGCGAGGCACAGTTGGAAATGTAAGCATTTTAAAACCAACAAGCCGCTATGCTGATCCACGAGCAGATTTCCCAGCCCCAATTAACCTATATAAACAAGTCCTGGGTCTGAAAATGATTAGCACCAAACTAGTGAACACTTGACCAAACCACAGATGCTTTATTTAAAATTCACTGGCACATCAATCATATTTGTGTGTTAGGAATTGATTGGCGTAAATTGCAGAGATTGATACAGGTCGCGGTGCAAAAAAGGTCGGGAACCACTGACCGAAGCAAAAATAAAACATACAATATAGTAAATACTTAACCAGTAACAGAGTACTTATCATTCTAAGTATTTACTATACATAACTGTATGTGTGACTCTTTTATACGACTGGCTGCTTCGTGGGTTTGTTTACAGGAGCGTCACCACTAACGTGATGTGAATGTGTAGCCCTGCGACGACTGCGATGACATTGGGCTATAGGAAGTTTTCAGCTGCGTTATAATCGACAGTATGCGTAATTAGCCATTATGATATCCGGGTAAGACATGATAGGTATGAATTACAGAGCCGATCAGGAAGACAGAAGAGTGTTTCATATTGGGTGGGGGCAGGGGCATAACTTAATTTAAAATACAAAGATCTGTTTATTGGGGGGGGAGGGGGGGTGAATGAAGTTAAATTAAATATTGGGATGTACTTGTCTCTCCCCCGGTTCCAACCCCTCTGGAGAAAGATTCATGAGAAACATGGATATTATAATGGCATTATAATAGCATTACTCATCGCAAGAAATATATTTAAAAAGTGATGTCAGTTCCCTCCTACAAATAAACACAATGTTTTTTTTTACTATGTAACATGTAATCTATGGATATCAAATTTGTAGGGCACAAAAAAATATCTTGCGTGACCCTGCACTGCATAAGTGGTTGGAAGATGGATGGATGGATACATTGTTAGTTAAGATGTGTTGTTAAAAGTATCTGTCATAGACAAAGGAATTGATTAAATTGTCATACTGCTGCCCATGAAAACAATATTAAGGTCCAATGTGAATGATAGAGTGATTTTCTACTCGTATTGATTTCTGTTAATTCAGCCCTTTAGTATCCTCACAAACACCACCTTCATAGCGCTGAAATAATTTGTGCAAACTCAAGAATGTTGCCAGCCACAGGGCGCTGTAAAATTCATTTGCTTGAGTTACGGGATGAGAAACTGTCACAGACCAACAGCGAGTTACACAGCACTCAGGCCACCGTAAGCAGTATTGGAAAAAGTAATTCAGATATCCTCATCTTCCTCTGTACTGTGGCCAAATGAAGCACATACACTTCCCAACGCATTAATCTGAAGATTGTAAACGACCAATCAGCTCCCATGTGAGCCATTTCGAGTAGAAGACGTGCTTAGGTTATGCTTACAATTCTCAGCCATTGATCACGAAAAGAAAACTGCGATGTTCAAGAGCAGGATGTTAAATATATTATATTATATTACATTATATTATATTATATTCATTCACATACATTCAATTCACTTAATACTGTAAATATTGTAAAAACACTTTTTCCACAATGTTTTCAAAATTTTCACAAAACCTAACAAAAAAGACATGAAGACACACAGGGTGGGGGAACGAGGGGACCCGATATCAAACTCTCTCCGTCGTCGTTAAAAACACGCATCTGCATCACCGAATGGTTTATATTAAGCATTCTGCGGAGAAGACATTGTTTTACATTACGATGCGGCAGTCATTCATACCTGGGCCGCAGAGAGATCCTGATATGCTCGTTGTATTTTCAGCTGCATGTCTTTGTTTAACTGATACAGAGAACCCGTGTAAGAACACAATGCTGTGATGTTTGTGATATGATTTTATCTTTTTAATCTAATAAGCCCACTATTATACCGCGCATTCTGACTTATTCATAAATACATCGAACATCTCAGTAATGGAAATCAGTGTAGTTCCACGGACATTAAACACAAATTCTTTGTTCTGTTATTACAAATGTCCTGGCCATATGAAGATCAAAATTGGATAATTTATGACACTCAATATTATGTTGAATGATTCTTTCCGATTAAGATTTTTTCCAAAAATAACTATGTTCCATCAAGTTTTCCTGGGCGATGGTTTTAGCAGTTAAATCCCTATACACAAAAGGTTGCTTATATTATCAGAAAAAATAATCCACATAAACATTAAACCCATTCGCTGGTGTATTTTTTATATTGTAAATTCTATATCATTTCTTCTATATTAATTCATCTTTTTCAATTTTTTTTTTCTTTATATTTTTAACTAGGTAACATTCGTTTAAGATTGCGTTTAATTTTTTAACTTTCCTTAGATAACTATATAAATATAAGATCACGGATTTCAGGTTACAGATGTGAAAATGTGTGCATCAGCATGTACGCCGGAGGTGTGTATTCTGTCGGGGCTGAGGTGTGAGAAATGAGGGGGGGCGGAATCGATAACTAACCGCACCGTGCAGCCAACCGGTCTGCCTGGAATCGATGTGCTGAAAGTGGGTGATCTGAAATTGGGTGCGGTGCAACTCTCTCCCGCAACGGGCCGGACTACTGCAGGCGAAAAACAACCAGGCCGTCAGCCTTCGTCGCAGTCACTCAGGAAGTTAAACGTGAACAAATGCATACCCAGACCGAATATTGATGTAAGGGTAAGCCTTCACATATAATCCGCTATATCACGTGACCCAGGCCTTATTTACAGTACAAACATACAGAAACTAAGAAAGACTGCCAGAGACCATTCAAGACGCCGTGTGCCATTTTTTATTGTTTGCGAACGGTTCGCTTTTGATGTAGACTTGCTTGAACGCCGTAGTTTATAGGCAATCCTGACAGACTGCACAGACGTAAATGTTTGATTAAAAGCAATTGCATAGTCGTAAAGCTTCTCTCAGGTGTCGTTTAGCTGTAATTGTAGTTCAAACTGTAATGTATAGATAAACGATTGGCTTTACGCTCGGTCTCCAAGTGGAAGGTGGAAGCTTCATGCTTCACGGGAGTTTACCTACGTTACAAATTCGAGGTGAATGAAGGCTGTCACTGTGGCCCTGTAGATCTCTGGAGCACTGACTTTTCAGTATGTTAGAATATGTTAAATGGTGAAATTGTTATGTATTATTTGATTCCATCCATTTTCAGTAAGTGTAACCTCTTGTCCAATCAGGTAGGGCTAATCCACATCTGAGCCCTGGAAGTCTAAAATATGTCTATGTCAGGGTGTGTGTTCGATGGAATGCTTGCACACACACTGAACGCCTGAGTTTCGTTTGGATCCTGCCAGACACTCATGCATAATCTGATTTATCTGTGTGTGTGCATATGTGCCTACGAGTCTGCCTATGGTTGTGGGCGTGGCTATGAGTGTAGGCGTGCCTCTGAGTGTGTGGCGCCTATGAATGTGGGCGTGCCTATGAGTGTGTCGCGCCTATGAGTATGGGCGTGGCTTATTGCAGTCAGATTTAGCTGTCTTGACATTTATGGAGTGAAGCTCACATTTCTGATGTACCACACCACATTCCCTTTTTTGTCACTGTTTTGCAAATATCACAGCCCTTTCCCTGCTAAAGCACTCACGTGCCGCCCCAGAAGTTGTACTTGTATTACCCGCTATTACTTTTTCTTTAATGTGTTATCACTCATTGATTTACCTCCTTTCCTTAACTTGATTTATGGGTTGGTGAACAGTTTTATCAGCTAAACAGTCTCTGCTAATCGTCTCAAAGGTCGATCTCGTTGGGGATAATTCTGCTGTTCTCAGCTAAATAGAGGCAAATGGTGCCAGCCATGTACAAAAACACGACAGGGGTTCCCGCTGTCCGACTGTGCCAGTAATATTAATGTTGACATTACTACTGCTTGTAGTACCACTGCTGCTTAGAATAATGATTCATAATAATAATGCGGCAGTGTTGACAGGCTGGTGAATTAATCATGCGCTATCATTAAATTAATTATCGCAGTGCCTGATTCATTCTTGATTTGTATTTGAGGGCTGCTTGGAATTTCTTAAGTAGGGGAAAAAGCTATTGGCACGAGGCTGGGTGTCTGGGCCGAGCTGGTGTGACATTATTGTAAGTGGAGCCACGAGCTGTTTATGATTAACAGCTGTCAGATTGCGCTGCTTGCGCGACTGGCATCAGTGCGGCTGGAGAGACAGGCGGCACGTGGGCGTTCGCTGTGAATGTCTGGAAGGTGCTGAGTTTAGGAATGCCACTCGGCGGTGCCCCCCGCCCCCGCTGTTTGCAAAGCGACGCAAGCTGTGTTTATGTGTGTGCACCCGCGCCTCCCCGCAGCTGATATTACTTACTACCGTGTTTACTGCCATATTTTAACCTGATTGTATCTATAGGCAGGTGAGCTGGTAAATAGATTTCATTCACAACCTACAATAAAACACGACCTTAGATTCACAATGATAATGTGAAATGACGGCGTTTCCGGAGATAATTGTGTTGGCGAATTTTGTGTTTTCTTGTGTACCCAATGAAAAAGAATATTTCTGTTCATTTCAGTTTGTCGAATTCAAATCGTTGGATGTTAATGTCGCACCGGCGTATTTACCCCACGCATCGTTTTGCTTACAGAACAGCAACTATGTAACCGCAGCCATACATTTCTCACTTCTCCTCTCCCATCAAACGGCATTTACTGCACCTGAGTACATCCCAAAGGATTTGACATGAATATAGCGCCATATTATTTCTCGGTAAGTTTTTAAGTGATCTGAGTTGAGACTGCAGAGGTTACGCTTGTATCATTTTTCTGTCCTGAACCAATCAAAATGCACTATTGACATCTTAAGTATTAAATTGACTGCATATTAACATCCTTAACGATGCCTAAAAGCCACAACACAAGTGTATAAGGTAACCAGTACGTGCTAAAAAATTCTATATTCATTTGCCAAATAATCTTTGACGGTATTTAAGGTTTCCGTTGCTTAATGTGGGAAAAACATATTTTTACTCTTTAGGACATCTGTTAAGAATCAGTGTAGTTTGCTGCATATCGGTAAACGATTCACCGAATGGTGACGAAGGTATTACTACATGAAATGGGGCAGTAGCATAAAGGTCCAGTAACAAGACAACGGTAAAATTACACATAGATGTTTATGTAGGCTTATACACATTCTCATAACGGAACACTGCGACTGATAGGTCTACGTTACTGACCACTGAAACATGCTGTGTGGTGGTGTCATATTTGCAATACGGTTGATGTCCTTGCACATTATTAAAGGAAGTTTACTGACTAAATATGTTTTAAAATTTCACATTTTATCAGAGATGTCATTGGACATAATGGCCTTATTATTGTATGTTTTTCGTTTCGGGTACAACGCGCCTCAGGAAAGACCCTATAGTAAACGTAAAATAGCCGTGAGCACAGTTTACAGTTGCGCATTTAGTTACTCCTCTCTCCACCTTCAACCTAAGAAGCGTAAACGGATACAAATTAGGACTACGTGTTAGTTTAGGCTATATGGTGGGCTGGTAAAATGTAGTTGATTCGCTCTTTAAATTATTTCTGTATTTAAATTAGCCTACAAGCTATTTTAACTGCAACAACGTATTTTATGTCAAAATCCAAGGTTTTCAATTGCATCAAAATAAAACTATTTCTTTTACAATTAAGACAAATTAAGATTTACGTTCTCGTATTGTAGCAAACGTGTTGCTTTTAGCAGGCCTGCTATTAGGCACATTTTCGCACGTGCATCTGCGCGCATTATCACCCTTTTCTTTTTGGTAATCGAAGTAGATGTTTTCGCCTGGGAATTAAATTTTACCCACGCTTCGATTTCATCTCAATCTGAAAACTACACATCGCGGGACTTTCTATAATAGATAGGCCCATACTTTGAGAAAACTGTAAAAAATATTTTCAAACGATATTAATAATCACAAATAATAATAATAATAATAATAAAGAGAATAATATGACCTATTAGTAAATCGTTCTGTATTCTAACTTTTTAAATATTATTTCATTTCAGTGTTGTTGAATTATATATTCTCTCGCAAACAGTTTCAGTTATATATAAAGTGTTTAAAAGTATTAAAGAATAGCTGCTTTTGATTTACTGTCACATTACACTTTAATAGAATTGAAGTCTCCGATTCTGTTACTCGGTATTCTAATTATTCGCCAACACATAAAGAGTAACATTAAACATACGATTACAGCTGCGGCCATAATTAGGCCTATTGCTACCACTCCAACTGTCGTGGGATATAATATGAAATGGTAATAATAGCTTTGTTGTTACACTCTTCATATGTGTGCATCGTGACCATTTGCTCTCCGCATGAGTCACTGAACTAACCAGGATAAAAAATAATAAGTGGTGGCCGCATATAAACAGTCAAAGTTGAAAAGTCCTTCCTTTCTTACGGCCCGAGGTTTGCAGCCCTGGCAGGGGCATCATTTTTTCCCACAGGATATCTGGAGAATCAAAAGGATGCCGTTTTATTCAGATAATATGACTGCCACAGGAATTTAAATGAATGTAACACATAAGTACTCTTTCGAAAGGATGGGCCTAAATGAGAAACTAAGGGCTCTTATTTAATCAGTAAAATAATAGCAGGCTGGAATATTATTAAAATCATATTCTCAAAAAGCGAAGATACTCCTCTAGGCACGTTCTAATAACCAGGCTATAGTTATAATGCGGAATGCCATCTAACTTTGCAAAATGTAGGCTACTATAGGCCCATTCCCTGAATAACTGACACGGCATGACATTCCGCTACAGAGGTTGTTTGAACGCTGTTCAAGACGCTGATGGGCATTTAGTTTTGATGACTGTCGGACATTGCTACATTCCGTCCGTTTTAACTTATGAAAAATACTTGTATTTTTGGTTTGTTTCTGAGAAACAAACAATACTATCCAAAATGTATGTATTATATACAATTAGTTTTTGATCGTTTAAACAATTAAGATTTCAAAGGTATTCAAAGACATTATTATAATCTGCCCTACATTTTTCAAGATCTAAGTAGCACATAGGCAATTATTGGATCGAATGTAATGGTATCTTTTTTCCACAGATAACGTTAACAGTCACATTATCAGGTTTAACTTAAATTCAACCTATCAACTAATTGTTTATAAATGTGGTCCTCTATTCAACTAAATCAATTTACCGGAGACCTAGCACGAATTTACTGCAGGGCTAATATAATATTTATAATTTTTTAGTGGAAATAAGTAAGTGTTTAATTTGTATAAAATGTATCTCTGTGTCAAACGGCATAACATTTACCCAGTGAAAATAAAATAAAACAGATGTTATCCGCCTGCCTTCTTCCTTATTCGTATTTTGTCCGTGGCAAAATTATGTTATTAAATCGATCTTCATCTAGAAGTCACTCCTGCACCAAATTGGGGAGTTCAGTCATCAATTTAAAAGTCGGGGCGTTTTTTCCCCCTTTCTTATTGTTATTATTGTATCTATAGGCGTATATTTTGTCATCATCTGCAGTTGTAGATTTGAGTTTTAGCATTCTACGTAACACCTACGCAACAATAGCCATGGTTATGATACACTCATGTGACGTCATATTTTCCACACTTTTCCACGGAATACGGCTGTTGCTGTGAGGTATTGTTTTGTTGACTGTCCCGCTTGGCGTTGCGAGTTCTGGGTACGGTTCCTCTGTCCTGGTCCTGCTGTCTTTTCAGCAATGGATGCGGAGAATGGAAATCGATATAGATTCAGAGCGAGTCATATCTGTCTTAATGTTGTATAGCGCAAACACAATCTACGTCACAGTACACCGGCACGTGCACGAAGGCAGAAGCAGAGATGTTTATCCATGTTCATCCCAAACCAAATCTTGATTTGGCAACCTGCAAAAATAATACCCGACCTAAGATTCACAATGATAATGTGAGATGACGGCGTTGTCAAGGATGCTTCTGTTCACGTGCGTGTGCCCTTCTTGAGTACCCAATGAAAAAGAATATTTCTTCTCGTTTCAGTTTGTTGGATTCGTGGATGTTAATGGCGCACCGGCGTATTTACCGCACGCATCGCTTTGCTTACAGAACAGCAACTATGTAACCGCAGCCACACAATTCTCACTGTTTTTCTGCTCTCCCTCATCAATTATTAAAGTTGGTATTGATCATTTCGACAGACTGTTCCTGTCTGACTCCGTTTAAGCCGTGAGGTTTTGCTGATCGAGAAACATTTGCGTATATAACGGGGGCTCGGTCTGGCCGTTGGTACGATGTCCTTACATTTAGGATGTTGAGAGCGGTTATGGTGGCTATAGGCATGACAGATCTCTTTTACATCTGGACTCAGTACAAACATGTCAGAAATAAACTTGAAGAGACGGTTCAAACTACACAACAAACAAGTGGTTAAAACTGTCTTTGAGGTGTGATATCTGATTGGATCAGGCTTTGCCATGGAACAGTGAAGCCTACCAAGAAAGGTATGGAGGAGATGCTGAATGGTCTTCTCACAATCCTGTCTCACACACATCCTGTCGACCGCCCACTGTTTGGGACTTGCTCGCGTGCATAAACGCGCACATAAAATATGCATAGATATATTTTCTACAACAAACAGCAAGGCCAGTGCATCCGATATTAGTCCAATCATTTTACTGTTTGTATTTTTGTTTATCAAGGTTTCGCCAACGGTGCAGTACAGCGGCTTTTATTCAGTATAAAGAGGTCTGCCGTTATACATAAGACTACGTTATCGATCTTCTATTTACTGAGCAGGGCAAATACAGCAGGATGGAGTGGCGCAAAGCATGATGGTCCACGAAGCCAAATGGGAATTGGACTGGGAATGGGTGGGGGGATGTTTCCACAATCCCAGTCGTTTCTAAACAGAAATTAAATGATGTTGTTTTGCATAAGACAGTGCCTGCGCGAACAGAACCAAAAGGGAAATGACCTTTTACTGGAAAACATCCGTGTCCGTTGTCACAGAATTTCCACCAGTTATAATCAGTAACATAAACTGTTCCACTATATAGAGTTTTACAGTATTTTATGTATTGACATAAACCACATCTAAGGGCATATACATCAACCCTTGCTCGCTACTAAACCATTGTGTCAGAAAAAAAATGTCCTTATTTTATTAATGCATTTCATTAGCTGCTTAACATATGCATTACTTGTTACAACTGCCTTCCTCACAGTGTGTCCCAAAAGACATGTGTGCATACATAGGTTGGCTGTTTAACTGACCCCCTGAGGTTGTGTTTACAGCGAATTCCGCGGTTCTACCTTGTACTGGTGTAACGTGACTAAAAGGAACAACGCACGTCAAAGGCAGTGTTACACTCTTTCCTCATCTTTTATTCTTTCTACTCATCGTCTCTTGCTGCGCGGCGTTTCCCCTTTGTCTACCGCTCTGCTTATGTGTGCGCGTGTGTTTGCGCGAGCGCGAGCGAGGGGAGTCTTCGGGGATAGAGTGCTGAGCCGGAATAATTGATAGATGCACTGGCTATCCTTATTGATCACTGGTTTATCGACCCAAGCGAATACATTGAGATGGAGTGTGGAATTCAACACAGATGCAGAGACGAATGGTTTTTCATCCTTAATGCAATCTTTAAATGCCTTTCTAGAAAGACCCTTTACTGTATCTTGTTGGAGGGTTACTGCCTTTATCCGTTTGCCTCTCTAATCATTTGTATGTTTCTGGATGCTTTTTCATTGTATTATGTTATATTAAAGTAACTGAACATGCAGCCATATTAAATGGCAAATCCAGTTAACGCTGTATTAAAACTATTAATATTATATCGAACCTTTTACACCTGCTTCGTTAAAGCCTGAATATGCATGAACGTTCTGAATATTACTCAGTAATCTTAAGGGGCTAAATAGCCACAGGTTCATGATTTCTGGTTTCAAGGTTATGAAAATGGTTCATCAGTTATCCTACATGTCTCACTTTTTAATTTTAGGAATAATTAATTTATTCTGCACAGGTAATTAACCTGTTTTCTGACCAGGCGTTAAACACACACACACACACACACACACTGAGAGAGAGAGTTATTCAATTAATTCAGACAGTAATCCTCTGAGGCCATACT